>OZ037780.1:33671807-33711807 GCA_964035525.1 Porites cylindrica
ATTCTGCTAAGAAAATAATTGTATGCTGGGGATGTCACAGCAAGCTCCTCGAGGGTGAAGTTTAAACTAAAAGCAATAACCAGATAAAGAACGTGATCAGATAGGAAAGGCACTCATTCAGCTAAAAGTGTTTAATTCAAAACCAACTCCAAAGTCATGACCCTGAGACACACAATGTACCTAAATAGCTACCTCTGCACGCTTTTCAGTCGAGGAGGTTTATTAAATGGAATTTAACTCTTTTGCTGCGTGTCCCTGCAGTAAACCTCGTTGTTTTGTTAAGTCTGAAGTTTACCTCAAAAGCCTGGTGGAACTAGGGTTATCCAGGCTTTCAATGTTGCTTATCGTTTTCAAAAGCCGGTTAAATCTGGTTGAACTAGGGTTACCAGGCTTACCAGGCATTGAGGCAGACTTTTAGTCCAAGGGCTAGAAACAAACCATTAGAATCACAAGGGAATGATTTTCTTTTCAGTCAAACTTACCGTCTTTCAATGGTCAACAAAAGGGTTATCTGTTTGTTAGCTTCCATGAGACGCAGAAATGTTTCAATGAAGGCATCCGTCAACGAATCATCATATATCACTATAAAATCAAAACATTTGTCAGAATCCATCAGCTTAAGATAGAAAATAAAAGAAACTGGATTTGCTTCATAGGTGGAACTTTCAAAATTTTTAACCGGGATTTTATGATGGATTGATGGTCTGCTTGTTTAGATACCTTTTTTCTTATGTCTCTAAACGAACTTATTGACTTATTCAGGCTACTCCGGTCAGCTTCTTCGCATATGCCAAAGGCAAACTCACCATCAGCGGCCAGTACTACAGTCACGTTTTTTAAAACCTCTTGATCTTCCTTCGTCCAACAGAAATCACCTTCACCTAAATAAAAAAGGAAATATTTTGTTTGGCGGTTAACAAAGTAAAATAAGTGACACATTTACAAGGCCAAGCGGAACTAAACGCCGGCATACCTACCTGTAGGTAACCCTGATGCCAACCAGTCAAACTTGCGCACTGAAACAACGTCACAACCTATGTAATAGCAAAATAAAATCATTAAGCACTTAGACCAGTATTAAATTTACTGTCGAAAACAATTTTGTGATTTGTTTGGTTCTGCATTTTTACACATTGTGATCACGTCACTTTCTTTAACAATCAGACTACACGTGATATTTTTTCACTGAAATCTCCGAAGTCCAAGGAAAATCTTACCGAAAGTTACGGTTGATGAGCATTTTTATACCGGCTTTAAGTGCTAAAACTTTCTTGTCTTCTTCACAAGTGTCGGACCGAACTTCAGCCCTACATGTCTTTGCTTGGAGATTTTACTGATTTTCTGCCGTATAATGTCAATTAACCGGTAATGATTTCGGTTTGGTTTTTACCAAACACTGTAGACAATTTCCCAGTTGCCTATGGACTCTGTTTCAAAACGACGCTCTGCCTCAGTGCGTGAATAAAGGACGGTAAATTTAGACATCCGGACACTGAACTGATTACTTTATGGTAGTGGTTTTGCTTTTCATTCTTGGTTACTTTCGAAGTCTTTGAAAGAATGTGGATTTTTTTTCGCAAGAAAATAAAACTCATTGTAAAATGAAAGGTTTTGCACTTGTCCAAATTTTGAAAGTAGGGGTGTTGAGAAGTCGGAAAGGGCCAAGTAAACCAAGTTGCAAGAACCGCCAAAAATATTGCTACATTTTCAGATTAGAATAACGTCTATTCTTCAGGGTCCAACTTAAATAAAGAAATTGAATTATTTAATGCACTGCTCTTAGAATTTTAAAATGAATCTTCTGTTTATAGCAAACAAAGCCCCTTAAACAGTAGTATATAGGGGAGGAAAATGTGGAGAGTTTTCAAAAAGGTTTTCAATCTCTTGAAAAACTTTCCACATTTTCCTTCCCTGAGATATACTACTTAAACATTCTCATACCGTACTTGAAGAGATGCGAATTTGCAGTTATGTTGTCCTGGCAACAACGAAGAATATTCTCCCTTAAATCTGATAATATAATGCAAAGGCAAGATAACAGTTAAATCATTTCATGCAAATAACCCAGTGACCTAAAGCTAATAAAATAAGAAGCAGTGGTTCTTAACAGTTCAGAAGACTGGAAAAACTACCAGTTGACTTTAGATACATATTCATGTAATGCCCCTTTTAAACTCATTCGCCTACTGGTTTACATAGCATCAAAGATGAAAAATGTGTTTGTGCATTTATGTTATGATAGTTAGGAAAGAAAATAAACCATATTTTGTTTGGAACCCTAAAAAAGTAGACATATGAAATAAACCAACATGAAGGATTTATTACTAATTTCAATCATCTCACAACTTCCTCATGCCATATAATTCAGCCAAACAAGCCCTTTAATTGAAACTGTGGTAAATAGACATTGTGCTATGACTACAACAGGTGTGGAAATTTAAGACTGCATGCATGCTCGGTTGTGACACTGGTTATTTCCAAAGCTAGAACTCGCATGGTAGGTACTAAAACTCGCTAGTAGTTTTTAGCATACCTGTGCAAAACACTTTTTTGGCCACTCTTCCCAATACAATACTGCATAAACCAAGACCTGCCCCAAGCTCCAAAGCAATGCACTTGTTAAATCTGCAGAATCAGGAAGAAGTAATTTTTTTGATGGCTTTTTTTGTAAGAACCATAAAACAACAACTGTTACAACAACAAAAATCAGGTACCGTGAGGCTTGCTTGAGGAGAAAAAATGACATAGTAACAGGATTGTACCTTTCTTCATTGTGAATTAAAAAGTCACAAAGTAAGAGAGCTCCCCTCCAAACCTGGTTGCAGAAAAAGATTAAGACAAAAGAGTGTGAAAAATATAATGTGCAGTTACAAAAGTTTGAACAACTATTGAAGTGTAAGGGCTATCTTAGTTAAGGTGGAGGTGGCATTTAAAGTTTGCTGATACAGAGTCTAAATCATAATGCAGGAAACAGCAAAAAAGAGAAAAAAAAATAGAGAGAGATCAAGAAAGAGCCAGAAAATGAACTCTGTGGTATCCATTATTCTCTTTAAACTTTCCCATCATAGGCTTTACAATAAATCAGCAACAATTTCTTTTCCAATGGCCTTTTCTCCACAAGAGCAGTTTGCTCTTCTGTCCAGTATCTTACAGGGTTCGTACCCTTTTTTGAACAAAAACTTCAAGGACTTTACAAGGACTTTCAAGGACACATTTCGCATTTTTCAAGGACTCCATTCAGTGCAAAAAAGAGATTTGAGTCTATGTCTTTTTTAGTTCTACCACAACATGAGCAATTTTATCCTGAAGATCTTTCATATTAGGTACTTGAGAATCTGGGTTGGATAAAGTTAGCACCGAAATTCAAGGACTTTCCAGCACCGACTACAATTTTCAAGGACTTTCAAGGCCTTGAACTTTTTATTTCAAATTTCAAGGACTTTCAAGGACTTTCAAGGTGCGTGCGAACCCTGATCTTATTTTTGGATTTTCAAAGTAGAAGAAAATGCTAAATTGAAAAAAAAAAACAAAAAAAATTACAAAAACCCCCTTCCAGGGACTTATATTGGGAAACGCCCGAAAACAGAAACCTTAACCATACCTAAGCATATTGGAACTATAATATATGAGGCAAATCCAGATGTGAGTTTTCACCCATATAATTTCTGTGAACCACAGCCTCTGTATTATAAACTACCATTACATCTTGTTGTTAGTTGAAGGTTATTGTAAGTATTCATTTATAAATGGTTGATATGGTTCTCCATGTTTCATGAAGTTTTTTGCTGTTGTGGTTGAAGTCAATGCCCTAATGATTATTATCATTACCATATTGAAAAATTTCTAACAGGAATTTCTCTCCAATCTGTAAACAGCCATTTTGAAAATTCTAATTCTCTCTGATAATAAGTCCCTTCAAAAGGTACTTGATAGAAACCTATAAGCTGCAGACATGTAAAAAAAAAAAAAAAAAAAAAAATGGAATCCACTGGTCGATCCTGAAACATCAGACTTGACTTTTTTGCATGCTGAACAACTGGCCACTAATACTGCCTCTAAAACCTACAAACCACAAATTCAAACCTTCAAGAATCATAAGGCTAAAACCAGTCCCTTCTCAAGCAAAATTGAGTCATAGAATAAGAAAAGCCATTTCTCTTTCTCCTTCCTGTGTTACTGTCTGTTTTTTTTTTTCAGTTTAAAAGGGATTAGATAATCAATAATCACCTGCAGTCCCACATCTTTCATTGGAGTGGACAGACAATGCTCTAGTACATGTAAGCAAAACAAGAGCAAAATAAAATAAAGAAAGAATGGTTAAAGCAATGGTTTGTCATTATCTATAGAATAAAAATTTTATGTACTTTAACCTGCGAACTCAGACATATTGCCGGTCATCGCATTCGCAGGCTTCATGTACTTGTGACAAACATTATTCTTAAAATAACTGAGATAACTTGTAAAATCTTACCTAAAAGTATGCTATTAAACCTGTATGCTCCCCCCAACTCTTTTAAGCCCACCCCTCCCCCCTATTATTCTTCACTAGTGACTGATAGACTATATTAATTAATCACCTGGGACTGCAAAAGTTTGTGTTGACTGATCCAGAATGGTTATTCACCAACTAGATGTTCGGGCTTTTTTTGATACCCGGTTGAAAGACCTCCGACTTCTGGAACTTGAGCTATTCCAATTTGTATTCTAGTTCTTCATGGAGAACTTATACCATTGTCTTTGCTAAATTAAATAAGCCCCCCTCTCAAACAAGCCCCCAGTGTCTGTCAAGCTGCCACCCAACATGTTTGAAAAAAATAAGCCCTCCAGGGGGCTTAATAGAGGATTTACAGTAAAATAAAACCAGAGGAGGGACTCAGAAACATTAAACAAAATAAAACTGATCTGTAGGGATGTAACCAATAAGCGGCTGCTGGTTGATTTCACTGGCTGAAAGAGAGCTTACTACTGGGTCAAATTGCACTGGGCAAAGACAAGGGGTACTTTTGACATTAAAGATGTGGAGTAAAACAGCTAGCTTAGTGTACGGTAAGTCTGCTTAGCTATTCCTTAGCTACATCCCTCGAACTAACTGTACCTATTGTAATGACATCAGAATCTCCCAGCTTAGCATGTTTTCTTGGAGGTGACAAATCTCCATCTTCATCTTTGTGAATCTTTTCCATGTCTTTGGATACAAAATGGTTTTTAGTTTCTGAGTACTCTTTAATTTTGAACCTTGTCAATGCTGTCCAAGTAAAGGGAAAAAAAAAGTCAGCTGACTAATAAATTAATTCTTCCGAGTTCTAATTTTTACATGTTAAGATGATCTGGAACCATTCAAAACAATTTCTGGTGAACTGGTGTTGCAGGGTGAAGCCTGAATTTTTTTTAGGCTTTATCAAAAATAAAACACAAGAGTGGTAATAAGCATTGCGAACATTTGCTTTTTTTGCTTAAGGGATGGACCAATAAAAAAACAACAAAAAACAAAAACAAAAACAGCACATAATCAAGAAAAATTTCCCTGCATTTCATAGATGATTACAAAAATGGTGCCTAGTAAATTCTTGCATCTCCTAAAATCTCCAGTCCCCCCCCGCACCCCGTCCCCATCATTCTACTAAAGTGGTTCATTCCTAAGTTGTATACATGGTTATTTGCCCGGCATAGTAAATCGAACCCAATCGAACTAAATTTCAATCGAACTCAATCGAACTCAATCGAACTCAATCGGTGGATTGAGTTCGATTGAGTTCGGCAATCGAACGAAATCGAACTCACCGAAAAGAAAAAAAATCAATCGAACCCAATCGAACGTTTGATTTTCGAACTTGTGATTTATGTAAAACAGACGTTGAAAATCCATTACCAGATCTTAGAAGCTCGAGCTACTTCAGCCCTGAGTGTAGCGCACGTGTTTTTCGTAAACGAAGAAATTTCGCAGAAATGGCTTCAGATGCGTTGTGGATCGTAAGCTTCAAATGTATAGTCAAAGGCTACTAGGAATGCCGCTTTGATGTCAAGGATGGCGAAGTTTTCAGGGTTTTAAAGAAAATAGGCGAGAAAGGCCGTGCCTTAATTCCGCATTGCAAACGAGCGCGGACAACTGAGGTCACCTTCAACGCGAACTGGTTGCTTCCCTGTGGCCTGTAAATGCTTCGATAACTTGGTAAGTGAAGATGTTTGTAAGGGATTCGCGAATATATTAATTTGCCTCAAGTAGTTAATATTGTGCAACCCTTATGAAAAACAGGGGAAGCAAAACTTATACATACTTTTCACCTTTAGTAGGGTCTGTGGGCCACCATTTGATGATCCTAAAGGTCGCTGGCAAAGAGGAGGTGGTATCAATGTCCCAATTATCCTAAAGTTTTCAACACGGCGAGCCGAAGCATTGAATGTATACTGTAAAGGAACTCGTGAATAAATAGTAAAAAAAGCGCAAGAAAAACTTGCTTTGACGGGCTTGCTTTGGGCTTGCTTTGTATAGGTTCACCAGACCCAATCGAACGAAATCCATTTAATTGTGTTCGATTGAGAACGGTTTCCGAACTCAATCGAACACAATCAGACGGATTGAGTTCGATTGAGTTCGATTTGTTCGATTGAATTCGATTTGTTCGGAAATCGAACTCACTGAAAGTGTGGTGTTCGATTTCGTTCGATTGCCGAACTCAATCGAACTCAATCCACGGATTGAGTTCGATTGAGTTCGATTGAGTTCGATTTTCGAACGTTCGATTTACTATGCCGGGTTATTTGGCAAATAACAGTGCCAAGGTTAGAAAACCTCAGGGGATGGGTCCAGTACACCAAAGTACTGTATTCCCGGGTTTGTTTGCTTGGCAAATTACTGTATTGTCTCTAAATAAAACAATGAATATTGCTGTGATATAGATATAGAAATTATTATAATATATTAATGATTAAAATGAAAATAATTATATTACATGGTAGAAATTTCAAATATAAACTCTTTTTGCGAATGATTATCGATCAAAAACAGATTGCTTCGTATCAGATCGACTATACATACCAACACTGTCCTTGGACGTTTGTAAAAAAGGTGTATAGAGATGGACATCAGATAAAAACGCTTCTTCTGCCACAGCAGGGACGACAGCCATCTTTGATTTGAATGAGCCCGCGAAACTTCGGGTGTTTTAAGAATATACATACATGAAGTACGATATTCATTGTTGTTCATATGATGAAAGATGGCGGCTGAGACAAGTAATCGAAACAGCTGATTGCAATAGAAGCTTAAGATGAACATCTCTCAGCAGATTTTAGCTTTAGACGCTCGATACAACGCTTACAGAGTTCAAAATAATCCTCAGTATCGTAAGTAATGAATTTTGAAACCACCTTTTATTTATTTAGCCAGCCTTAGGACGAACCCTTCAAACCAAAATTTTAATCCCCATCTGTTGTTTGTATACATATCTCCAAAAGAAGTAGTGGGGAGAAACTGTGAAACTGTAAATTCAGTTTATCTTGTGTGATCATATTCTTGATTCTCATGACCATCCTGTTTTGCATGGAGAAATTTGAGGCTGATCACTCTTAGGGCTCAAAGTAAAATACAGTACTTAATGGGACATTCCATTGTTTATCCGCCCCCCCCCCCCCCACCCCCCCCGCTGCCACCTCTGTCTGTCCGACAGACTATTATAACCTACTTATTCCGTTCATATTTTTCACCTTGAAAGACTATTACACTCTGATGTTTTTCCATCGTTTGATGTAGGAACCTTGTATATTAGAAGGAGGAATCAACTGCTAAGAGAAAATGCGAAAAAAGAGGTATTATTATTTAATTATTTTTATTCATTTATTGTCTTTTTTACTCCACGTGGATTATTTTCTCATCCCTGATGATGCTGTCAGTCGGCGAAAGCTTCGATCTCAATTTTAATTTTTTAAAGAGCATTTGAAGGCTTCATTATAATGATATTTTTAGTTATGTTTTTTATTTAATTCAAGATTTTTACTAAGGCCTATAGCTAACTCTGGTCATTTGAAACTATTTTAGAAAGCAGATCATTCTTGTCGTCGTCAGTATCTTTATTTACGAAGACAGCTGCTTTCAAAGCGATATGGGCCATCTGAGTCATCATTATCAAGGTAAGAAATGTTATTAAATTTAAAACCCGCAGTGTGTTGGATTTTTACTTCGGGTATCTTTTCGGAATGCATGGGTCCAGCGTAGCAGCAGATAAGAACACAGGTGATTCCAATATGTGCTTTAGTTAGCTAAAAAAGAAAGTAGCACACAATATAATTATTGCTTCATACCATTGTTAGATAGTTGGTACTGTCAACCTCCCCCTTCAGGTGAAAAGATAAAGTGCTGTCTAGCTACAGACTCAATAAGCTGTAAAATTCAGTGCAGTTATAGCCTGGGAAAACAGCTGACATTTCATAATGCTATCACTTGTTTCCCGCAAAATGACGTCTGAGAAACGATTGCAGACATTCCATACTGATGAATGCATCACTACCTTGATCTGGGTAATGCTTCTGATTGGTTGAAGCAAATTTTCGGCCAATCAGAAGTGACAGATAGCCAAAACACGCGTGATTAGATTATGAGTGATAGAAGGTCCAAACACAAGTGATCAGTCCATTTATTCTTAGTCGAAGTAAAGTCCAAATGAATGCTGGCTACATATATTCTACAGATGCATAATAACAACCTGAAAATTAGGATTTTTGGCTTGGACTCTTGTCACCTGCAATTATATTTTCTTTACATTCATTTTCAGAAGTCGAAGTGCAAGCACTTATAGTAAATTGAGCTCTTTTGAGGTAAGCATGCATGAATGCAAACTTGAATTAACAAAGATTAATTATTAGCTTGTCTTATAGGTGTGGTAAAACAAAGTAATTTTTTTTCTAAAATGATTGTCTCATGGAGCTGTAAGAGTTGAAATGTTCCTGACTGAGGCAATTGCATATGCAAGTCATGTCTCTCCCAGTTCCCATTATTTCTTTTTCCGAAGGAGGGAGAAGTTACGTCTTTCCCTGTCCCCCTTATAATGCTGTTACCAGTACATTATAAATGAGGTAGGGAACATTGGTCTTGTCTTATTGGGAACTATTTACTGACCTGTAATTGTTTTTTAAAAAAAGATTTTGGTAATTTTCTCAGTCAGTATCTTTGGCAGGGATGTGTTGTAACCTCTTTTTGCAAGTACTTATAGTTTTAGCTGTATAACAGAGAAGGTTATAGCCGGAGAAAACCTTGGGATATACTTATAGGTATTAATCTGTTTTTACAGACCAGCTTTGACTCTCTTCACATTGATTCACCTGAAGGAGGACATACCCCAAACAAGCCCACTCATAGGCGTTACCACAGTGGTGGCTCCTTCAAATTCCTGCCTCCACCGGATCGGCCAGAGTCCCCTCCAAGAGGTGTAGTACCCACACGCAAAGCTGAGGCCAGCAGGTGATTACATAACTTGAGTGCAATTTAGAAGTACTGTCAGGTTAAATCATTGCCTTGAAACATTTACAGACAGATTAAAATAATGGTAACAAACAAGACAAAGATGGATTGAAACTAAGTGGTGGCAAAGACGTGTGCAAATGTGATATAACAGGGAAATCCTGACAGGGAGATGGCATCCTCCCCAGTATATGAAATGAAGGGTTTTGAAATTCAGACTAGGGACATACCTTTATGATCCCTTATCCCAAGAAAAGGCAAGGATAAAAGTTAACTTTTTAGTGCACTTGCAAAGTTTTACTAGTACGATTTTTTTCCACTAGCAAAATGGTGAGACCACTAGCAAATTCTTTCCCTTTGTTTAAGAGACATAGATGATTCTAACTCGCAAACGTTTGCTAGTGGACATTTTTTTCACTCACAGATTATCAAAATCCCCAAAATCCCTTGCATTTTGCGAGTTTGCAAGCATTAATTTTGAGCCCTGAAAGGGGCCTCGTGACAGTTACATTTAGACTGAAGAGATTCTAAAGCTGTTATTTCAAGTGTGCTCTTCATCAGAACATTTCAATATCACCAGAAGAGGGCAACTGATTGGAAACGGCACAGAAAATTGATGTTGTGTATTAAAATTACACATCGTTGAGAATCATGTCTGAATTGATGCAGCGTAAGAAAATTAGTTTAACTGTGGAAACGAGTACAATGAAACCTCCTAAAATACTGAGTTTGTTGGTCACTTTCAAGAGGAGGCTGCTTGTGAGAGTTGTTCCAAACATAGTGCTTTTACTGAGAACTTTAAGTTGGTCATCACTTTTGAAAGGTCTTGGGTTGACAGAGATTTTTGCACATTAGCGTTTGACTATGTTAAAACTAAGTAGAAAAGCAGAGGCTTATAAAATACAGTCATGTAAAGGATTTTTTTATTTGGTTACTTTCCACAAGGCGAATGGCAGGAAACACAAGTTTGGGTGAGAACTATGCATTTGCTGGCATGTATCACATCTTTGATCAACATGCAAAAAGTGGTAAGGATCAGTTCAAATATTTAACTTTTTAAATGTGAAGCAACATTTTTAATAATCTAAAGAACATTGTCAATGTAGCCTGGAGATGTTATTTTTGTACACTAAGGCATTGAAAATTCTTTAAAATGAATTTAAATAACTTTCAATCATGTTCTGCTCAGGAGAGTGTTCTAGAGAAAACTGCCTTCAAAAAGAGTACTGTAACTAATACTATGTACAAATTACATGGTACACAACATCCACTTATCAGGGCTGTAGGCAAAGATCAGGGTTCTCAATGAGGAAATGTAAAAAAAAATTTCAAAATACCTTCTGTCATGCTTACTTTTTGATTTGATAATACCTCTCTTAGCACTTACATGTACAATATATTCCCCAAGGCACTGCTCAGCACCTAAGTTTGTCTCATACTAGATGTAGCACCATGATGTCCTGTTCACAGGCTTACCTATGATGTCTTGCAACAAAGTTCATTTTATAGTCGTGTACAGTAGTCTATGGTTTATTCTTTGTTGTTTTCTTCTTGCAGTGACAGCTATTAAATTTGCGCATGACGATAAATACCTGTTAGCGTGTAGCTCCACTGATGCCACTCTGTCAGTCTGTGCGCTTGTACCTTCACCTCCATCCGTGTCTTGTACACTGAGAGGACACACAGCTGCTATCATGGGTAACACTGTACCTTACATATGTATAGTATTGCTTTTTGTTGATACAACTTCACTCAGTAGAGTACAAATAACGCTCAAAACGAGTACAAATATCTCACGGTATGTACTCCAGAAGGCCGGTTTGACCAGTTTTCTACAAACATCACACGTGGCTGAAAATGCATCGTTTTCCGAAGAAACTAAAGAGTAGGGGTCAAACTGTAAGCTTAAAAAACCGTGTTTCTAGAGAAAAATCGCCTAAGCAACAATGAAATGTCGGCATATTAAAAATAGTCAGAACTTACAATCATTATAATCTCAAAATACAACAGAGAAGATTAAACAGACCTGAACTTGAATTGTGTAATATAGAGATGGCGATGGCGACAATCCGTGAAACAAACAACGTCAATGAAATATATTCCCTGCCGAGGATCTGAACAGTCTTCAGTGACTTCTACTTCTTTCAAAATGTGATGAAACTCGACATGGTAGATTCTAGACGTACTCTTAAGACTTTTGGTCGGTATTTATCCCGGTTTCAAGTCGGTTGTTTTCGAGTAGCTCTCTTGTAACTGGCTCCTACAAGTGTGTGAAAGTACAGCAATTAATTCATAAGTCGTTGTTGTTTTTACTTTTGCTCTAGTTGCTTTTAAGTTGCTGTAAAAGTGTTACATTTTTCTTTGAACATCAGTAAATCCTTGGAAGAAAGAACAATAACTTTTTTCTGTTGCTTTCTTTCTCATGTAGACTTTGACTGGTCGATAACAAATGACTTCATATTATCTGCGTCACTGGACTGCACCGCAAGAGTTTGGGACCCCTCTTCGGGCCAGTGCTTGCGCGTTGTAAACGACAGTCATTCCTGTGGTGTGACAGCTTGTAGATTTCAGCCTGTTAACAATAATATGCTTCTCGTATCCTTTTGCTAAAAAATGTGGGGTAAATGCAGATAACAATAAAGATGGACAAAACTTTGATTTGTGGCGTTTGATTGTGCCTCATTGGAACGTTTCTACGTGTAAAATTAACTAGGATAACCCAGTGTTGCAGGATGCGAATACAACCTCTACGTAAAGATAAACATATAACGCTCCGAGTAGTGCTCTTTTCTTTCATGGTTAAGAGGGAGAGAATAAGTGTGCATTAATCTTTTGTCTCTTGAGGAGAGCTAGTAACTGGAAATACCTATCACTGAGGAAAATCAGGTACCATCAACAGTTTTAAGATAACCACTGGCGTGCATGTACACTGTACATATATATCAGGTTGATGATAATGAGAAATCTTTCTTAACGCTGTAAATAGACTGGAAACCAAAAGGGTCATCTGAATGTTTTTAACATGTCAACTGGTAAAGGTTTTAAGGTGGGTAATATAATTACCGTGTATTAACCTGTCACATCAGGGTTAAAAATGGTCTCTGCCACGATTTGTTCTATTTCAGTTTAATAATCCATCGTTTTTAGTGTGTATTCCAAAATTTGATTTCAGTTAGTTATTACCAACGATCACTGAGCCTCGCGAAGACGCGCGCGAAAGTTCCAAGACAGAATGAATATCGAAGCGATGTAACATAAGGTAGTATAAGGTAACTTTTATGACGTAATGGAGAATAGAGAATGCATTGTTTTCGAGCGAACACGTGATACAGAGCAGAGAATCCACGAGCCGTGTGCGTGTTTGTGGGTACCTTACTCATCCCGTCTTCAACCAATCGTCGGGTGGATTCATTTGCAACATGTACATATAGCTGTCGCATTTGCAGGCTGGAATTTTTTTGATTTTAGGGTTAAAAACAATAAAAAATTCCAAATTACGGTAATTCATGAACTCTCTAAACAAATTGAACAGCGCAACGGTATAGGTAAAATCTTTGCTCTTTGGCACTTAGCGATAGCTCCAACTAGTCTATACTTGTCCTAATTGACTGGATCTTTCACTGGTTGCGTATTGGGATAAGGTCGAAGGGCCAAGCAATAGACCTTTTTGATAACGCTTTTTGGCCAGACGTCAGTTTTGATTTTCAGTAATCTTCTTCATGAAATGTTTTCCTGTTTGCCTTCAATCTAATAATGTGGGTAAGCCCTACATGGAACTGCAAGTAGAGTTTGACCTTCGGCCCTTTTCGGGTTGGAAAACGTTTCAACCTTTGTAAGGAAATCAAAGACTGTCTTGGATTCCGTATTCCAGGTACTGGATGGATCCCGGTTCTTTGTCGGTGGAACTTGGATTTGGATTCCAATCGTTGGTGGGATTCCGGATTCCTTGAGCTGTATTCCAGATTCCAACGTCCAAAATCAGTATTCCACAAGCAAAAATTTCCCGGATTACGGAATTCGGATTCGCTTACATGTAGCGAAACGTTACCAACTTGGAAGTAGTAACTTACTGTGGACTTTGACCTAAAATAGACCACTTCCGAGTTCCAAACACCCTCACTTTCAAAATGAGGCTAGGTGCACAACCTTTCTTGTGAAAATGAGTTTTATTTGCATGAGAATGAAGAATGATTTCCACATCAAAGGCTGAGCACCTACCCTTGTTTTGAAACAGAGACCCGGAGGAACTCGGAAATGACCTATTGCAGTTCAGAATTGAGTTCATCCTATCTGATGTTATTTTCCATTCTATGTAGGGTGGCAGTGCAAAAGTATCTGCGGGTGTAAAGTCGATGCATTTTGACTCTTCAGGCGGTCTTGTCTGGGTTGGCGACGAAAAGGTACATTTTATGTTACACAGTGTATTTAGTCTACTTAAAAATCATTTGAGGGTTCCTTTTATCCATTTTGTACTGAGATGGCGTCTGGATTATTGATCTTTTCGCTGTGTTGCTTTCATATAATGTCACAAGTTCCAACTTATTCAGTTTTGGTAGCCTTCTTTGATTGATGTTTAACAACTTTCGTCACCTTTGTAAGTGGATTTCGGTGAAGGCGCGGATTCGATTGATGACCGTTGTAAGCAATTCAAAGGGGACAGACGGCATATTTTTGTTGCTCGAAGTATCAATAAGTCGAAACTGTTCACCAGCTGGATGCCTAAAATGTGCGCAATTCCACAAATAGTTTTGGCGCCATTAAATCAGTACCAATGGTAAAACATTTTTGGAGCCACCCAGAAGGTGAGCACAGTTACTGACAAGGCATATGAGTAGGAAAACAGTATAAAGAAAATATTGAAAATCACAGCAAGAGTCCCAAAGAGATCCCAAAGACATGCCGAACATTCTTTACACCAGGTTGCTTAAGGTACTGTTAACTTTCGCGATTTTGCAGACGCTACTTTGTCCTTAGATACCATTTTAATAACAGTTTATTTCAAGTGTTACTATACCTACTTTTCACTTTTAAAAATGTTTCTTTATTTCAGGGTTCCATTCACTCATTCTGTTTTGACGTAGCTTCTGGAAGGCTTCACAAAGCAAAACGGTAAGTATTCCTCATCACAGCAGTTTAATTACCAGTGCCGGCGAAAACCTTTGTCTTGGTGAGGTTCAAAAACTGATTTTACCGACAGTTAGTTTGAAACTAACCTGTTAATTTGCCAGCTTTTCTTAAGACCTAAATGTAGTTATTGCTTTTGTTGCCGTAACATCCAACTTTACGTAGAGAGTTTCAGAGTCACGTTTAGGTAATCGGCATCTATCTACATACTCGAGCGGTGGTCCTTAGAAAAGTTCGAAGGGCCTCTGCTCGCAGGGTACTATCTACATCGCATGTTATCTCCAGTTGTACTACTTGTCCAAGTTTTCCCTTTGCTTTTATTTTACTGTAAAATGCTTCTCAAAAAAATTATTAGTTTCACGCTGGTTTTATCCACAATAATTTTTTGCTCATTTTCTATTTTGAGAAATCAGTCTCCACTTTGCGTGAAGTTTACCGTTTGACGTACTTGAAGCTTAACTCTAAATCTCTAATTTTCTAGGTCAGCACTATGCACAAGTATGAGCCATGTAAGACTTTTTGCAGCTTTTTTAGCGTTATGTACTTTATATATATACATTCCTTAGGATGACTATAGCGGAAGGCAGTCCGGTGACGTCAATCTCTTATCGCAGCTGGATGAATCGTGAGGCCCGTGATCCAGTACTACTGGTCAATGTTGCCATTAATCTCCTCTGTCTCTATGGGTTAGTAAAAGATATCCTAGCTTCCTGGGTGTTAGATAAATTTAGCCTGCGTAGCTTGCAGTTTCGTTCGAGAGAGGACAATGAGCTCCACATTTCTCCTCTCGTCTTCCCCGCTCGCTTGCGCTTCCGTTCCCCCTCCACAACAAAACCGACAGCTAGGCAGGCGAGAAGAATGTCTTTGTGATTGCGTAGTAATGCGGGAGTGATAGATATTTAAACCCTTGGGGTTTATATTTTATAGAGTTTGCCTACTCAGATATCGCTTAGGGTTGTTTGCTGAGAAAATCAAACGTCGTCGTATTGTGTTGAGAACAACATTCAATTTCAGCATATTTCTCGCAACGTAAATGACTTAAGCTCCTAAATGGTTCTGGGAACTGTTTGCCTGTTTTGGTAAGTCTTCATCACATTAAAGGAAATCCAGGTTCCGGAATCCGGGAAATTATTGCTTGTGGAACCCGGAAGCTGGGAAATGTTTCTTTGTGGAATCCAGAATCCTTGGCCGCTTGGAATCCACAATACCACTCAAGGAATCCGGAATCCCACAAACGATTACTATCCCGAATCCAATTTCCACTGACGAAGACCGGAATCCAGTTCCTGGAATCCAGAATCTACCGCGTGGAATCCAGAATCCAAGACTGTCTTGGATTCCCTTACATTGGACGAAAGTCTCTTTCAAGGGTCAAATAGAACCTGAGCCACTTCCAGGTTGGTCTCTTTAAAGTCACGGCCCCCTGTGTGGGATTTACGTGTGAACCCTAAGTAATTTGGGTTTGACGACTGAACCTCCATAAATGCAAATTTTGTGAGTTGTAATGAATGATGTTGCTGTCTGTTTCCATTGGTAAATCAAGGTCAATAAGGCGATGTCCACACGAATTCGCACGTTTAAAGCCGACGGAACTACTCCGCTCTTTAGACCGTTAACTAACATGTCTGTTTACGATTATTCTCGTTTAAGCGAAAGCCGTAAATGAACTCGTGTGAACAGAGCCCTAGTAACAGAGAATAAAATCATTCGACGTTAGACATTTTTCCTGGAATGCTTATCTTCCGACTTAGGTTTTGTTTATTGATTCAAGTACTTAAACAGTACTCCAGAAGGAAATTTCGAAAGTCTTTCAAGTATTTGTCACTAAATGCACAAAAATATATAATTTGTGCTAAGTTTTGCCGTTTTTAACTCGTGGGTACGCACGAGCGTACCACGAGTTATTGCAGGGACAGGGATATGCAAATGAGCCACTCGCTCACTCGTAGTAGACGCACTTCGTAATTAATCGGGTCCGAACTCGAGAGTGCGAAGATCTATCGTTTCCAAAGAAGCACGCGCTCGCCCAAGTTCGGTGGCATCAAATTCCTCGCTGAGAGCGTGCATCGTCCGCTACAGCACGGTTAGAGGATAGAGGTCTTACCAAGTTTAAGAAATCGAGATAAGAAAACATAAGCTTATGTCAGTGCGTCCTACTTCGCGGAGGAGTTGTGTCGGCTTTGTATCGCATATGTTCTTTCATTGCCATGAAATGTGTTTACATTGATTTTTACTGTCAGTAGCCTTGTTTCAATTAGCCTTAATTTCATCCGATTGCTTCGAGTCGTTTTTTCAATTGCTTAAGTATAGCTCGATCGTTTGCCGGCGGAAGTTCGATGAAAAAGGCATTAAATTTCAGACTTTTCACCAAATCATGCGATCATCCTCAATGGCGTAGTGGCTATGTGAGGTCGGGTAAACTCGAAGGTACCGGGTTCAAATTCTGCTAACGACCTTCTTTTTCCCTTCTTTCTTTTTTTCTTTTTTGTTTTGTTTTGTTTGCTTATTTGTTTTGCTGTTTTTTTTTTAAATATATACCTAAATAACTGTTAATAAAGTGCAATAAACAGCAAGAAAAGTATTGTGTTTCCAGAACAAGGATAGTATATTTATAATCTGGATTTCTATCATTTCCTAACATTTACTGTGGGAAAACCAGAGGTGATAACTAATTGATTATTTTCTAAACAACGTACCCACGAGTTGACGATAGTCTTTCTTTGATTTCTTTGGCCGTTTCAGCGTTGTTGACGATATGGGTGGTTTAAAACTGAAAAAGTCTTTCTCTATTGAACACAAGTCTCGTCAAGTAAGAAGCTCATTCTGTCCCTTGATGTCGTTCAGGCAGGGCGCATGTGTCGGTAAGTACTTTAGTTTTATCTACTTACTTTACGTCATGTTGTTAACAGTAACTGCCACCGTGCAAGTAACTAAGGCACAGTAAAGATATACTGTACTGTACTGTACTGTACTATACTATGCTATACTATACTATGCTATGCTATGCTATGCTATGCTGTGCTGTGCTGTGCTACGCTACGAAACGCCACGGCACACCGCCACACCATCACACCACCACCACCACCACTTAGCTAGTGAGGCAGTCAGTTAGTCCGTCAATCAGTCACCTTTTGGGGTTTTAGTAGTTTTTTAATCGTAGTTTTTTGCGATTTTTTCCACTGGAAACAAGCCGTATTCTTGTGTCTTATCAGTGAGTGCCAGTGAGGACATGGCGGTGTATTTCTTTGATGTTGAGCGCGCGGAGAAGCCGTGTGTCAACAAACTTCTTGGCCACTCGGCACCGGTCCTAGACGTTTGTTGGAATTATGACGAGAGTTTGCTGGCGTCCTGTGATACAGAGGTACGAAGAGTTCAATCTTTGTAAATCAAACTTTGAGACTAAAAAAATCTTAACCACAGGTTGAGCTTGGAAAGCAGAGGGAGAGACGCGAATGACCGTGGCGTGAAAAGTGAGCGCGAAGTCAGTCGCTCAGCGTTCAGCGCGAGCGACTGAAAGCGTATCCTTCGGGCAAAAACGTTTTTCCCTTAACCACGAAGGACTTAAAGAATTTCAAAGGGAAACAAGCACATTTTGTGTTACGTTTCAAGGGTCAATTGATTTATCGTTTGGTGACCTTAGGCTCGTTTGCAGGCCCTGGTCATTTAAACCAGTTGCTTTAGCCAGTGGAAAGCGTTTTCAACCTTTTAACTCTTTTTCGAATGAAATGTTATGCGCATAGCCTCAGTTTTAAAAGTGATAGGGTTTGGAATTTTGAAATATCTTATTGTTGGTTTGCGCCTGACGTCATGGCGGCCATGCTGGTGGTCTCTCCGCTGGTAACTCACTAAACTCCATTTTCATGTTAATTCTTTTTTTATTGTATTGACCTTCAATATGCATGGCCACCTGGTCACGTGGTTCCAAACCAAGAATTTGTCGTGTTTCGATCACATGAAACGCTACGACGGCCCTTGCTTATTTATCTGAACTGCTTGTGCTCACTTTGCTTTCCTTTTTCCTTTTGTTTGTTTGTTTTTGTTTTTGAAGGGAACAGTCATCGTATGGAAGCGAGAGCATCGGAAAAAGCACGTCACCTGATGCGCTAATGAGAATAGTAATTTGAATAAAAATGAGTGTGGCGTTTTTAAATAGCACAATAATTTGTATTCTTTCTACGCGAGGCGGGGTGCGTAAGTGCGAAACTAACAAGTGTACAGTTTCTAGAATCTTCTAGTCTCTAGCGCTATAGACTGACCATAGCGGACTGACGTATAAAGAGTAATTACTGTAAAAACTGAAATACGATATCAATAAAGAACTATCAAGGCAAGATTTTGTTCTGTTTACAGGCCCTTCTTGTGAATTAAATACTGTTGAGCTTCTTCGTACTACCGAGTCACAAACTGTAAGTTAATACCTCGTAACATTTATCAAGATCTCTTTCCATTGTCGAGGCCTCTTTGTTTGTATCACTAGGAGGCTAACCAGAGGCGAAACGAAAGATGGACAGGGCCTAAACCTGTTGGGTTTTTTATTTTCTAGTTTCTGTCGTGGTCATCGTCGTGGTTGTTCGAGCTCGCATGTAGCGTTATCACGCAAAACAATTCTTGATATCAACAATTTCGTTGAAAAACCGACCATAGCATTTGATGAAAAACGGGCGACGAAAATGACGTCCGCAAGTACTCGTAGAGAGGCTTACCTCTTGTCATCGATCTGGTATGTGATTTGGCCAACCCCTCATTAAGCACGTTTGCCATTTATCTACAGCAACAGCGAACTAAATCAAAATACTGTGTTATTTGAAACAACGAGTACTTTTTCTAATTACCGTAACTTTTGTGTTTGTTTTTTATCCTTGCAACACCCTGATAAAAATTGTATGTTATGAAAAAGTCATTGCGCAAATGTCAGTGGGCAATATAATATTTTGGAAACAACCTGCATATTTCATCTATTTTCTGCGTCATTTGAATTTCATAACGTTAGCATTTAACACTGAATTATCAACAAAACTGGAAGTCCAGCTTGTCTACCAGTAATTAAATTGGGCTTATTTCAATAGTGCAATCTTTGAAAATTTAATTAATTTCACTATTGTGAATTAACTTACTTTTTGCCACTCAAACCTGTAAAAAGAGTGACTTGGTATTTTCTTTTTGAAGGACATGAAAAAAAATTATTAGGCATTTGTGACAAAGAAATCAAAATGCAAACTTTTTTCACTGTTAACAGGGAAAAGGCAATTGCTTAAATGCTGATGGCTTTATCCCCATCTAAATAATTCATTTTCCCTGCTGAGGGCCTTTGTTTACTTTTATCATTATTCTGGAAGGCAGCGTCAAAATATGACATTAAGCATTTTTCTGGTTATCATAGAACATTTGTTTTAAAAAATATAACTGTGACTTAAACAATAAGGGTAAGCTCAAACGAGGAAGACGACGCAAAAAGAAGAAAATTTTGAAAACACCATCGATAGTCACCGAACATCATGCCTACCATATGGCGAGAATTCGTGGGATATACAACTGTTCATGGTTTTCGCCATGTATTTGAAAGTTCTTCACGATTTTTTAGAGTGATATGGCTTCTCCTGCTCTTGGGAGCTACCACCACCTACATAATTTTGGTGCAGGAAAGTGTGACCAAATACTTTTCCAATCCAGCAACTACTAGCTTCGAGGAGGTTATACCCAAGCTCGGGGAAGTAAAATTTCCTGCTGTTACCATATGCAACTTGAATCGATTTGTTAAATCGAAAATCAACATGTTTGAAAACGATAAAGACTTCTACAAACTGAGTTTGAATCTATCAGCGTGTGAAAACATAAAAACGGTCAATAAAGACATGAGTTGTGGACAAGGATTACTGTGTGCGTACGAGTTGTTTGGATCACAAATTGCTGACAACTGCAACGAGACCATAAGGCAGCGCATTATCAGCGCTTTAAATGACACAGAGGTGCCTATTTTCAATCCTGAAGAATTTTTCGAAGCCTACGGCCATGATTTCAGAGATATGTTTCTACATTATTGTCGCTTTAAGGGCAAGGAAAATTGCACTGCAGACGATTTTTACCCAACGCTTTCCAGTAACGGTCGTTGTTTTACATTTAACTCGGGTAAAAATCAAACAAGGATTCGACGTACAATGAAGACGGGATCTTCCGGAGGTCTCAGTGTTATGATGGATGTTCAAGCAAATGAAAACACGATCAGTGAATTTTCACGCGGGCTAAGAGTTATAGTTCATGACCAAAATACGTTTATCAACATAGACAAAGGATTCAATGTCTACCCAGGCTCACACACATTGGTTGGCTTGACCGTTACAAAGGTAATGTTAATCTTTGCTGGAAAATAGCCTGTCAGTGATTATTTTTTGAAATTCAAAACTCAGAAAGGCTTTTTCGCATAAAAAATAAACAGCAGCCTTAGAAAGCACTTCTTATCAAACTGAAAATTCAGGAAAATCCTTTTACTGAGTATAAAATAACATAATAACAGTCCTCCTGTTTTACATTGTAGTTTTTATCCATTCACAAATAGAATCAACCTATACTGTCGTACAGAGAAGGACGAGAAGCGCGCGATGCTTTACAGTTAGTTTTGAGTGACTGATCAGGATTTTTTTTTTCCGCCATGCAATTGTCCTTAAAATGCCCCACTCAGTGTTAGAGTCGTCAGTTATCATATAAAAGCTCAGTGATCAGTGATTACAAGAGAGGAAATGGGCGTTGTTTTTTTTCGCATGGGAAGACTGTTAGCTATTTTGCTTCATCGTTTGTAGATTAAAAAAGTGCTCCTCATTCTCTAAACGAGGAATATTTGCCAATGCGCCCTAGTGATGCTCCTTTCATTAAGCCCGAGCTAAAAGATCCAACATTTTAGCCGAACATAGTGCTAGAAGAGCATGTTTGACAGTTAAGCCGTCTCTTTTAATTAACTTCGAATTAAATGGGTTTTGCGTGTTTGATCTAAGTCAAACTATTTCTTACAACATCTTGCGTCATAACAAAGAAATTGTTTGATCGTCTGTCTGTTGGCAAGCTCAGGAGGAAAAAGAAACAAATCAGACACCTTAGCTTCATGCTTAACAAAAACTACTAAACGACCTAAACGCTTAAAACTCGAAAATCGAGCGTGCGTTCCGGCTATTCGGTCACAGCATTTTTCAGCGTCCTTAATTGCTACTTCTAAGTAAGAGGGAGCGTCGCCTTTAGGCTTGCTGGAGGCGGACAACTCAAAAGTACTTTTAATTAGGGAAGAACAAAGACACCTGCCGCCGATTTTCAAATTTTTTAGAACAAAGATTTAATTGCTGCCAAAAACACGAAACCAGAAAATGCTAGGGGTCCATTTATTGGCATAAAATCAAGCAAATCAAATACGGAAATTATTGTAAACGTAGTGACACTCGTGCACCTGATTAAGGCAATGTTCGCACTATAAAAAATATATAGCTTTTGCGCCGGCACGAAATTCATACCAGATAAGGCTTCTGTTCGCACATAAGAAAGGTGATTTCGGAGCCTTTTCTGTGAGGAAGCAATGCTGCGTCGCGCGGATTTCGTAAGTTCCACACTTTGGTGCATGTGTATTAGGACCGTAGCGGAAGTGAACAAGTAGGAAAGAGGGGCGGAACCGGCGGTAAATATTCAGGAGGGAGGACTGAGATTTAGTTCACCAAACTTGTCGGTCATCCGTTCCGGCCCTTAGCGTGGCGTGCGATGTGTGTTAACGACTTGTTCCAGTTCTGTGCCGTTGCTTGTCAAACTACTACGAGGGATAGCTTTTCGTGTCGGCAAGAAAAGTTATCTGATATAAAGTGAGCATAGCCTAAACTGGTTAGAGAGTTCATAAGGCATAAGATGGTAAATATTTATGAAAGTTGACTGCGCTATGACGTTCCTAGTTGGAGATTAGTTGGTAACTTACAGGCTTTCCAAACGATCCATCTCTTTCCTACGGTGAAAATGGAGGAAATTTCTTTAAGGTCGTTTGACATCTGTGATGTAAGATTATGGCATCTTTATAAATCTTCAAGGAAACTGTGCATAAAAGCCTGCACCCCCACCCCCCACTGCCCCCCCCCCCCCCTTCTGCAAATTTTTGCCTTTGAAAACACGTTGTTAAATTATTTTTTGATGGTCTTTCTTGCTTGACGAAAATGGGTCTTCTTGTGAGCTCTCTTTCTGGAAAATTTTTTATGCAATTTTTTCATGCTGCTTTACATTCAATCTGTCAACATTGTGTTTATATTTTTGTAGTATCAACGTCTTCCCTCTCCTTACAAGTCAAACTGCACTCAGCGTGTTCTTCCTCAAATCCCACGTTACACCAGGGACGGCTGCTTTTACCAGTGCCTTGCAAACACAACGGCAAAAATATGTGGATGCCGAATGATCGGAGTACCACGTGAGTACTCAGTGCAGTTTTCAACCATTCCTAACCTGCGTAGCAAGCGTTTCCGTGCGTTTTCGGAGCAAACAGCTAGGAGCAAGAGTCAAAGATCGCGAGAGTAAAAGAGCTGGGAGGGGCGGGGAAGAAAGGAAGGAAACGTTTTTTTCCTTCCTTCCCCTCTCCCTCCCCCCTCTTTCTTTTTTTGGCTCTCGTTCCATTTCTCGTGCGGCCAAAACCGAAAATCCCGTTACTCGGTCTTCCTTTGATCCGAAACCAAACGGAGGCTAAACCATTCCTAGCTGAGCAGAGCTCGCTTTGGGACTTATTGCACACGCTAAGGAGGAAGCGTGGCCATAGTTATTAATTAAGTGGACTGGTTATGAAACCCGTTGGACTCCTTAATATGTTTTTGTTAGCTTTTTGGACCTGACCGTGCACAACGTCCAATGACATTCCTATCATTTTCAACTTACTAACAAATGGCAACATCGCATTAATTTATTCAGTCACAATTTGGGAACAAAAAACAAAGGATTGTGCACGGTCAGGAAGCTTCCAATATAAACCGCAGCCCTATTGTTTCCAATTTTGATGTTTACTGGCTTCAAACTATGGTATTGCCGAGCGGTTAACGCGCTGGAACTAATCCGTAGATCCTGAGTTCAATCCTTGTCCTAACCCCTGGCTGGATTTGTTATCGGTATTCCCGAGTTCAACGTCTTCGACCTCTCGGTCACACTTGAAAATAGCCAACTCAGGTGTGCCTTCAGCAGGTTGGGATATTTAACCTTATGGGTTGCAATAAAAAATAAAAACAAAACTAAACAAAAAGAAAAGAAAAGAAAAAAAAACTAGCTCACTAGTAATTGTGTTGCCTCAAGAAAGTCAGTCTCCAACAGAAACTCATGCAGAGTCATCTTGCTCAGCATAAAATTACCTCAGGAAAGTAGTAGGTTTTTGATCCATTTGGTTACTTTTTCAGATGTTCTCCACAGTCAAAGCTAGAATTAACCTCTTTGTAAAGCTCTATAGACATTACCATAGGAAACGGCAGCTTAGTAGATTTAGGATTTCATTGGCTTTAGAGTGAATGTTGAAGTGCTTCTTTAATAAATACTACCCTTTTGCGACTTATATTTTAGTGACCTTATTTTGGGCTAAGCATAGGGCGTAAGAATCTGTTAGCCATAGCCACCCCTCCAGCAATTAAAGGTACGAAGGGGTTTTGAACTCGTAAGTAACTCTATGGATTTAAACATTTTTGTTTTAGGCAAAAAGGGATTGAAAATGATGGTAAAACTAAACTAATAAATGTAAACTAATTGTTGTCGATTTGTTAATATTTGGGGAAAAAAGGAAGGTTGGAAATGGTTTTAGTCTAAGAACAACTTTTCCTTTCACAGTTCCTTTAGAACTGCCTGTCTGCACATTCCAACAGCAGTACTGCGTGGAACAGACTGAAGGTAAATTTAAGTCTACCATTCTAAATATGGGACGTGACTACAATCATGGGATCATTCGGATAAACTATATTCGGTTTTTCTCTTGGTTTTCCTCATTCTTGCTTGTCGATGACTAATAGGATGATAGGAAGTGCGATTGCGGTATCAAAGCAAACGGGGAGTAAAGATTTGTCTTAATGGAAGGAAACATTGAAGTATTTGGTCTGTAAAAGTGAAGTGCGTTGCCTTTTTATAGAGACAAATTCAAGAGCCACTGACACACGCACACCAACCCACGGATCAAACCCACAGCCTCTCCAGTAAAATTTTGAAATCTAGAAGCTCGGAAATGCAATTTTCAGCATTCTGGGTATCAAAAAGAGTGCTGTTTATAATAATTTTTATTTACCACTGAACGCGACATTTTTTGAATAACCTAATACTGTTTTAGATTCATTAAGGTGCACTCTAAATACTTCTCTCGATCTCTCGATGACAGTTAATATCCGCTGTAATAGTGAGTCTTACCTGTAATCAATCCAAACAAATAATATCCTTATTCCTACCGGTTGACGAAGACCGGTTCCTGTCAAATAAAGTTGTGAACAAATCACCTAAATACACTAATATTCATCTTAGACCTTACAATAGGACAATTGCACGATGACGTCATCTTTTTTACTTGAACTACCAGAATCCTTGAGTTTGTTGTTTTCTTGTGCAAATTAAGGTTATTGTTCTTTAATCCTCAGCGGGATTGACAAATTTAAATAACAAAGCAAAACCGAAATGAAAAACCGCCAAAACCGCCATCGTACAATAGACCATTTTACAGTTGTGGACTTAGTACCCTAGCCTTCGAGTGAATGTGAGGCTGAGGTTGACCTTGTTTTGATACAAACCTTCTTTACTTTGTTATGGAAATTGTTCTTGGAAACTACTAGTTAGCATAAGAGTAACTTGATTTACATAATAAAGCATGAAGGTTTGTATCAAAACAAGGTCACCGTCAACCTCACCTCCACCATAACTGTAAAATGGCCTATTGTCCTATTACAATTTGAACAGGTCTCGGTGAGAGGCATTACACTAACAGGCGACGGTACAGACCGCCAGTGACCGGCTTTTATTGAAACCTCTGTAGACTACGAGTAGTCCCCCATTTTTCCTCAGAGATAGTAGAGCGTGCGAAACGCGAGCGCGCGTGAAAATCACCCGACGCGAGAAAAGGCGACACGCGGCGGCGAGAGAGAAAACTACTCGTAGTCTAAAACCTCTGTAAAAATCGATACAGTTTTTTAGAATTCAACTCCATAAAAATTTGCTACCTTTTGAAGAATTGAACAAGATGGAATAAGCGCGATAAAGTTTGAAGCAGCGCCACTTTACTTTTAAGTGACGTTTTCGTATCTGTCGCCGTCGCTGTTGCTTAAGCTCCTTATAAATGAAAGATAAATGGAAGGAAAAATTGAGAGGAAGAAAGGAAGGAAGAAAGAACGAGAGAGAAGGAAATACTATAAAGAAAGAAAAATGCTCAGTAGCACAAATGCCACTACAGCAGTAGTGTAGGTTTTTTCTTTTGTTTTTTCAGGGTCACAGAATCCATTCACTTGTAACTGTAAGGCGGCATGCGAGGAGACTGAATACACAAGTCAGGTGTCTTACTCCGAATTCCCGGATGATGGCGTCAGCAAGATATTAAAACACTTATTCGCTTATAACCGAAGTATGGAATATCAGAGGTGAAGCCAATTTTCCTTTGCGAACTTTTCTTTTCTTAGTTATCCCAGATCTTTTAGGGCTATTTTGAACTGTTGTTCTCACAAGTCGTTTCATTTGACTTACCTATCGCATAGTAAAAATTATGCTTGAATCTATGACCAATTCTGCTTTCAGGAGAAATTTAGTTTTTCTTCAAGTCGGCTTCCAACATCAAGGATTCTTGTTACAAACCGAAAAACCAAGTTACAAAATGGACAGCTTACTAGGTTAGTAACTTATACGAATTAAAGTGACGGGTTTAACGCTGATGGTACAGCGAAATAAGATCATCAAATAGTCCAGTTTCGTTTTCGCTATGACAGCTGAATAAAAGAGGTTAAGACACAATTCTACAAGGTTAGCCTAGCTCCATCTGAAGTAAATATATTCACAAATTCCAGCAAGAAGAAGACCTGTTTATTACTCTATCTATTGTCTATTTTCAAATTTCAGACACTTCTTGCCGGAATTTGTGCATGTTTTCCTTTTTGTCGGGGCTAACCCTGTATGAATGTATCGTTAATGTTGTTATTCAGGGGAAATTTTTTAATTCGAGAAAGGACTATTACCGACAGGGTCAGTATAGGATAGGGGTTAGGGGTTAGGGGTTAGGGTTAGGGTCTGTTCCTAGGAGGGGACTTTTAGCAGTTGACCCTTGTCTACTTTACTTCCCTATCAAGTAGAAAAGGCGAAGTAAACAATACACCATGCTATTCATAAAGAGTAGTGATCGTCCAACCTGGTGGCGTGATATTGGTTTCACTGTTTTTTTTTTTGCGGATAGGACTGACATTAAGTCCTTGATTCGCCAAGCTGTTGTGCATGGTGTTCCAGCAAAGCTTATAGATTATATTAGTCCGTACGGGTGGAAGGGATGAGAAAGGATCACTGTTCGATACCGACTCATTTTAAATCGCTTTTTTTTGCTCTGTTTCAGGTGACATTGGTGGAAACATGGGTCTCTTCTTGGGCTGCAGTTTATTGACTTTGTTTGAGTTTGTGGATTTGCTTTGGAATTTCTTAATATTCCGAGCAAACAGAGTTAAACATGTTAAAGGCAAACCACAGTGTAACTCTGACTCGGGAACACTGTGAATGTGATGAAATACCATTCCTGATAACGTATTGACTGAAAATAGTTGACTAAACGCTGGCGCAAAAAGTAAGAAGACGGGAAATTAGAAGGCGAAGCAGAAAATGGAAAACAAAAAGTGGACTTTGCCCCCTATCTATTTTAGCTTGGACAATTCCCATCAAGTAAAGGGGTTTTTTTTTTGGTTAAACTTTCCATCAAGTGTTTATCCTGTGAACAGACCTATAAGCCAGGGTATAGCGACATCCATATAACAAAACCTTTTTAAGTAAATCTACTAAAAGTAGCTTTGAAATAGTGAATACATAAAAATCTTAATAGATACCGATTAGAATAGCCATTCCGAGGAAACTGATAACCGAGGCAGTAAACATTTTGTAAATGGCCACGTTCTTGGCACGCCAAAAAGAAAAAATGTTTCTGTCTCAACCAGTCCAGGTTTTAGTAAAGCATAGTTCACCAATCAACTTGGCCTTATTGTAGAATCAAGTATTGCTACTAAAACGACTTATATTCCTCAGTTATCGCATCTATCACCAGGAACTTCCCTTCCATTAATTGTTTTCCCTCTCTTGACATTTATCTTGTTTTGTTTTTTTCGGCCTTTATTGATCTTCGACATTTTTCCACGTACGTACGTGCGTACAATTAGCTGCACCCTTGGTTTCTTGTCTTATTTGAAGACGACAACGTTTGCATTCATTGCTGAACTGTCAATAAAACTGGAAGTTTTAAGCATGTCTACTTATAACTATTGAATTTGGCTTACTCCTATAGTGCAAACTTTAATGATTACACATTCACTTTAATTTGTGAATCGACTTACTTTTTGCTACAAATACCTGTAAAAATAGCGACATCGTTTTTGAACGACTTGAAACAAATGCTGCTTTTTGGGACAAAGAAATCTATCAAAATGAAAATTTTTCTTGTTGTTATACCTGAAAAGACAATTCCTGAAATCGCTGATAGCTTTAATCCGGCCCTAAATAATTCATTGTCTCTGCTGTGTGCCTTTATTAATTATTCATTGTGGAAGGAAGTACCAAATCGTATTAACCTTTTCCTAGTTATGATGGAAAATTTATTTTAAAGAATTGGGGTAAGATCGTGATACCTTAACTTAAAGACAGTTTAAAAGTTTAAAAACAGCGACGATATTTGCCGGGCATCATGCCTACTGCAATATGGCGTGAATTCGTGGGACATACGACTGTTCATGGTTTTCGCCATGTATTTGAAAGTTCTTCCCGATTTTGTCGCGTGATATGGCTTCTCTTGCTTTTAGGAGCTACCGCTTCTTACCTATTTTTGGTGCGACGAAGTGTGGCCAAATATTTATCGAACCCAGTAGCTACTAACTTCGAAAAGGTTGTACCTGAGCTTGGAGAAATAAAGTTTCCTGCTGTTACCATTTGCAACTTGAATCGATTTGTTAAATCGAAAATCGACATGTTTGAAAACGATGAAGACTTCTACCAACTCGGTTTGAATCTTTCGGCGTGTGAAAAGATAAAGATGGTTAATAAAGACATGAGTTGTGGACAAGGATTACTGTGCGCGTACGAGTTTTATGGATCGGAAATTGTGGACAACTGCAACGACACCATAAGGCAGCGTATAATCAGCACTTTAAATGAAACAGAGGAACCTGTTTTTAATCTTGAAGAATTTTTCAAAGCCTACGGACATGATTTTAGAGATATGTTTCTCCATTATTGTCGCTTTAAGGGCAAGGAAAACTGTACTGCAGAAGACTTTTATCCTTCGCTCTCCAGTAACGGTCGTTGCTTCACATTTAACTCGGGTAAAAACCAAACCGGTATTCGTGGAACATTGAGAGCGGGATCTTCTGGAGGCCTTAGCGTCATGATGGACGTTCAAGCAAATGACAACACAATCAGTGAATTTTCACGTGGGCTAAGAATTATGGTTCATGATCAAAATACGTTTATCAACATAGACAAAGGATTCAATGTCTATCCTGGCTCGCACACTTTGGTACGCCTGACCGCTACAAAGGTAATATTTATCAAATCGTGCAAAACCCTTTGACCGTTATTTTAAGTTTTTTTTTAGACTCAAAACGCAAATTGCTTGACGGTTTTGTAACAGGAAATGATAAACAGCATCATTGAAAAAAGAGCTTCTCAGTCGCTTTCGTACAAATTCCCACAGTTCCAGACTCTATCTACGGTCGGACAAAAACCAACAACTGTCTTTCCCACCTCGTTTCCAGGGTTGTCTCCTTCCCGTCCCTACGGAGCGACGAGTAGAAGAGAGAACTTGGGAACGAGGTTGCTGTCTTCCCTTGATGGAGTTTTCATGCTTAATCGTTGGGCAGAAAGAAACAAACAACGGAAGGAAAAACGGAAAGAAGGAAGGAGGGAAGAAGAAGAATTGTTCAAAGTATTGAGTTCTTCGTCCCCTCTGGTGAGAAAACACTAAGTTATTAAAAAGGTGTTTGGGGTCTTTTCTTTAGAAAAAGGGCTATTCAAGAAGCGTACTGCGAAGCCGTAGGACCCACTGCAATTCCCTTTTTGCTCCAGATCACTTGATTTTGATATGACAAGAAAAGAAACGTTTATTTGGAGTCTTTGCAATACTGCTAGTTTGCAATCAATCTTTTAATGTTGATGTTTTAATGTTTATTCTAGTATCAACGTCTTCCTTCACCGTACAAGTCTAACTGCACGCAACGCGTTCTTCCTAAAATTCCACGTTACACAAGGGACGGCTGCTTCCACCAGTGCCTTGCAAACATGACCGCAGAAATGTGTGGATGCCGAATGATCGGGATACCACGTGAGTACTAGCCTTTTCCAGGCTCTCAGATAGTGGGGAAGATGCGAAAGAAAAGGTTCGCCCCAGTTTCCTCCCTTTTTATTTTCGTGTTTGTGCTTTCTCAATTCAGCGGACCAGACTATCTCGGAGCCTGGAACAGGCTACGTCAGTACTTACAGTTTTCACCTATTCCCGCTTGACCAGCTCAAGTTTGAATGTACACGTGCACAAACTCGACAGTTTAAGTCATCAGTTGCAAAGTATAGAAACGGTTGTATAACAGGAATCAGTTATTTGCGGCGCGGTAACGTTCATTTGAATGTTCACATCCACACACGCAGACTCAAAAGCTAAACGTGGTAGACTATAATCAAAGGAAATGCAGAGAAGTGTAGGCTTCAATTTATTTACCGACATTTTAGGAATTTCTTCCATGTATACAATGAGAACCACTTTTTACAGCATAATAAAGAACTTGTCACTAGGTTGCATGATTTGAATAGTCAGATTCCATGGTGTAAATCACTCAGATAAAGGCTTGGAATACCTTTCAGTAAAAGTACTTCAGTGAACTACCCTCTACCCTTGAATCTTTTAAGATTCAAGGGTAGAGGGTAAAAGGAGCTTGTTTTAGGGTGTAGCCTATAGGCATAAGGATCTTTTGGTAAGGAAAAAAATAATCTCAAGGAGCAACACATAAGATTTCATTCAAGGCCTAAACCATACATTATAACCGGCTCAGGATATGTCTGTTTAATACAATAATTGAGTAATTTCTCGCGCGCGGATTGGTCAAGAGCTATGGTTGATAAGAGTACAGACCATGGAAACAACGTGATGAAGGCGCAATTTGTTTTTCTCTCTCTCGCGCGCGCAATTTTCCGAGAAACTTCAACGGAATTGGACGTCAAATTAATCTGTCAAAGTTATTGTAAAAAAAAACAAAAAAAACAAATCGACAACAATTTTCCACGGTCTTTACTGTTATCGACCACAGAAATGTCGTCAGTTCAAAACTCAAACATTTTGACGTCATTTCCATGATCGATAACAGTATCCAGACCATGGAAAATTGTTGTCGATTTGTTAATTTTGGGAAAAGAGGAAGGTTGGAAATGGTTTTAGACTAAAGAAAAAACTTTTCCTTCCACAGTTCCTTTAGATTTGCCTATCTGCACATTTCAACATCAATACTGTGTGGAACAGAGTGAAGGTAAGAATTTTAATTGAAGTACCGCTCTGAATAATACACTTTGGCCGTTTTCACACTAGAGGAGGGTTATACGTCTGAGACGGATAATTCATCTTCTAAATCCGTCAAAATCGATTGTCCATTCAGAACCAATCAGAACGCACACACTGTTTTAGTTATGTTATAAAACGTCATATTCACAGTAGACCTGCACCGTTCTAAACCTCTTATTTCATAGGCCCCCTTTAATCTGCACTTCCATTGCTTTCAGGGATAGGGGCATTGTTATGTGACAATCCCTATTGTTTTTCCAGCTAATCACAAACAGTCTGTCAAATACGTGCGGGATCGCCCCATATTCACCAATATTCACCGCCACTGCGCGGCTCGGCAAATATCACTTATTCACTTCGATTTCAAAGAAAGAAAGAAATCTAAGAGATAAAAAATGAGTTTTCGTTCTTGTCAGTTGTCACACCAATTAAGTTAATACAATGAAGTTGGAAATAAGAGAGAATATAAGAGTATATAAAACATCCAAATAACTTAAGATATCCGTGATTTGGCCCTTGGGGAAAAAAAACATTAAATTAGGGACCTTAAGACGCCAGGACGGCGACGGCATGTAAAACGTCGCTTAAAAATTGAATTTGCGGCTTTTCAATCTTCATCGCGATTATTCCATCTCGCTTACTTTGTCGAATGTACGCGAACTCTCCTGGAGTTGAATTTTTAAGAGCCTTATCCAGGTTAAGAAATAGAAAGAAAATTTTGTCGTTGCTTGTTTACGTCCTCCATAAAACATGAAACTAGGCATTTTCACGTCGTAGTCGTGCTAAAACGGCAAAGAGAAAGGTACAAAAAATGTGATGCACGTGCAAAGTGATTTTGATATCCCTACCTTTAACACTATTAACTATGGAAAACATTGTCTAAGATATCAAGGACCTCATATATGGTCGAAACTAGATAATAGTTTGAAAGGATCCTCGAATACTGAATCTTTTAAAAAGAACATTAGGAAAAAAGACCTAATGTCACTCTTAAACAACAGCAATAACTGCTGTAACTTTCGCAGTTGTTAGAGGCAATTTACACGCTACATATTTTGGTTGTATATACAAACAACAGGATTTCGAGCGCTGTTGTAAATGTTTTGGCGTTCAATAAGTTCAAAAGCACTCGCATCGGTAAAGAATTCTTACTTTAGCAGGTTGTCGGAACCAACAAGTTTGTAGACCCACCAGTTTGCTAGCGAAAATTTGCCTTTCTTTAAGCGCGAATGAAGTTGTATTCAAAACTGTGACGTAGTGCTACTTTTTGATGGAAGTTTTTCTTTATTCTATATATTGATTACTTGTGTTCTTTTAGAGTCAAAGAATCCTTTCACTTGTTACTGTGAAGCGGCATGTGAGGAAATTGAATACACAAGTCAAATTTCTTACTCTGAGTTCCCGGATGATGGCGTTGGAACGATATTTAAACACCTATTTGCTTATAATCAAACCATGGAATATCAGAGGTAAAATTAAACAAATTTTCCCTGCTTTATTTTTCGTCATTGCAGCAGCTCTTTTCGGGTTATTCTCATTTACCAATGCTTGCTCGAAAAAATTTACGTATATATCATTGTGACACATCTGTGCAAATCTGCTTTCAGGAGAAATTTAGTTTTTCTTCAAGTCGGCTTTCAAGTTCAAGGATACATGTTACAAACAGAAAAACCAAGTTACGAAGTGAGCAGCTTACTAGGTTAGTAATTCATTTATAATGTGTAAGTGTTCAACCTTGGTTTTTCTATTTATATCATATAGCAGAGGTCGCTTACGTCCAGTATGTGAAACACACCGACCTAAACATTTACTGGTTTTGGATAATTTTTAAACCCCCGTTTGAGGAACATTAAAGCTTCTTGTATAGCAAAAATGTTCTTTTTTGTTTCTCGCTTAGGCCGATATAAACAGACGTCCTGCGTAAATGGACTATAAAATAAAAATTTGAATATGTACTGAGACTTTAAAATAGCCAATAAAAGGACCGCTTCAATAAAAATCAAAGTGAACTGCAGTTATTATAAATTTGAGAAGAATGTGAGAACTAATTAAGTCACGCAAGTATGATTATGTGGAAACGTCGACCGATTTGAGGCACAGTGTGCAAGCTGTTGAATTGTGGTGTGCTGAAGCTTCTTATTGAGACTATTCTTTGTGGGTACAATGAGGGAAGGGAAAGAATCTTTCTTCAAAACTTTGTTGATCAATTTTTGAAGTTCCCATCTTACTGTAAAATATTTTAATATATATTTTTGTTTCAGGTGACATTGGTGGAAACATGGGTCTCTTCTTAGGCTGTAGTTTATTGACTTTGTTTGAGTTTGTTCATTTGCTTTGGAATTTCTTAACATTCCGAGCGAACAGAGTTAAACATGTTAAAGGCAAACCGCAGTGTAACTCTGACTCGGGAGAAGTATGAGATATCAATTCTGATCAAGTAAAAATAGTTCGCTGCACGTTTATCCAAATCTAAAATAGAGGACAAAAACCAATTTGGTGACGTGCAAAACAAGGTCATCAGCAAAAAAAAAAAATAATAAAAATTAACACACACTGCTTCGATCGTCTATTAGCAAGAAATGGCTATTTTATTCTATTCTCCTGAAAGTTACGGTTAATTTAGATAAAAATCTTTTTTCAGCACTATTACGGTGGAATCTCGATAGAAAGGGGAACTGGCAAGACATATAAACTGAATATTTTCGTTATATCGACGTCTTTTCCATATATTTTATGGAGCGAAGCCTATTGTTCGTTATACAGAGGACTTGTTTTCATCGAGGCTCCACTGTAGCTTTTAAGCAGGAAGCGCTGCTATTCTCCCTCTATTCCTTAATTTCTCTGTATTTTTAACCTGTCGCTGTTGCTTTTCCGTAGTTGGCTTGTTCCCCTATCGACTGGTTCTTTCTCTAATAATCGCCGTGTAACAGTGAATTAAATCAAATAGCGGAACCCTAAAACAATAGCTTAACATGTTGCTTTTGTCCCTGGCTAACTCTATACATTAGGCAACAACAAATCATAGAGCGCGCAGAATTAAATGAGTTACATGCAGCTATTTCGAGAAAGGTTGTCGGAGAAAATGTGCACACGACAATCCCGAAAGGTAATATGGGATATGATCGATACACTGTTTCTGACGACTGTAGCGGTCGAACCTACTTTTGTTGCTTTCCGTTATCACTTGCAAACACATTTTCATGACCTTTCGTGCCAGTTCTTTCAAATTTCTCTGAAGAACAGTGAACTCAAAACCACCCACAATGCCTTTCGGGATTGTCTGGTGCACTTTTTCCGACAACCTTTTTCTCGAAAAAGCGGTATACTGTATAAATGAGGTCATAAACATAACAGCTCGAGTGTAAAGGGCATCAATAGAGCGTAAATAAATCGTTTGCATAAAAAAAGAGTTTAGCTCCCACTGGATTTTGTTTGGAACAAGAACATAGCAGCCGTTTCATTGGTAGGGAAATCCATTGGCCCCAGTGACGACCTGTGAAAACACTTTATTTGCACTCTGTATGATACGCTTCGCAACAATTTTTTTGATAAAATCGTTGACAAATATAACCTTTTTAACGATTTAGATGTAAAATCAAGAATTTTTTTCCTATTTAACAATATTGATCCATTTATTTTTAAATCAGTTGCTGCTTTTGTTTTTGAGGTTATGACTGAATTGTAGACACTAGCTATCATGTAATTTTAAAAGTGAATTAACCAATTAATTTTAAAATTACTTTTTAGAGGGGCACCCAACGTCAATTTTTGGAAAATATCTGTTCGGAAAACGATTTGAGATCTAGAACTTTTGGCGCATTTGTCGTAAAATTTCTTGCTTGCCTGCCTCTCCTAGGATTTTCGAACATCTAAAAAATTGTATAATTGCCCATTTTTAACGGATTTTTACCCTAAAAAGGTCACCTAGAATTTTAGGGAGCCCTTTTTCTAGCTGAAATTTTCGAAAAGGTAGCTTTTGATCCCTATCATTTTCGGATCACCAGACTGTCAGCTAAGAAGTCCGAACAGATGAAAAATTTATAGGGGATAAAAATATGCCTATATCTACCGTTTAAATACTAAAATACGTTCAACAATGCTATGTTTAAGTGGTTTTCAACTATACTCTCTTTGGGTGCCCCTGTTTTTAAAGAGTAGGTAATGCCATGTATGTAAATGGAAATACCTTAATACCTTGATGTTGTTGCTGTGGTTGTACTTAAATAGAAGAAAATGCTGGCAATTTTCAATCAATCTGTTAATGAGTGTAAATTTTTAGCTCAATCGTCTCATAAACTGCTCGAATTTAAACGCTTTCAAAGACGTTGACCAAGAAATGTTTACCTCATGATTTTATTCATGAAAGGTTTCTCCCTCTATCTTAAATCAAAACTTAACCTGTGCAAGGCGCAGCTGGCCCCTTCCAGATTCCAAGGGAAAAGCCCAGTATGTGGAAAAGATTGAAGAATGAATAAATTACAAAAGGGAGGTGAAATTCAACAGCAAATCCAATAACTTCGGGTGCTCTTAATTCCAGGAAATTGTTTAAAACCTTTTAAGGTGATGTTCCACGGTACGATTCGTAACGACGATTTTTGGCGCTTCACCGCGTTGCAATGTTGGAACAATGTTGCAACTATTCCAATCAATGTCAGGTCGTAACAATGTTGCAACCCTGTGTTGCGCTTAAAATCGCTGTTGCGAATCGTCTCTTGTAACATCACCTTTACTCATCTGCTCTTCCAGCGTCACCGCGGGTACGCTTGCTCTCTGAATTTCATGTAGCGCACGCGCGGAAGTAACGAAATGCTTTGTTGCCAACGAACGCGAACCACTGCACATCATTTCTTTCATCTTCTGCCTGAATCTTTCGTTTATCAAAGCGTAAGCAAAAGGGTTGACAGCAGCGTTGAACATAATCACTACGTGCGCGATAGGAATTGCTAAAGGACTCAACTTAAAGGAGCGATCCTCCAAAATGTGCAGCAAAGTGTCTCCTCCCCAAGAAATTACAAATATGGCGCTGACAGAGACAACCATCAAGGTGACTCGCTTCCGCAACCTCAGTACAGTCTGTGTACAAAACAATGATACATTAGAACAGGCACCCCAAGCTTGCAATAGGGAGCAGTGAGCAAAGACGTTTTTGAGTGACAATTGTCAACCGGAACTGAGACTATTCGCATTCTCGGGGCGTGATTTTGCCCTAATTTTAAGGCAGGTCTTCTCTTTATGAGTAAGACGCTAAGTAATACAAATTTAGTCGCGTAAAGGCACAGTGGAATGAAAAGACTAAACTTCCAGTTGACGCGCGTTGCTCAAAAACTTCTCTGCTTAAGCTCCCAAATATTGTTCTTCTCCAACACTGTAAGAATGTACACAGTTAAATCAACTTTTAAGTAACGTTTATGTCCTTTGAACTTTAGATCTCGCTTAAAATTAGCCTAAAGACCCCTAACTTTAAGGAGTGCGACCCATATTACAATATAGTAATGAAACCTACTGAGGAGAAGAATTTCCTGGCAGTATTTATTCTTCTTTTAATGATCACTTTTAAACTTGCAAGAGAATTATCAAGCTAACTATGAAAGAGAAGGAGAGAATTAGGTACGAATTCAGTAGAGTTAAAGCCGACGCTCTTGGGGAATTGCCATTGACACAAGCATTATATTTTTGTGTGGTGATAATGATCTTCCGTTTATTCTTTTTTTCTAGCTGCTTTTCGATACGTTGCTAAATATTAATGACACATTTACAATAAAGAATGATGATGATTTTTGACTTCTTTTTACAAGGCTAGCCTGCAAGAAAGCTCTCCATTTAAAAATCGAGCGAGAAACAAATCTAACGATCGAATGATTAAGGCTTCTCCCGCCGCTCGCCCAGTCGCGCGAGACCCTTTGCCTCGGCTCGATTCCAGAACTGAGAGCGTACTTTCAGGCTATAACAAGGCTAATACCCGTTGCTGATGTTTGAGTACATCATCACTTGGCTTGAACCACAAGGTATACACAACTCTGGAGTATAGCACGACCAACAATGCTATGAGAAAAAACTTCAAAACACGAAAAGCAGTACCAGTGGCCTTTTTCGTCTCCGTTGGCAATGAGGAAACACATGAGTCGGAAGTGGCATCAAAAGTTCTCTTCGCGGATGGTATTCTATAAATAATTGCTATGATCCAAATACCGGGAATAACAACCTAAAAAAAGTATGTACAATGGTTAGGTCTGATTAGCTGTCACAATGTCGGTTATGCTCACAATATGTGATCATTTTGTAGCTGGGTTTCGTTTCATGATGTAGTTTTAGTCTTGTAACCGCGGTCTTATCAGTTTTAATGAAGCCGTGTAAGTGAATGTGCTGTGTGACCCCTGCGTACCCGAGAAAGACTCGGCATGAATCGACTAAGATCCTAAGTGTTGGGCAAGATGCTGTTTGTTGCTGTGATCTAGGTTTAAACCCAGGCCTAATGATTATAATAGCCATGCGCTTGATGCGGCGCGCTCAGTTATGAATATCGGTTTATCGTCAATAAACTGAAGTTCGCACTCGGAAAACCAGTTTGACAAAAGAAAACAAGATTGACTAGTATAGAAGTTCGAGCTTCCGCGTGTCTCTGCTCGCAGGGTAGTGGTGTGTGATTTTTCTTCTTAAATTTAATGGCAGAGCTCTGCGGTCGCTGAGAACGGACATATTACGGACCCCGGTCTTAACCATATTTGTCAAATTTCTTAGTTCTCTTAATACTTCAATTCCAATGGCATGAAAGTCAGGCTAGTACTCTATTTAATTGGCTAAACGAGGAGGCTCCAACCGAAAGGCGGAGGGATATTTCGCGAATATAGCGTAGACTCCGTCTCTCACGATCAAGTAAAAACTAGGTCTTCGAAGTCGCAGATAGGAGTGGAAGAGCTAAACCAATCACAAAGCGTGGGAATGAGCATTGTGATTGTGTATTTTTCCGCTTCTGCTTCCGACCCCGACAATCTGCACTTGATCGTAAACGTCTGAGTCATAAGCGGAGTCAGAAGAAAATGAAAACGTTCGGATTCTTCCGACTCCCATTTTTTCGTTGTCGTAGTCGCAGTCGTAATCATAATTATCACCATAATCGTAACCGTAACCGTAATAGTAATCGTAAATCATTATTAATTATTGTGGTCGCAGTCGTCGTAATCATAATTTTAATCATAAAGTCGAAACGGGCGCAATTTACGACCCAAAATAAACTAAAATGAAGAAATAGTCGGTACAATTGTGGTGCAAATACTCAAGTTTTCGCGTTTTCTCCAAACGGGTAAAATATTCTCCTCGCATTGAAACGGCAGCCGGCAAATGGCAAACGCGGGAAAAGTCAGGTCACGTGTGTAGAAGGCCTAAATGTAATAAACGGTCCTAAATGTAATAAAGTCCTAAATGTAATAACATTTTGTCCTAAATGTAATAAAGTCCTAAATGTAAGAACAGTTTGCCCTAAATGTAATAAACTCTTAAGCTGCCAATTACAGTAATTACTCGAATAAGCCCCGCCCTCAAATAAGCGCCGCATTTAGGGGGTGGGGGAGTTAATTAGCGCCGCGGCGCTTATTCGACTAAATACGGTACTGAGCGGTATTGCTATGGTATTAAGCGCCACGTTTTTGAGAAAAAAGTTAATAAACGCCGCAGCGCTAATTCGCGTAAATTTGGTACATTTCCTTATGCTCTGTGAAACTTAACGTTTACAAATAAATATTGCTTGTAAACGGAAAAGTAACAGTATTTTTCTAAAAAACGCAATATTTAAGCAATAGAGAACTTTTTTCCTGTGTTTGAATAGCCTGATATAAACACTCGAGGGGTTGGGAGAATTCGAGACAGTTATGCAAACCTGAGACAACGTCGAAATGCGGCGCTTATTTGAGGGCGGGGCTTATTCGAGTAATTACTGTAATTGGCAGCTTAAGAGTTTATTACATTTAGGGCAAATTGTTATTACATTTAGGACAAAATTTTATTACATTTAGGACCGTTTATTACATTTAGGCCTTCTACAGCGTAACCCACTCTGTCGTTCGCGGGAAAAATATGAGCGATATAATTGAATATCACAAACCTTGAGTTTGCGATTTATTAGTTTTCCTTTGTTTCCATGAGGATGAACCACTGCAAAGTACCTTTCAATGGCGATGACAAGCAGAGTGATCATAGAGGCACGGCCAGCAACCCACGATAAGTTCCCACCTGTTAACGTTGTGCACAATAATGTGCCAGCAAGACCCTCAGGATGGTAAACATGGTGGCTTAAAATGATATTGGGTACCGCAAATGTCGCGTAAGAGATATCCGCTGCTGCTAGGTTTACAAGTAGACAGTTGAAAGGAATCCTGCGGATTAGGTGCACAGTTCAACATCAACAACAACAACAACAACAATCTTTGTTTGTACTCACTCCTACTCCAAAATTAAGAAGAAAAAAAGAAGAAAACGCAGCTTTAATAAGCTAAATTCATTGTAAATTTAACGAAGCTCAAAAATTACCGCCCTCCCTCTCGCTGACCTCTGACCATCTAAGTTATAAGTTGAGAATAGGGACCTTGAGATCCGACGGCTACGGCGGCGAAAACTTTGCTTAAAATTTGAATTCCAGTTCTTTCAATTTTGATAGCAATTGTTAGAGCTCACTCACTTGTCAAATACAAGCGAAC
>OZ037780.1:33719307-33816807 GCA_964035525.1 Porites cylindrica
AATAATTGGCGGTGACTTCAACCTTGTTCTTAACATCGAAAATGACAAAAAAGGTGGCATTGCCAAAACTCACCAAAATAGCTTGAAGACCGTTCAAGAAATTTCAGAGAACCTAGATCTTCTCGATGTCTGGAGAATTCACAATCCAGATGACAAAAGGTACACTTGGAGACAACGACAACCTAAGGTTTACTGTAGACTTGATTTCTTTTTAATAAGCCAAAGCGTTATTGGGGACGTCACTAACACCGATATAGTGCCAGGATATAAAACAGACCATTCCATGATTACTTTAGATCTGTCTCTTCATGCAAATAGCAGAGGACCCGGCCTTTGGAAATTAAATACCTCTCTTTTAACCGAAACTGCTTATGTTAATCTTATTAAGACAACGATTAAGGAAGTTCAAGACGAATATGAAAACGATGACATGGTAAACTCTGCTCTATTGTGGGACATGATTAAGCTTAAAATACGGGAAAAATCGCTCCAATACGCAATGAATAAAACTAAGAAAACAAAGGGCCGTGAGGCAGAACTAGAGCATGCAATTTCCAAACTAGAATCGAAAATGGAGAACGGAGACTCTAGCGTAACAGAAAATTCTGAACTTGCAGAACAACTGAATGATCTAAAGAGTGAGTTAGAAAGAATTATTGAGACTCGTACGAAAGGTTCCATATTGAGAGCTAAAATTAAATGGCATAATGAAGGAGAAAAAAATACGAAATATTTCCTCAACCTAGAAAAGAGACACTATAAGCAAGGCATTATAAGCCAACTTAAAGTGGACGAAAATAACTTTATTACTTCGGATCAGGAAATATTAGCAGAAGGGGAATCTTTTTTTATGAATCTATATACATCCAACAGAAATATACACAATTTAATTGACACATATGATTTTTTTAAACACGAAAATGACACCGTCCTGAATGACGAACAACGGAACAACTGTGAAGGCCTGCTAACTGAAAGGGAATGCCTTGCAGCCCTGAAAACCATGGAACAGGGAAAAACCCCTGGATCTGATGGGCTACCTGCAGAATTTTATAGAGTATTTTGGACAAACATATCAAACTTATTGATTAATGCTCTTAATTATGCGCACGAAACGAGTCAGCTTTCCATCACACAAAGAAGAGGAGTAATCAAACTCATTCCCAAGAAAGACGCTGAGCCGTATTTCATTAAAAACTGGAGACCGCTTACTCTTCTCAACTGCGACTACAAAATTGCAGCAAAGGCTGTGGCTAACAGGCTGAAAAAGGTTCTTCCCGATCTCATCAGCTGTGATCAAACTGGCTTTATGAAAGGCAGGTTTATTGGCGAGAACATACGATTAATAGACTATGTTATTCGTTTTACCAAAGAAAAAAATATCCCAGGGCTATTATTATTTCTTGATTTCGAAAAGGCGTTTGACACGATTGAATGGCCTTTTATCATAAATTCTCTTCAATACTTCGGTTTCGGCCCAAGTGTTGTAAACTGGGTCAAATGCCTTTACAGCAACATAGAGAGCTGCTTCTTAAACAACGGCTGGACAAGCAATTTCTTTAAAATTGAAAGAGGGGTCAGGCAGGGGTGCCCGTTGTCTCCATATCTATTTGTTCTTTCAGTTGAAGTCTTAGCCAAGGCTTTTAAAAGAAACAGCAATATCAGAGGAATACACGTTAACCAAGAGGAAATTAAAATAAGTCAATACGCAGACGATACAACCTTAATATTGAATGGTTCACAAACGTCGCTCTCAGCTGCTCTCAACACACTTGACGATTTTGGAGAAGCCTCGGGTCTCAAACTCAACAGTAAAAAAACAGAAGCAATTTGGATCGGAACATATAGTGGAAAAACAGAAATTCTTCTTCCAGAAAGAAATTTCAGATGGCAAACAAACAAAGTAAAATCTTTAGGCGTTTGGTTTACGACAGACCCTGAAAACACTGTACTTCTAAATTATAAGGAAAAACTGGAAAAAATTAACAATATTCTAAGCAACTGGAAATACCGTAGATTAACCTTAAGTGGGAAGATCACTGTTCTGAAAAGCTTAGTAGCTTCTCAAATTGTGTACGTCTTGGCACCCTTGTGCACAAACAAAAAAATAATTAGCGAGATTAACAAGCTCTTTTACTTGTTCCTTTGGAACGGAAAGGGCGATAAAATAAAGCGAGATATTATGATTAACAATTACCCAGCAGGTGGCCTCAAAATGATTGACATACTATCTTTCAATAAAGCGCTAAAAACCACTTGGATAAAAAAGTACCTGGATACAGATAATCAGGGTAAATGGAAACCTTTTCTAGATCTTGTACTGAAAAAGTTTGAGTGTACCCTACCTTTCACAAGCAACCATTAATAAGATAGACATAGCTAATATCTTCAAAACGCAAGACAGTTTCTTAAAGGAAATTCTCCTAATCTGGTCAGAAATCAATTTTGAAGAGAGGATAACATCAGAGAGCCAGCTTTCAGAACAAGGCATATGGTACAACTCACTTGTAAGGATTAACGACAGCCCTATTTTCTTTAAAGAATGGTATCGTAAAGGCATCACAAAAGTTAAGCACTTAAGGAACAGAGAAGGAAAATTCCTCACTCCACCAGAACTTTTAAACAAATACGACATCAAGGTCCAACCCTTGGCATACTGTGGAATAATTTCTGCTCTTAAAAAGCTATGCAACACATTCAACCAAGGTGACCACACAAACGAAGGTAATAGTTACGAAAGCTTTTCGACAAAACTAATGAAAGCCCAAAAAGCAAGCAAGTTGGTGTATGACAAATTAATTACAAAGAAAAGTGCCCCCCCTACTACAAGCCAGCAAAAATGGAATCAAGACTGCAACTTAGGTCAAAACGAAATAACGTGGGGTGCGACCTACCAGCTAGCTCATAAAATCACAAAAAGCATAAAACTCAGGGAATTTCAATTTAAATTGCTGCACAGAAGAATACCAACAAACGCTTTCTTAACTAAGATAAGAGTAAAAGAAAACTCCAACTGCTCCTTTTGTAAAAAAGAACCAGAAAAACTCGTACACCTTTTCTGGTCCTGCCCCAAAACGGCGCTCTTCTGGGAGAGCATCATAACGCGATTAAAACTTTGCCAAATTATTCCCGATAGTTACTCTGCAGACATGACTGTTTCACTAGGCCTGAGATCAGACTCTTCTAAACTTCAACGCCAGATCAACTTTTGTTTTCTTATTGCCAGGCACTATATCTGGCTCTGCAAAACAAAAGAAGCTATACCTCTATTGCAAGGATTTCTCAAACACCTAAAGACAATTTACAACATACAAGCACAAGCAGAAGCAAACAATGTTCTGCCCAAACAATGGTCATTCCTACACGACATCACGTAGAAACTATCGTTTCTACCATGGCGCTATTCCCAACGCCCCCTGATATTCTCTATGTCTTTCATCCGTAGCTTATCCTGCCTCAATAACGCCAACTATCCTTAAATAAGTTTCTTCCGATGCAACTGTGTACTTGAAGCATACGAAATGTAATAATGTTTGAAAACAGTAGTATTGTTAGCAATGTAAGCAATAAGTATTGTCAGTATTGTAAGTATGGTATGAATGTTGTAAATAATGTAAGCAGTGTAAGCAGTGTTCAATATTGTAATTATTGGGTTAAGTAAAGCAAATAAAAAAAAAAAAAAAAAAAAAAAAAAAAAAAAAAAAAAAAAAAGAAAAGACAAAGGTGAAAAAACTGAGCGTTTCTTGTTTCGGTCCGAGAAATGCTTAGAATAATCCTCAAAGAAAGTTCTTTCCAGCTTAATGAAAAGCTCTATATAGCAAAAAACCACGGTACCGCGATGAGCACATACAGCAGTTTCCTTTCCAACATTTTCATGGCTGCATACATTGAAACACAAAGTTAAGCAAAACCGTCTTTAAACCAACTGTTTGAAAAAGCTACATAGATGATACTTTTTCCTTATGGGACATAAGTAAACCAGACATGGTAGATTTCTTCAAATTCACGGATCAAGTAAACTTACTTCACCCTACCGCTCTACTGGCAATAAAATTTACGGCCGAAATATCTGACACTGAGACAATCTTTTTAGACCCCGTTGTATACAAAGGCACAACATTCAACGATCAAAGGCTCCTAGGAGCGAGCTCATGGATGAATTGAATTAGTGTAGAAAAGAAAGTTCAATAATCAAAGAAAATCATATAAATCTTTTTGAACGGTTCATGGTGTACGGACTTGCCAAGATACAGCGTGACTCGAAGAATCCGATTGCATGTGTACCTGAATATTCTAGAAACTCAATTTTTACCAGCGCAGCATTTCTACTTACAAAGCAAAGATCACTTTTAAAAGCAATTATTAACGCTTTTTAGTTGTAAAATAATTTGCTTTCTCATGTGACTGTCAAACACTTTCCGAACGACAGTGCACTTTCTTGTAAAATAGCCAAGTTTTACATACATGAGTTTTATTTAAACCGTGGTTTTAAAAGTGCGATGCTTTCAAATAAATGTTTCCATATGATGAGTACGTAACGGTTAGTATGTACGAGCTATATTTAATACAGAATACAGGCGTTTATGGCTAAATTGAACTGATAGAACGCGCTTTTGATAAACACGAGCTAAAAATTATTTTAATACATGTAAAACGGATTAAGCTCAAAGCAGTACGTGCTCTGACCTAGCCAAGTAATTTAAACACAGTCGAAGTATCCGACTGCCTTTCGCCAGAGACTTGTTTATACCAGCGCAGCATTTCTCGTAGAAATTACATTAATAGCACTGCTAAATGGAATCACCGACAAACAAAAGCCTACTTTAAGGCAAAGATCACTTAAGAATTCAAGCAAAATAGCGTAACGTTTGTTGGTTCTAAAACCTGTGCTTCTAGTTGACACAACATTAATTCATTCCCTGTTTGCATACGAAGACTAATGGTCGAACGGATTCGTCCAAATAACTGAATAAACCTCAACAGATACTCCTCAATGTCGCTTTAACAATTCGAGGACAGTTTTTTGCAGTGATTATAAGGCTCTTTGGCTTTCGCTTTTCGCTGAACGAAATCCCATCGTCAGGCTGCAATAGCTCTTTCACACTCCTGTTGATCGCATCTCATGGCATCTTCTCCATATCAAGTACAATATCGGGAACAAATGTGCACAATTCGTCCAAATATACAACAATGATTCACGCTCAATTATTTCAATGTCCTTTTAACAATTCTAAGTCCATTTCTTGCGGATGATATTATCAGTGTTCTTTAAAATATTGTTATTTATACAAAACCCATCTCTATAATTGGGAAACAAAAATTCGCCTTGCTAGTACCCACTAGAATATTTCAAACATGTACGTAAAAGGCACTTGGAAAAAAAGTAATACTAAGTAAGGGAGGTATAGGAGTAACGTGTTTAATCTGACTTTACTGAATAAATTAATGAGAATCGAGTGAGTGAGTGAGTGAGTGAGTGAGTGATCGAGTGCCATTCGAGTGCCCCCAAAAGCCCATGGCATGACTACGTCATCCATGAGCTAAAAAATGAGAAAAAGCTATCATTGACGTAAAGACGCATTTTAAACGGAAACCTTCCAGTATATACATTTTCACCTCTTACCACCCACCAATTGTTAAAATGGATTTGACAAACAGGAAGCCTTGAGAATCCTACGAACCAACTCCTCTGAGGAAGTATTTCAGATTTCAAAAACCGGTTGATGGACAGACGCTGGCCACGCAATTTTGAAATAAAAATTGCTATTAGAAGTAAAACTCACAGAAGGAAAGCAGCGCTCCTGAAACAAAACAACAAGGAAGAAAAAGAAATATTGTCTTTCGTGACACAATACAAGCCCTTCAGTGTCTATTATGAAAGAAGCTTTAATGAAAAAGTGTAATCTCATACAAAACCAAACACTACCTTGCCAACTTAACCCTCGGACGTACACGCAAAATCATACCCCCCACCATGGTACAATAGGAGGGTAGATGGAACCCCTCCCCAGAGTTTTTGATTTTGCCTTCACTGAAAAGCCTTTGATCTTCTTAACAAGATGAGGTATATTTTTACGTATATATCATTGTGACACATCCGTGCAAATCTGCTTTCAGGAGAAATTTAGTTTTTCTTCAAGTCGGCTTTCAAGTTCAAGGATACATGTTACAAACAGAAAAACCAAGTTACGAAGTGAGCAGTTTACTAGGTTAGTAATTCATTTATAATGTGTAAGTGTTCAACCTTGGTTTTTCTATTTATATCATATAGCAGAGGTCACTTACGTCCAGTATGTGAAACACGCCGACCTAAACATTTACTGGTTTTGGATAATTTTTAAACCACCGTTTGAGGAACATTAAAGCTTCTTGTATAGCAAAAATGTTCTTTTTTGTTTCTCGCTTAGTTCAGATGGTAGAGCGCTACCGTCGCTCTCGGGTGGAAACCTCGGCGGTACCGCAAATAGCTGGCTTTAGGTTCGGCCTTGTCTCAGTTCATCATGATGGATTCATTTTCTTAGGAACCGACTTTGGCCTTGTTTACTTTCGTCTCTCCCACGGATATTTTTTCATCAGAGCCTGATCTCTGGTTGTTACTCCATACTGACGAGCCCCAAAGAGGGAAAAACAGCTGTCTATGGCTACATCCCGCTCTGTTTTGAGTTCTTTCGGTGTCGTGTTGATGCCTTAACTTGCAGAGTTAATTTTCAGGTAGTACGATCAGCATTGCAGTATTCTGCTTGCAGAATTTAATATGTCTACATTTTTTTCACTGTTTTGTCACGTCAAGTCAACCTTTATTTAGGTAGGGTGGCCCTATCAGCCCTTTACCGGTATCAACAGAAGCCCTGCGTAAGTTATGAATCCTTTCATCCTTCCCTACCAAGTTCAGAGGGAAGTAAAGAATATGCAATAACTGTTTGAAAAGATTAGGGGCCGTAGAACCTACTTGCATGATTCTTGTTTCACTTTTAAGTCAAGTCAAAGCTAATTTAGGAAGCTTAGCCCTATCGGCACTTGGCCGATATAAAGAGATGTCCTGCGTAAATGGACTATAAAATAAAAATTTGAATATGTACTGGGACTTTAAAATAGTCAATAAAAGGACCGCTTCAATAAAAATCAAAGTGAACTGCAGTTATTATAAATTTAAGAAGAATGTGAGAACTAATTAAGTCACGCAAGTATGATTATGTGGAAACGTCGACCGATTTGAACCACAGTGTGCAAGCTGTTGAATTGTGGTGTGCTGAAGTTTCTTATTGAGACTATTCTTTGTGGGTACAATGAGGGAAGGGAAAGAATCTTTCTTCAAAACTTTGTTGATCAATTTTTGAAGTTCCCATCTTACTGTAAAATATTTTTAATATATATTTTTGTTTCAGGTGACATTGGTGGAAACATGGGTCTCTTCTTGGGCTGTAGTTTATTGACTTTGTTTGAGTTTGTTCATTTGCTTTGGAATTTCTTAACATTCCGAGCGAACAGAGTTAAACATGTTAAAGGCAAACCGCAGTGTAACTCTGACTCGGGAGAAGTATGAGATATCAATTCTGATCAAGTAAAAATAGTTCGCTGCACGTTTATCCAAATCTAAAATAGAGGACAAAAACCAATTTGGTGACGTGCAAAACAAGGTCATCAGCAAAAAAACAAAACAAAACAAAAAAAACAAAAAATTAACACACACTGCTTCGATCGTCTATTAGCAAGAAATGGCTACTTTATTATCCAAATCTAAAATAGAGGACAAAAACCAATTTGGTGACGTGCAAAACAAGGTCATCAGCAAAAAAAAAAAAATAATAAAAATTAACACACACTGCTTCGATCGTCTATTAGCAAGAAATGGCTATTTTATTCTATTCTCCTGAAAGTTACGGTTAATTTAAATACAAATCTTTTTTCAGCATTATTACGGTGGAATCTCGATAGAAAGGGGAACTGGCAAGACATATAAATTGAATATTTTCGTTATATCGACGTCTTTTCCATATATTTTATGGAGCGAAGCCTATTGTTCGTTATACAGAGGACTTGTTTTCATCTAGGCTCCACTGTAACTTTTAAGCAGGAAGCGCTATTCTCCCTCTATTCCTTAATTTCTCTGTATTTTTAACCTATCGCTGTTGCTTTTCCGTCGTTGACTTGTTCCCCTATCGACTGGTTCATTCTCCAAAAATCGCCGTGTAACAGTGAATTGAATCAGTGTCTTATTTCCAATAGCGGAACCCTAAAACAAAAGCTTAATATGTTGCTTTTAGCCCTGGCTAACTCTATACATTAGACAACAACAAATCATAGAGCGCGTAGAATTAAGTGAGTTACATACATCATGGGCCAACCTCGTCCCCAGGGCTTTTCCCTTAAAAAATGGGTGGGGCGGGAAAAGGCCCTGGCATCGGCTGGTCACGTGCACAGCCTAAATATTCTTGAGAAGCTAATTTATATGCAACCCGCTGGTTTTGCGCTGACCGAAGTCGAACGGAACAACAATGGGAAATAATAATATCGCGAACTGTATGTCAATATTTTCGCGTCTGTGCGATTCAAAAGCTTAAGATCCATTTAATTGCGTATTATTCAAATGCTACAAGTACCGGCTCTACGTTGTCACGTACAAAATATGTCAAATGCTTCAGAGTTGAGACAAGCTGTTATCGAGTAGTACTTCGACTGAAATTCATCGTGACTGTGGAATTACTTGATCAAGCAGAAAGTGATTTTGTCCAATGTCAAACAAAAATGCGGGCCTTTGCCTCTAGGATCTGCAGCGAATTTAAACAAATTGGACTTAGAATTGTTCATCAAAATACTTCATGGAGTCTGGTCTTCTCTACAACCCGACCATGAAACAAACAAATCTCCGCGCCGGATGCAAGTCAGCCCTCCCGCCAGGAACGATGACAGGTCGCCGATCTGAAACATTTTAAGATCTCTTATATCTTTTCTCTTCCGAGGATAAGTACAAAGGATTTTCCTTATATCAAAGGGAAGATTGACCGATCGATTGGAATCAACTACAGCTCTGTCAATTTTAAATGGACCCAAGTCTTTCTTTGTTACCAGTCGTTTGATACCCTGGGTGCCAGAAACTTTTCATGCCCGGTTTCCGGTTTCGGTCAAGTCTCGCAGAGGTCAATGAATTTTTAAAAATACAGGTCATACAAGATAAGTCTAAACCAACGCGTGACGCTATGATATGGCTGAGAGTTAAGGTGAATAGAACTAGGTTGTGTACGGCGGTCCACTTCGCAAGAAATAAAATAAAATATCAAAAGAGTCGAGAAAACGGACTTTTCCAGTACAAACTTTAAGCATGTACGATAGCTTGTTTGTCATTTATATCGCTCTATAAAGGAAGTTTTACAAATGTTACCGCTCGCTCTCCCCTTCATAGAAATCGGAGGAAAGCAAAAAATTACCATAGCCAGTATCTGTGACAAAAAAGAAATCTTGTAAAACTTTTCGTTAATCGTCAAGAGATATAAAAGGCCGCCCAAGATCGCGCGCTGTGAGGTTACGCATAATTTTAGCTTTTCACAAAGCGCTAATTTATTACACCCAGGATTTTAGGGTGTACGAGGGGACACGTGACCAGCCGATGCCAGGGCCTTTTCCCGCCCCACCCATTTTTTAAGGGAAAAGCCCTGGGGACGAGGTTGATCATGGGCTATTTCGAGAAATGTTGTCGGAAAAATGTGCACACGACAATCCCGAAAGGTAATATGGGATATGATCGATACACTGTTCCTGACGACTGTAGCAGTGGAACCTACTTTTGTTGCTTTCTGTTAGCACTTGCAAACACATTTTCATGGCCTTTCGTGCCAGTTCTTTCAAATTTCTCTGAAGAACAGTGAACTCAAAACCACCCACAATGCCTTTCGGGATTATCGGGTGCACTTTTTCCGACAACCTTTTTCTCGAAAAAGCTGTATACTGTATAAATGAGGTCATAAACATAACAGCATGAGTGTAAAGGGCATCAATAGAGCGTAAATAAATAGTTTGCATAAAAAAAGAGTTTAGCTCCCACTGGATTTTGTTTGGAACAAGAACATAGCAGCCGTTTCATTGGTTTGGAACTCCATTGGCCCCAGTGACCACCTGTGAAAACACTTTATTTGCACTCTGTATGATACGCTTCGCAACAATTTTTTTGATAAAATCGTTGACAAATATAACCTTTTTAACGATTTAGATGTAAAATCAAGAATTTTTTTCCTATTTAACAATATTGATCCATTTATTTTTAAATCAGTTGCTGCTTTTGTTTTTGAGGTTATGACTGAATTGTAGACACTAGCTATCATGTAATTTTAAAAGTGAATTAACCAATTAATTTTAAAATTACTTTTTAGAGGGGCACCCAACGTCAATTTTTGGAAAATATCTGTTCGGAAAACGATTTGGGATCTAGAATTTTTGGAGCATTTGTCGTAAAATTTCTTGCTTGCCTGCCTCTCCTAGGATTTTCGAACATCTAAAAAATTGTATAATTGCCCATTTTTAACGGATTTTTACCCTAAAAAGGTCACCTAGAATTTTCGGGAGCCTTTTTTCTAGCTGAAATTTTCGAAAAGGTAGCTTTTGATCCCTATCATTTTCGGATCACCAGACTGTCAGCTAAGAAGTCCGAACAGATGAAAAATTTATAGGGGATAAAAATATGCCTATATCTACCGTTTAAATACTAAAATACGTTCAACAATGCTATGTTTAAGTGGTTTTCAACTATACTCTCGTTAGGTGCCCCTGTTTTTAGAGAGTAGGTAATGCCATGTATGTAAATGGAAATACCTTAATACCTTGTTGTTGTTGCTGTTGTTGTACTTAAATAGAAGACAATGCTGGCAATTTTCAATCAATCTGTTAATGAATGTAAATTTTTAGCTCAATCGTCTCATAACTGCTCAAATTTAAACGCTTTCAAAGACGTTGACCAAGAAATGTTTACCTCATGATTTTATTCATGAAATGTTTCTCCCTCTATCTTAAATCAAAACTTAACCTGTGCAAGGCGCAGGTGGCCCCTTCCAGATTCCAAGGGAAAAGCCCAGTATGTGGAAAAGATTGAAGAATGAATAAATTACAAAAGGGAGGTGAAATTCAACAGCAAATCCAATAACTTCGGGTGCTCTTTATTCCAGGAAATTGTTTAAAATTGGCTCAAACAAGCGATGTGAACAACGTGATGGTGAGCGATCGAAAGGGGCGAGCGCATGGAAAAGCGCGCTAAAGAACGATACAGTCCGGAGCGCCCTAAATTCTGATTGGCTGGAAATAAGATAGGCTTGGAACCTGCCGCCTTAGCCTGCAAACCATTATCAAATGCCTTGCCCTGAAATCCCATTATGATGTCGTCATAACGGAGTCTTTTAAGGTGATGTTACACGGTACGATTCGTAACGACGATTTTTAGCGCAACACAGCGTTGCAATGTTGGAACAATGTTGCAACTATTCCAATCAATGTCGTAACAATGTTGCAAAGCTGTGTTGCGCTTAAAATCGCTGTTGCGAATCGTCTCGTGTAACATCACCTTTACTCATCTGCTCTTCCAGCGTCACGGTCACCGCGGGTACGCTTGCTCTCGGAATTTCATGTAGAGCACGCGCGGAAGTAACGAAATTCTTTGTTGCCAACGAACGTGAACCACTGCACATCATTTCTTTCATCTTCTGCCTGAATCTTTCGTTTATCAAAGCGTAAGCAAAAGGATTGACAGCAGCGTTGAACATAATCACTACGTGCGCAATAGGAATTGCTAAAGGACTCAACTTAAAGGAGCTATCCTCCAAAGTGTGCAGCAGAGTGTCTCCTCCCCAAGAAATTACAAATATGGCGCTGACAGAGACAACCATCAAGGTGACTCGCTTCCGCAACCTCAACACAGCCTGTGTACAAAACAATGATACATTAGAACAGACCCCAAGCTTGCAATAGGGAGAAGTAAGCAAAGACGTTTTTGAGCGACGAATGCCAACCGGAACTGAGTTTTTTGCATTCTCGGGCAGTGGTTTTGCCCTAATTTTATGGCAAGTCTTCTCTTTCTTTATGAGTTAAGACACTAAGTAATACAAATTTAGTCGCGTAAAGGCCTAGTTGACGCGCGTTGCTCAAAAACGTCTTTGCTTAAGCTCCCAAATATTTTTCTTCTCCGACACTGAGAGAATATACACAGTTAAATCAACTTTTAAGTAACATTTATGTCCTTTGAACTTTAAATCTGGCTTAGCCTAAAGACCCCTAACTTTAAGGAGTTTGACCCATATTAATAGTAAAGAAACCCACTGAGGAGAAGTATTCCCTGTTAGTATATATTCTTCCTTTAATGATCACTTTGAAACTTGTAAAAGAATTATCAAGCTAACTATGAAAGAGAAGGAGGGAATTAGGTACGAATTCAGTAGAGTTAAAGCCGACGCTCTTGGGGAATTACCATTGACACAAGCATTATATTTTTGTGTGGTGATAATGATCCGACGTTTATTCTTCTTTTCTAGCTGCTTTTGGATATGTTGCTAAATATGTACAGATTAATAACACATCTACAATAAGGAATGATGATAATTTTTTATTTCTTTTTACAAGGCTAGTCTGCAAGAAAGCTCTCCATTTAAAAATCGAGCGAGAAAGAAATCTAACCCTCGAATGATTAAGGCTTCGCCCGCCGCTCGCCCAGTCGCGCGAGACCCTTTGCCTCGGCTCGATTCCCGAGTTGAGAGCGTACTTTCAGGCTATAACAAGGCTAATACCCGTTGCTGATGTGTGAGTACATCATCACTTGGCTTGAACCACAAGGCATACACAACTCTGGAGTATAGCACGACCAACAATGCTATGAGAAAAAACTTCAAAACACGAAAAGCAATACCAGTGGCCTTTTTCGTCTCCGTTGGCAATGAGGAAACACATGAGTGGGAAGTGGCAACAAAAGTTGTCTTCGCGGATGGTATTCTATAAATAATTGCTATGATCCAAATACCGGGAATAACAACCTAAAAAAAGTATGTACTATGGTTAGGTCTGATTAGCTGTCACAAGTGTCGTAAGTGTTGGGCAAGATGCTGTTTGTTGCTGTGATACAGGTTTGAACCCAGGTCTAATGACTATAATAGCCATGCACTTGATGCGGCGGGCTCAGTTATGAATATCGGTTTTTATAAAATAACTAAGATAGTACGCGCGCTCTGATTGGCCGAGAGGAGTGTTTGGATGAGAGTATGTAAACATTGTTGTGGCGTCAAGTTGTTCGACTTTTCGCGCGCTAATCACGCAAGCACAAATTTGAAAAAGTTTTCGAGTTCAAAACTCAAAAAGTTTACTTTATTTACCCATTCCTTCGTCGGCTGAAACTTGGAAAATCGTTACAAAGAAGGTGTGTACATTTTTCTTCGCTTAAGCTGACCGTTTTAAGCGAGAAAAATCCCTATTTTGCAAAGCATCTTTTTGCAAAACAAGAACTGATTACGCGTGCAAGACTTCGTGGACAAGATTTTGCGACTGGTAAGAATTTCTCTTTTAATCAGTGCCATACGAAGAGTTTTGCGTTTTTTTCTCGGCAAAGTTATTTTATAAAAGCAATAGAAAACTTTTTTCCTGTGTGTGCATAGCCTGATATAAACACTCGAGGCGTTGGGAGAATTCTCGACGGTTATGCAAACCCTCGACTTCGTCTCGGGTTTGCATAACCGTCTCGAATTCTCCCAACCCCTATCGTGTTTATATCAGGCTACGCAAACACAGAAAACGTTTTCTATTGCTTAAATTGTCAATAAACTGAAGTTCGCACTCGGAAAACCAGTTTGACAAAAGAAAACAAGATTGACTAGTACAGAAGTTCGAGCTTCCGCGTGTCTCTGCTCGCAGGGTAGTGGTGTGTGATTTTTCTTCTTAAATTTAATGGCAGAGCTCTGCGGTCGCTGAGAACGGACATATTACGGACCCCGGTCATAACCATATTTGTGAAATTTTTTAGTTCTCTTAATACTTCAATTCCAATGGCATGAAAGTCAGGCTAGTACTCTATTTAACTGGCTAAACGAGGAGGCTCCAACCGAAAGGCGTAGGGATATTTCGCGAATATAGCGTAGACTCCGTCTCTCACGATCAAGTAAAAACTAGGTATTCGAAGTCGCAGATAGGAGTGGAAGAGCTAAACCAATCACAAAGCGTGGGAATGAGCATTGTGATTGTGTATTCTTCCGCTTCTACTTCCGACCCCGACAATCTGCACTTGATCGTAAACGTCCGAGTCGTAAGCGGAGTCAGAAGAAAATGAAAACGTTCTGATTCTTCCGACTCCCATTTTTTCGTTGTCGTAGTCGCAGTCGTAATCATAATCATCACCATAATCGTAACCGTAACCGTAATAGTAATCGTAAATCATTATTAATTACTGTGGTCGCAGTCGTCGTAATCATAATTTTAATCATAAAGTCGAAACGGGCGCAATTTACGACCCAAAATAAACTAAAATGAAGAAATAGTCGGTACAATTGCGGTGCAAATACTCAAGTTTTCGCGTTTTCTCCAAACGGGTAAAATATTCTCCTCGCATTGAAACGGCAGCCGGCAAATGGCAAACGCGGGAAAAGTCAGGTCACGTGTGTAGAAGGCCTAAATGTAATAAACGGTCCTAAATGTAATAAAGTCCTAAATGTAATAACATTTTGTCCTAAATGTAATAAAGTCCTAAATGTAAGAACAATTTACCCTAAATGTAATAAACTCTTAAGCTACCAATTACAGTAATTACTCGAATAAGCCCCGCCCTCAAATAAGCGCCGCATTTAGGGGGTGGGGGAGTTAATTAGCGTCGCGGTGCTTATTCGACTAAATACGGTACTGAGCGGTATTGCTATGGTATTAAGCTCCGCTCTCAAATAAGCGCCACGTTTTTGGAGAAAAAAGTTAATAAGCGCCGTGGCGCTAATTCGCGTAAATTCGGTACATTTCCTTATGCACTGTGAAACTTAACGTTTACAAATAAATATTGCCTGTAAACGGAAAAGTAACAGTATTTTTCTAAAAAACGCAATATTTGAGCAATAGAGAACTTTTTTCCTGTGTTTGAATAGCCTGAGAATTCGAGACAGTTATGCAAACCTGAGACAACGTCGAAATGCGGCGCTTATTTGAGGGCGGGGCTTATTCGAGTAATTACTGTAATTGGCAGCTTAAGAGTTTATTACATTTAGGGCAAATTGTTATTACATTTAGGACAAAATTTTATTACATTTAGGACCGTTTATTACATTTAGGCCTTCTACAGCGTGACCCACTCTGTCGTTCGCGGGAAAAATATGAGCGATATAATTGAATATCACAAACCTTGAGTTTGCGATTTATTAGTTTTCCTTTGTTTCCATGAGGATGAACCACTGCAAAGTACCTTTCAATGGCGATGACAAGCATGATCATAGAGGCACGGCCAGCAACCCACGATAAGTTCCCACCTGTTAACGTTGTGCACAATAATGTGCCAGGTAGACCCTCAGGATGGTAAACATGGTGGCTTAAAATGATATTGGGTACCGCAAATGTCGCGTAAAAGATATCCGCTGCTGCTAGGTTTACAAGTAGATAGCTGAAAGGAATCCTGCGGATTAGGTGCACAGTTCAACATCAGCAACAACAACAACAACAGTCTTTGTTTGTACTCACTCTTACTCCAAAATTAAGAAGAAAAAAAGAGGAAAACGCAGCTTTAATAAGCTAAATTCATTGTAAATTTAACGATGCTCAAAAATTACCGCCCTCCTTCTCGCTGACCTCTGACCATCTGAGTTATAAGTTAAGAATAGGGACCTTGAGATCCGACGGCTACGGCGGCGAAAACTTAGCTTAAAATTTGAATTCCAGTTCTTTCAATTTTGATAGCAATTGTTAGAGCTCACTCACTTGTCAAATACAAGCGAACTCTCCAATTTAACAAAGTAAGTGAGCTGGAATAATGTCGATGAAATTGAAGAAACGCAAATTCACTTTTTAAGCGACGTTTCTGCTGAAGTCGGCTTCCTCGGATCTTGTAAGATCATAGGGATTTCTAAGGCTATTCCACACCCGTATATACCGGAGGGGGCTTCTGTTCACAAATAATAAATTATGATTTTGGCGCGATTTCTGTAACGTAGTGTAGCTGCGCCGCGCTGATCTCTACAGTGGAGAGACACACATCGGATATGTTCTGTGCCACACATTGGTGTAGTGTGAAGGGTATTCGGACCGTAGCAGCAGTGAGCGAATAAGAGACTGGAATCCGCTGAGACGGAAGTAACTATTCAGTAGTGAGGACCAAGATTTAGGCTCACCAATCCCTCTCGGCCAACTATGCGAGTGTGTGTGAATGACTTGTTCCAGTTCTACCCCGTTGCTGCTCATAGTATAACGGCTCGCTTTTCATGTCGGTAGGAAAAGCTATCAGGCATATAAAGTGTGAATCTAGCTAAAAGCTATCTTGTATAGTGTGAACGTACCTTAAATCCTCTATTAAGCCCCCTCCCCCGGAGAGCTTATTTATTTCAGACACACTTGTTGAGAGAGGGCATATTTATATTCAATTTAGCATAGAAGATGGTGTGAGTTTTCCATAAAGAACAAGAATACAACGAAAAGCTCAAGTACAAGAAGTTGGAGATCACACAGCTGTGGATCAAAAACAACTTCCAGTTGGCGAATAAACCATCCTGGATCAGTCCACACAAAGTTTTTCAGTCGCAATACACTTCTGACAGTCGTGATTGATTAATACGGTTTATTATTTATCAGTGAATAATAATAAGGGGGAGGAGAGGAGAGGGGGCTTATTAACTTTCTTCACCTAAAAAAGGAGGGCTTATTAGAGAGGGGGGAGGGGATGCTTATTTGAGAAGGGGGGGGGGGGGGGGACTTAATAGAGGATTTACGGAAGCCTAATTTATTCATCGCCCTCGACATCATAATCGCTTCCTGTTGTTTGTTGAAGCGTAAGTCCATTATTCTAGAATTGTTTTATGTACCTCATGTCCCTATTTCTCAGCAATACGACACAAACGAAACAGTTTCCCAAGATGCAAGTGACAAGTAATATGGAGTTTGCTATTGTTATGGCGACATGAGGTGGATCGGACATCTTGAAGGATATCCAAGTCGTGTTCATGTAATCTGGATGGAAATACAACAAAGACAATAACAACAAACTAATTGTATGTATAGATCTATCAGAATCATTTTGTTTGCCAACCTTAATTTACCTTAAATAATTTAATCCAACGAAAAGCAATTGATATATTCAAAACAGCAAAGATAAGAATTACGACTCTAACAGGTTATTTCCGCTGCCGTAAGCCTCTGTTTCAAAGTGAGGCTAAGTGCGAAGCGATTGATGTGAAATCTTGGCTACTTCTTAGTGTTGTGGAAACCATTGTTGGTTCACTTTTGTGTCGTGGTCTGGGTATTGTTAAGTGTCTTTTAAAACTTTTGTATTGCTAGTTTTTTTCAATCTTTAGTATTAACACATTTTTTTTCTCATGATAAAACTCATTTTCACAAGAAAAGTTTTGCTCTTATATTCGGCCTCGTTTTGAAAGTGAGAGTTATTGGAACTCGGAAATGGAATACTAGTTTTACTAAAACTTTTCAGGATATCTGGGTTAAGCTTAAAAGTAGCTTCTGTGTTAGGCAAAAAATGACTGTGCTTTAAACAAGCGAGTGTAGGCCCAGAAAACCGATTGGATTACAGGGCTATTTGTTTCCTCAAATCTTAACTATGCTCATTTTTCCTGGTGTCTTGACTGGTCCTTGGAAGCTACTACTTGACACTACGGCTGCACGAATTTTAAGGACTCTCGTACAGTTGTATGGGAACTTATTAAACGATTCTACAGATTCTACAGATTTTACCAATTTGCGCAGTTTTTAGTATTGTAACCTGGCTAGGTCAATTTAGGTCTTAGTTTGGCGATCTTTTAGTTACCCGAAAAGCAGGGGCGGATCCAGGATTTTTCTTAGGAAGGAGTGCACCGCTAAGCAATGGCGTAACTAACTGGTCACGTAAACAAATTTCAATACAGAATACTAGTTGTTTTAGAAAGCCGCAGGTCATCTCGGGGGAAGGGGGGTGCACCCCCTACATCCTCCCCCTAGATCAGCCCCTGTACAGAGGGCGGACAAGCTAAACTCTGCATAGAAAGCCTGCATAGAAAGGGACTTAAAGTGTATGAGAAGCTGAGACTATTTATAACTCCCTTTTTCAATCCTTGTATCCCGACCTTGTAAAATCAGTGCCAGTGAGGTTAGATGGTGCACTTTTGACGTTTGTAGTAAACACAGGTGATTCCAACTAAGGGCAATCGGCAACGGGAACTGGCTTGCTGCGCAGGCTAATCGGCGAGGGGAAACCATTTTTGGCTTCTTTCTAAACATTATTGAGAATAATTGTTTAAGTAGGACCTTTACGTTAACATACCCACTTTTAGAATTCAATAAATAAAGTTTTTCTTTCATTCACACCTAAAAATCCATGTTATTCGAGAGCAGTGAGATCACAAGTTAAATTTTAGTTTCTTCAGATTAAAAATACACCATCATGACCACAGTCTTTGAGAGCGCGGATTGAGCAGGTGGAATTTCGATATTGTGTCGTGTGTTGTGTGTTCGTTTTATGACGCCAAAAACAAATCTAACAACACACGAATCTACTAAGCTACGAGGCATATAGAAAGACTGAATTATAATACCTGAGATACCAGATGATAGCTTTATGATTGCTGATTTTGTCTTAACATGAAATTGCTGTCCTTATGACATGGAGGGCAGAACGGCTTCATACTAAATGGGCATTTTGAGATTAGTCAAGAATTTTTGTCATTTAGGGTGAATAAAAACTTAGAAATTCGTTGAAAATTAGTTTTCCAGGTACTTTTTCCCTAGATTTGAAATTAGCTTTGTAAGCAACAGTTATAGAAATTTTCCTCCATATCCGATTTAGCAACATGTTTTTCTTACCAGCGAGAGAGAACTTCTCTGATGGACGTAATCTCTTCTTTAAGTTGCTTGCAAATTTCCCATAGTGGGGTTGTAGAATTTTCGAAGGTAACTTGAGCGAACGCAAAATTTTAGCTCTGTGTAAGTAAATATGCAGTTTCACTTAAATACGTAGATTACACCTAATTACAATAACGTTGTCATTGAAAAATAATAAAAAACGAGACTCGATAAATGATAAATAGGGAAAAAAATTAGCCACGCTCACTTACTTTTTTCAGGGATCTGATCTGACGAAAGGAGAAAGAAGACAAAGTCTTCTTGTTGGCCAATTCAACTTCTCTCAAATCAGCAACTGATGTTAAAATGAAGCATTAAACCGTACTGTGTAGAAAGTGTTTATAGAATTATGTAAACACCAAAAAATAATATGTGTGGCTAATGAATATTTCTATTTCAGCGACCTTGTAGCACTGGAGAAGACCTCACGGGATTGGTTGGGAAAACAATGAACAAACATAGTTGACAATTGAACTTAGCTCGAATTTTGAAAGAGCTGCGACGGCTAGGAGTTCAATTAAATTATAGGTTCTGAAGGGTTTGGCCTTTTGGTTTTTGCTTTTTTGTATGATACCGATATTGCAATTGGCTGTGTCTATCAGAATATTACTATGAAAGCGAAACCTTAACTTTTTACACCTGAAACAAAGACTTTTGCTTCCCGTGGCTTGTTGAAAACTAGTCATGGCGTGATAATGTAACATTATCGTTGGGATAAAACTAGACTTGCTACAGGTCGACCTCAAGTGTTTCTTTGCGAGCGGAGCGAGCTTTTTAGGCCAAAAGGCGGCCAAGCGCCATATTAAATAGGACAAAGGACGTTTTTGAAAGTCTAAGATAAAACATAATGTTCTTGTGATTACGTGAAAAAACATGTTTTGTTCATATTTTTAATCTCTATAGATCTACACGTCCAACAGTTTTGTTGACAACTTGAGTAAAAACTCGCTCGAGGAAACACTATTCTATTCATTAGGGCCCCTTATTCGGGACTTGATTGATTCCCACAAAAAGTCGAAGAACTCGCAGATAGTCAGTACACTGCAGCCGAGAAGCATATTACCACGAAGTTCACCTGAAATTGTAGAAACGGACGCCATCATTTGTTGTTAAAGTTTTTTTCCTTTGTTATGCATTTTATTATTTATAATTTACAAGAATGAATAAGATTTCATAAAAACGACGTATATTGGCACACGCGTTAATAAACTGTTCCAAGCGTTCACCCACTGTCCCTAACCCAACCGCCGCAATTTGTCTTCCCGTGCTCACTTTTGATTGTGCTGTCTCCACTATCTGAAATCCTGCAACACCCTAACACGTGAAATGAATCCACAGCGGGAAGTTGGTAATTTGTAATGGTGTGATGAAACGGAGGACAAGCTTTTAAAGACTGTATCAACTTTTCTAAACTTTAAGAAAGCGGGTCGATCATTCTTAAACATTCGAGGAAACAATTGCTGAAAAACTGGGAATTAATGATTCCCAGTCAAGCAGAAGCGCGAGTTTGAGAAAAATTGTTACACTGTTGCTAGTACAGTGAGAAATTAGAAGCCGCTGCCGAAAGTAAGAATACTGATTCTCGCCTTTGAGTGTCTAGTGAGATCTGACCAGTGCATGCGGCCGTATAGTTCCTTCCATATAAGGGAATCCAAATCCGGGATCCGGGAAATTTGTGATTGTGGAATCAGGAATCCCTCTAACAATTGACAAAGAATCTAGAATCCAGAACTTGAAATCTGGAAATACTCATCGTGTAATTCTGAATCCAACACGAATTACGTTACAAAGGACGAGTGTAGTTGTTGTGGAACGACTATCGCAATGAACCGGTTTTGGACGAAAGAGAGTTTTTGTAGTAAAAATGTGATTGACCGTCCATTTTCACCTAAAGGGATTGTCGAGAGCTAACTGTACACTGGAAAATAAAAATAAATCCAATACTATAATAATACAAGTGGCAAAAGCCTGACCTTAATCAACAGGTCAATCACATCAACCTGACGCTTTTTCTATAGACGAGTGCACGCGCATCTATTGATTTTGTTAACTTGAAATTTATGTAGCGTATTGTTTTCCAACGCAATGTAACGGACACTATACACTGTAACAGGCACGTTTTATCAGCTGTAAACTTTCATAACCGTCACACTGACGATGACTGATGTACCTTCGAAACATGTTTGTTAAAATTAAAAAAGTCTCACTGTTTTTGAAATTTTCTGCGGTTTTGCTGTTGTCTAGGCCATTTAAATCCAATACTCATTTCGAAATTAACGATAAAAATGACAAACAGAGCAAACAAAGTTAAAGACAACCCTCAGGGCAACTCTGAATTTGGAGTATTATGAACAACTGTTTCTGATCACATGAAAAATAGTAGTTCGCTGTGCTTCACTAAGGCTACGTTCACATTGCATAGGACGAATTTTCGACCAGTTGAAAGTTCGTGCATTTGGTAGCCTTTTCCAGGCTCCAACATAGTGGTGCAGTCGTTCAGTAAAAAGTGATGCGAAAAACGCGCGGGGGATGGGAAGACTCTCCCATTTTTTACCGTCGCCGCCGCCGCCCCCTTTCCCAGATCGCGCGCGTCTTTTTTTCGCTTTGCTCGTTTTATTTACGTCCCCACTAAAAAGCTTTTGAGAGCCCGGCACAGGCTATGCGTTTAATAATAATAATAATAATGGAATTTATATAGCGCTTATACATCGCTGTCCTAAGCGCGTTTTGCGGCTCCGTTCAAATGGGACCACGTTAAATGTACGGAAATTGAAATGCCTAGTCGTTCAAAGTTCCCCGTGAGCAGAGCGAAAATATTGAACTGTCCCGTGTGAACGAAGTGTATGGTCAAATTTTGCCGCCGGTAGAAAATTCATTCGGTGCAGTGTGAAACCTTGCAGCGTAAGGCAAAACAAAGTCATTAGAAGGAAACACCTACTGCTTCAGTCGTCTTTTTCGTGCGGAGTGTTGCTTAATTATCCTCTTGACATTTACAATTAGTTGAATGAAATTCTTTTTTTTCCTGCAATTTTATATAGTGGAAGCTCGCTACAGCGATGGACAAAGGGACTGGCAAAATTAAACAAAACTGAATGTTTTCAAACGTTTTGGGCAAAACATGTTCGCTACATTACGAGGTCTCGACATGTTCGTTTATATATCAATCAACCAACCAATCAATCAATCAATCGAGGTTCTTTACCATATATTTTACTGTTACTGGGGTAAAGTATATCCTCCGATATGTAACCGCAAGTAAGGTTGGAATGACAAGGCAAAGGAAACAATAGACCTTTCCCCGGTTTTTTTCCAACTTTCGACATGGAAAATTTGGGGAAAATCCGTCAACTCTGCGGGAGAGAGCTACTTTAAATTAGAAATATTGCCAAGAGCGAAAGTGATTTGTTGAAACAAACGAAAAGTCACGCAATTTTATAGACGTACCGTACCATTCATGCAAATTTCTATAAATTTTCGAAACCTTGTGGAGCTATAACCACGCTTGCTTTTAACGGTATCACTTTAAAACTTGGCAAGCTTACTCATTTTTATACGCTCTTTCCAGTGGTGCCAAAGGATTTTCCTCAACTGGTCCATGTCAAAAGTTGAAAAAACCGTGGTCCCCGTAACGTCAACCGATTGTGGATCGTAGGCAACAACCATTCACGGCGTGCGTAGCATTATTTTTAGTTCTCTGTATGAAAATCATAGCATGGGCGTATAGCGAGGTCTATCAAATAGAACATAATGCTGCATGGCAATCTTTAAGTATCTTTTAATATCTGAGAAAATTGGGCTTAACCAGTTTACCCTATAATGTTTTATTCATGAAAATTTTTAATTACCGTTGTACTTTATATATCTTAAGGTATTTTTGCTCAATGTATTATTGTTATTGTAATTTTTTATATGTAAATGGTGATTCCTGCATTTGTATATATTTCAAGTTATCCCTTTTAACTTATATTTCTTTTGTATACATTTTTGACCGATTGATTTTCACGAGAGCGTGCCAACGAGTTACGATTCCTAAGCTCTTTGTGTGTATTACTATGTCTAATGTCTATGTCTATATATAAAGGTGTCTCCCTCTACCTTAAACCTATCTCTATCCTGTCTCCCTCTATCTTTAATCTGTGCACAGGGCTTTCCCCTTAGAAAATGGGAAGGCGCGCCCCTTCCAGATTCAAAGAGGGAAGCCCTGTGTGAGGAAGAGGATTAAAAAACCATATATATTACGAAAAGAAGTGTAAACGCAACAGCAAAGTCCAGTTACGGGTGATCATTATTCTGCTTCACCAACATGTTTTCCATCTGGATTCCCTGTGGCTTACGCTCGGAAGTAACAAAAGTCTTGGCTGCCAACGAACGTGAGCCACTGTCGAACATTTCTTTCATCTTCTGCCGGAATCTTTCGTTTATCAGGGCGTAAGCAAAAGGATTGACAGCAGCGTTGAACATAACCACTACGTGCGCAATAGGAATTGCTAAAGGACTCAGCTTAAAGGAGCTATCCTCCAAAATGTGCAGCACAGTGTCGCCTCCCCAAGAAATTACAAATATGGCGCTGACAGAGACAACCATCAAGGTGACTCGCTTCCGCAACCTCAACACAGCCTGTGTACAAAACAATGCTACATTAGAACAGGCACCCAAGCTTGCAATATTGCTCATATCAGATAAATTTGAGAATATATCCAGATAAATATTTAAAAGACGTGTATGTTGTTTAATCTTTTCTGGTTACAGACCATTAACTTCTGAGTGTTACCGATAAAGGTAAGACCCCTTTTACACGGGTCCGGACAAATTTTTGAGCGGGAGAAAACTTTCACGGATCTGCCTTTTATTTACACGAGACCCGCGCAACCGGGCAAGTTTTTTACCTGATCAGAAATAAGTCAAAATTTTTTACTCGTACGGTTCCAATTTTACGCGAACTCTTGTGAACACCTAAACCGTACAAATTTAATCTTTCATTCGTTTCATTCAGTCGTGCAACGACTGTTAAGAAATGTATAAAAAAGCGTGATGCACGTGCAAAGTTATTCGGTTTTGCTAATATAAAGCTATTGTTTTTTCTTGCCGTTCTCACTGCGCCGTCGTCGTTGCTTAAGCTCCCTATTGTTGTGATCCAGAAATTTTGTTACCATATACCGTAATGTAACGTCACACTTCTCGGGGTCTTCTCCATTAAGAGCGTTTCGCAGGCTATAGAAAGTCTAGAAAGCTTAGTACCTGTTGGTGATGTGTGACTGCATTATCACTTCGCTTGAACCACAAGGCATACACAACTCGGGCGTATAGCACAACCAACAGTGCTATGAGAACGAACTTTAGAACACGAAAAGCATTACCAATGGGCTCTTTAGTCTCTCTAGGCAATGAGGAAACACAGCGGTGGGAAGTGGCAACATAAGTTTTCTTCGCAGATGGGAGTTTATAAATAAAAGCGATGATCCAAATACCGGGAATAATAACCTAAAACAAGTATGTACAATGGTTAGGTCTGATTAGCCGTTACAATAGGGCCATTTATACGAGGAAAAATAAGACGCGGACTGTACCATTTATAAGAGCATGTCTTATCTAAGACGAGAACAGCTCGTATAAATGGTCCTCGTCTTATTTCTGTTCTTGACTCGTTTTCATGTGAATGTTGCCCGTGGCAACGGCAATCCAACGTGGCGCGCTAAAAATTAACGCATGCGTATTATGCGTTCGCGTCTTATGTCAGACGCGAAGGTCATTTGTACGAAGTTTTTCTCGTCTTAGCTGAGACGCGCCTTATCTAAGAACAGGTGTTAAGGGCTGTTCTAAAATAAGACGCGACTTAGCTAAGCCGCGTCTTATTTTAGACGAAATGTGCCGTTTATACGGAAAGTTCGCGCCTTATTTTTCCTCGTATAAATGGCCCTAATATGATGATTTTGTAGCAAGGTTTTGTTTCATGGTGTAGTCACTTTTATTAAAAACTGAATCATTGGATAATGCAATTCTAGAGCTCTGATTGGCTTAGCCATCATGGTATATGAGCCATTATACCATGCTCTCGAAATATGGTAACTGTAGCTCAAAATTAAAAACAATCTGAAAATCGGTTGTTTTCACAAATAAAGTCGGGAAGAATTCTCGATATTTTGTGCGCGTTTTCAATAAAACAATTATTCCACTCGCGCTTGCGGGATATGAGATGATTATTATAGCCAACTCGGCGCTACGCGCCTCGTCGGCTATCTATCATTTTATATCCAACGCGCACTCGTGGAATAATGGTTAAGTAGATCGCGTCTGACATTGTCTTTCCAGGGCGAATGAAGCCGTGTCAGTGCATATGTAATATTTCTTCATAAAATTAATGGCAGAGCTCTCTGGTCGCCGCTTGCGGACATATTACGTAGCCCGGTTATAACCACTTTTTTTTTTTTTTTTTTCAGGCCTCTTAATTAACACTTTAATTCTAGTGACATGCAACTGGGGCTAAGAAGGTGATGCTTGGGGTTCTCCTGTGAGATATTAATATTGCTCATGGACTTTAGGAAAGTGATGCCATCGGTTCTTGTTTACTGTATGCGAAAGGAGTGCTATTTTTCAATGGAATTTAAACGGAATGGAATAATCCTTCCTTCAGTTTAAAGGATATTAAAGGAGCGAAGTAATTAATCGGAGCTCGGGGCGGAGCCTACTCGTATAAAAAGTTGTAAGAACCACAGGGTGTTGCCTGTGGATCGACTCCTTTGCTCAACCTGCAAGCAGAGCCTTCCTTGCTTTCTTGTGGAGAAAAGGAGACTCTGTCCGAATCGCGCAGGCCTTTGAAGTTGCTTAAGCCTGAACTTGCCGACTAGTCAATCATGTTTTCCCTCGTCACACTGGTTTTCCGAGTGCGAGCCTCCATTTGAACCTCCCGCAATAGAGAACACAAAATGCTTCAGTGATTTTAATAGTGGTCGCTACGGGTGGTGGTCGCTGATGAGAATCAACTCCACCAGTGATCTTTTCCCGGACTAGAACGGGTTCGGACGTATCTACTTAATCTTGGAATAGCATTTATTGCTGGTAGTTTTTGATTTACTATATGAATGGCTGCTTATTGTAACTAAAAGTTCCTCGTATACCCTGACTTGCGGAGTACATCAAGTATACCATAAGGCTAAAATATAGTTCAAACCATGCTTCAAGTTCATTTATCGCTGCCAAAAGGTTCAGAACATTGAAGAATTATAACGACGCCAAAAAAAGTTAGCGATCGTTGACGAGACAATGACAATCATAATGATATATTTGAATATGACAAACCTTGAGTTTGCGATTTGTAAGTTTTCCTTTGTTTCCAAGGGGGTGAACCACTGCAAAGTACCTTTCAATAGCGATGACAAGCAGAGTGATCATGGAGGCACGGCCACCAAACCATGCTAAGTTCCTTCCTGTCAGCGTTGTACATAATAACGTGCCAGCGAGGCCCTCAGGATGGTAAACATGGTGGCTTACAATGATATTGGGTACCGCAAATGTCGCGTAAGTGATATCCGCTGCTGCTAGGTTTACAAGTAGATAGTTGAAAGGAATCCTGCGGGATAAGGTACAGTTCACAATAAGGACGTTTATATGCGATAAAATAAGCTGCAGCTTTCTCTGGCCCCGGGCAACATAAGACGCCAACACCCAGTAATAAATAGTACAAAATTTACGTTCACGTCTTAGGGGGTGTTTACATGACACCGGGGCGACTTTCGCGCCGGACCGAGTTCACTCCGGTTCCCTCTCATGGCTCCACATTTAGTTACATGATACCACTACACAACGTCATGCCGGCGCGAGTCACCCCAGCGTGATTTCACCTCGGTTGTTGTACCGGGGCGAGAATCTCTCTCCGGTATGAAATCTCGCAACAGTATCATGTATACGCGAAACGACCACACGTTTCGGTGTGCCGATAGACTGGAACGGATAGCGCACGCGAAATGTTTGCGATTTTGAATCACACGTGCATTTTGTCAACATGAAGTGTACCTTCAAATAGCGAGATACGGAAATGACGCAGTCATCATGTAAACGCGATACGAAATTAAAAAGTCATCCCGGTATGAAACTCGTGGTGGTGCGAGTTTTCTCGCGTAAACACCCGCTTATTCAACCCACGGCTAGGTCTTGCCGCGGCTTATCCTGACCGAGGAGTTTTGGGCTGGGCTTCAGAGTCCTAGCTGCGGCTTACCTTGGAGGTGAAAGTGTTTGTATAAATGCACTCAAACGTTGTTCGCGGCTTACTGAAGCCGTGAACTATTGCTGCACTGTTTTCAGTAGCGCTGCGCACAGATTCTAAAAATAGTCTACGTCTGAAAATACCACCCGCATTACTCACGCAAACTTTGCTTCTCACTCAAAGGCTTTGTACGCGCGTTTACCTAGCGTTGAGTCAAAACATTGTTTTTTTCGCGTATTTTTATCGGGATATGGTAAACAACAAGCGTTGCAGCTGGGAAGAATGTGAGAGGGACTCAAGGATCCCTGAAAAAATGGTCTGAGTCACTAAATAAATGAGAGAAATACGGAAAGAAAGCGAAGTAAGCTGTGTTTTGTGTCTGTGATCAGGCAGCCCGGAATTGTTTTGAAAGAGGTAGATACATGACAGTGTTAAATTTATTCCATTTTCATGAATTCTCCGATTTAATTCTTCTAAAAACATAAAATGCTTCTTTAGAAATCTCAAGCGATTTCAAACATTTCCCTTGGCTTGAGGTAGACTCAATCGTCAACCTTGGGGATTTTGTGAATTCTCATTCTTTTCAACACCTCACCGGCGTGACACACTGACTGAGTCAGTTTTCAGGATATCCAGAAAAATTATCATCGAAACCTCCCTGAAACATTTGGTGTTTGTTCGTAAACGCCAAGCAATTCTAAAACAGGTTTGGTCTTGTAGTGGACGAATTCCCCGAGCTTGAGCGTATTCGAATCTCGAATCACGGGCAATGTTTTGATTTGTTCTACATTATATTCTCCTGGACGTTCCTCAAATTTCGAAATTGGAACGCTCCTAAAAACGCTAAAAAGGCGAGCAAAACTGATCGCAAACTGTGCGCTCCCATAAAGCGTTCTTCCGACCTCCAGAAGAGATGGCCAATGTTTGTCTGAGTCTCGATGGGGGTCACGTTTTTGTGACGTCATCTGTGCGCAGCGCTATGATATCCAAGATCTTCATGTTTGTGAGACGCGCGCTGCAGTAGCCTTTCACGCAGACGTTCTTAGGGGTTCGTCACGCGTTCCTGCCCCACTAACGTCTGCTGATTTGAGCGGAAAAAAAAACGAAGACCAATCACAGCAGACTTCCAGATCTGGGAAGTGCACTTTGGACCTTGAGAAATTTCACGCTTGACTTAGCTTCAGAAAAGATCAGAAAGGTCTCGTGAAAGCTTATAAGCAACAACGACGGCAACGGTTACGAGAACATCACTTAAAAAGTGAAGTCGTACTGCTGAAAACTTTGTAGCGATTATATCCATCTTGTTCAAAGACCGCATCGCGGTTCGAGAAAAGAAAAAGAAAGTCGTGTTCTTGTATTTACGTCCTCTATAAAACATGAAATTAGGCATTTTCACTTCGTCAATCATGCAGTGATGTACGTGCAGAGTTGTTGTTTCGCTAATCTAAACCTAAAAAATTAATTTGAAACGAAAAGGACAGTGTAAAATATGGCGATTTTCCTGACCAAGGCCAATCGTTTCGCATTTTCGTCGCTCGAGCCATTAGGGACCTTTAGCATCAGGTTTTTCGTGGGAAACGGCAAACCGCAAACCGCAAAATGTCACGTGACCACGGCCTTGCGGTCACGTTTGCAGTTTGCAGTTCACGTTTGAACCGCAGGAAGGGCTTCCAGCGGTAAGTGATTTACGGCAAGGTTTTTTGCCACAAAAAATTGTACAGCCTCGCGTTTAAAGGTATGAACTAGCTTTTTGCATCCGTTTGCGATGTTTTTGTTGGATTTCTGACCTCGAATCAATGAATTATTGCTGATTTTTGGGCGATTAAAGTGATGCACTTCGACTTGATGAAAACAACATGGCGGCCCTAAGCAATGAACGCGTAGTTCAAATCAATTTTATATTCCTTTCTGCCGTACTAACAAAGGAAAGTATTCTGTTCCAATCCATAGTTAATTTTTTTTTTTATCTTGTTACTGAATTCATAACTTAACTCAGTCTCTGTTTGGTTCCTATTTTTAACGTACCACTCCGCGAATATCATTTTATTTTGCTGATTTCTTTTACACTGGGGAGCTCAGGCTTCATAAAGTCTTCTGGTTTCTTCTGGGCTCCCTTGCAACCTTACAATTCCTATATGTATTCCTGTATTGTATTGTATTTTGGCTAAATAAAAGTGAACGGAACTGAACTGAACTGAACGCCTTACTAAAGTTTGAAACCTCGGCAACGCGAAACTGCAAACGCGTAACTGCGGTTTGCGGTTTGCGGTTTCCCTGATGCTAAAGGTCTCTATTGAAAATTACCCGAGGCGCAAAAACAAACTACGTCATCAATGGACCGGTCTTGCCGCGAATTAAGATGTGAACCATTTACAAGAGCAGTTCCCATATTACGTAAGCCGTACTCGTATACATGTAAATGGTTTCTTTCGCGTCTTATGTAAGCTGCGGTTAGAGTAAGCCGGGGCTTTTCTCTCGTATAAACCCCCCTAATAGGGAGTTTACGCAACAACGACGGCGACGGCAACGAGAAAAGCAAAAAAGCAACAGGTTTAGACAAGCAAAACAACAACTTTGCAAGTGCTTCACGCTTTTTTGTACATTTTCCTGCCGTCGTTCAGGGGCACCCAACGGCAATTTTCGGGAAAATATCTGTTCGGAAGACGATTTGAGAACTAGAATTTTCGGAACATTTGTTGTAAAATTTCTTGCTTGCCTGCCTCTCCTAGAATTTTCGAACATCTACAAAATGGTATAATTACCCATTTTTAAAGGATTTTTAACGTAAAAAGGTGACCTAGAATTTTCTGGAGCCTTTTCCTGGCTGAAATTTTCGAAAAGGTAAGTTTTGATCCCTATAATTTTCGGATCACTAGACTTTCAGCTAGGAAATCCTAACAGATGAAAAGTTTTTAGGGGATAAAAATATGCCTATATCTACCGTTTAAATACTAAAATACGTTCAACAATGTTATGTTAAGTGGTTTTGAACTATATCCTCGTTGGGTGCCACTGGTCGTTGCAAGACTACAACGTGAAGCTGCCTAATTTCACGTTTTGTCGAGGACCGGAACAAAAGACAACTTTCTTTTTCTTTTCCTGAACTTTGATGCAGGCCTTTAGAATTCAACTCCAAAATAATTTGCCAACATTTGACGAATTAAACTATAGATGGAATAAGCGCAGTTAAGTTTGAGGCAGCGCAAATTCACTTTTTAAGTGACGTTTTCGTAGCCGTCGCTGTCGTCGTTGCGTGAACTCCCTAATATCCGACAGCCAAGGCGGCGAAAACCTCAGTTAAAATACGAATTCGCGTTTTTTCGGCCTTCATCCCGATTTTTCTAGCTAGCTTTCCATGTCAAATGTGGAGTAGAATGACTCCAAGAACTCCATATTCAAGTTCAGAAAGTTTGTAACAGAAAGAAAACTTTGTCGTCGCTTGTTAACGTCCTCCATAGAGCGTGGTACAGAAATGTACAAAAAAATGTGCTGAACGTGGTGAGTTAAAGTTGTTTTTTGCTAATAAATTAGACCTATTTATTTTCTTGCCTCTCTCGTTTCTGTTTTTAGTTGGAGCGTGTTCCATTTTAGTTTTTCATCGAAATGTGGCGAATAAATAGTTCTTTCGAGCTTAGTCAAAGGCAGGCGCACAACTCCACTGCAGCAAAAAAAAAAAAAAAAACACTTTATACAGCGACCTTTGCCTAAAAATCCAACTCTCCCCTGAAATGTTTCTTGAAGGCACTTTACACAACGATTTACTACAGCTAAATCCGTATCTCAGAACCTGGATCACCCACTGTGCATATTCTAAAGGTTGCCTGAGGAGGCTCTTACATAAATGGCTAGTTAGGTTTTTCTTATTTTCTGAAGAAAAAAATTCGTTGAGCTTTTAGTGGAATATCTAGTCTGTTTCAAATTTTAGAGTAAACAGGTTCTTGTATAGAGGGGAGCCTAACTGGCAAATTTTAGCCTAACAGGTTCTTAAAAACTAGGTTTTTAGTTGCAGGCTTTTACTGTAATCCATCGAACGTTGAACTCAGCCAAAAATAGCTATATGAATATATATATAGACTACTTTAAATTGGTTTCTGTACCTCATGTCTCGATTTCTTAGCACTACGGCGCATACGAGACAGTTTCCCACAATGCAGGTGATAATAAATATCGAGTTTGCCATTGTTATGGCAACATGAGGTGGATCGGACATCTTGAAGGATATCCAAGTCCTTTTCACTTAATCTGGATGGAAATAATAATAACAGCAACAACATCAACAATAAATTAAATTAAGTTGTCATGGCGTCATTTTGTTAGCGAACCTTAAATAATGTAATTCAACCCAAACCAGAAGAAAGATAACATAGGAATTTACTCTGCTTTACTAAAACGTATCCAGGGCTATCTGGTTTGAGTTTACCGCACTGTTTCTGTGCTGAGTCTCTCTCTTCCACTGAGGCCTAGTTGTGTTGTGGGGAGGCTGTGGAGAAAGAAAAAGAGAGCGCGCGGGGCACGTCGTCGTCGTCCCCCGCGCTCTTCCTATTTCTGAACGATCATTGCTATTTTTATAGGGATACCCAGCGGAGCTTCTGCGGAGGAGAGCGGTGCTGGGCACAAAAATACCGTGGTGTCTCTTTCGATCTATTAGGGACTTTAAGCAATGACTGTGGGAGCGGTGGGAGTCGGAGGTGATTTTTCCCGCCAGGTGTCAAATATGCAAGTAGGGAGTTAAAGATACCACGACTGCGATAGCGGGGAAAACGACGCTTTTAAAAAAAGTCACCTCATATTTATTTCTGAGTCTCTATCACAATTATACCAACTCATTTACTTTTCAAATTTAGGCGAATTCTCCTGAAGTTGAAGTCGTGCAGTAACACCTGGCGGCAAAGAAATGTACAAAAAAGGAGTGTGATGAAAATTGTGCAAAATTTTTGAAGGTTTTCTTGTGTTTTATCAGCCCTCGGTTATGGACACCACTTACTAAAGGGCATCCTCTTAATCGTCCACTATATTTTGTTATTTTGTGTATTTATGGCTGTATTTTTCACTTGCGAATTGGATGTCGCGCCTGACACCGAGGATCATAATCGTAATAATTTTTTTAGTAGGACCTTCAGGCGTTAACATATCCACTGTTAGAAAGAAGTTTATTAGTACGCAGTTGTTGAGTGTCTAGACCTAAATATCCATGTGATTTATAACCACAGAGACAACAAGTTAAAATTTAGTTTCTATCAAAATATAACACAAAACACAGCCGCTGAGAACGCAGTTGAGCAGGTGATATTCGATGTTACGTGTCGTGTGTTCGTTTTATGAACGCCGAAAATAAAACTGTACTACACATGAATTTACTAAACTACGACGAACGTGGAAAGATATAAAAATACCTGAGATACAAGATGAAAGCTTTTTGATTTCTTATTTTATCTTCCTTTGCGCATATCGTGAAAGTACTGTCGTTATAATTAGGGGGCAGAATAATGGATTTTGTTTAATAATTGAGAAGATAATGCGGCAGTCAAGAGAGTATAATTACGCGATAGTGATTGGTCCAAGCGACTTTATGCCTGTTTCACAAACGTCGAAATTAACAACAGGAGCAAAATCTATAGGTCGTGTTCATCTCCATTAGATTTGGCACATGTGAGCTCGACGTATAATCATTGAAGCTGTCATACTGTCAATTAACAATTGCTATGCTTGGTTGAGTGAAGCTTAGAAAATCATTGAACATTAGCTTTCAGTGTATTTTCTTCCTGGACTGGAAATATGCTTTGTAAGCAACAGCTATATTAGCTTCAAAATCCGATTTAGCATGAATATATTTTTCCTAACAGACTGTGAACTTCTCTGATGGACGTAATCTCTTCGTTAATACCCCCATTCGATATTAATATTAAAATTCTAACATGACTCCGAGGCTTTCTGACATTTTTCTATATTTGGTTTGGTTTTCTTTGTGCTCAGGTCTCTTCTGGGAATTGTGAGACAATGGAGTTGTGAAAAATTTGCATTTCTGACCCTGACCTCGGTGTCATGTTGGAATTTTGATAATTATATCGAAGGTGGGCTATTAGTGTGCAAATCTCCTAACGCGGGGGTGTATTATTTTCGAAGTTAACTTGATCAATCTACGCCAATTTTAAGTCTTTTCAAGCTTACAAGCAAGAAGCATTAACCCATTCGCTCCTGGAGATTTTGCCGAAAAACGCGTTTTGAAGCTAGTCGAGTGGTTTTCTGGTCACTGTCGTGCTATAAAGACCTAAAACTTACCACAAACCGGTTTACAGGTCGTACACTTCGCGGCCTTCTGATCCAGATGCAAAATATCAGCTTGCGAAGTTCGGGCATGCGCAGAAAGCAAAATTTAGATTTTTGGGTTTAAAAGTGACACAGCAGTCTTGACTTTTACTTTTCGCTTTCTCTCCTCCCCCCTTTTTTCGCTTTTCTTCCCTCATTTTTTTTCTCTTGCTGGGCATTTTGTAGGCTTCGTTTTGGTGGGAAGAGTTTTTAGGAAAGCTTTTAGGATCTTAGCTAGGATTAGGTGAAAGGAAAGGTAGGTGAGCAATGGAACAAGATTTTCATGGAGACTTTCAGGTCAATGTCACATGGTTTTTTGCTTCTTTCTCCGTTGTCCTTGACTGAATTGTGCTCATTCTGGTATGGTTTGAAAGATCTCTTCACTCTGCACAGGTTAGCTGACAAAGCTGTCATTGACCGTTAAAGCTGATGACGTCACAAAGGGTAGAAAAGACGCAGATCCGCACGGGCGGTTACAGGCGGTTCAGGGGTGAATGGGTTAACGGAAATGTCAGCCAAAAAACAATTGCGGAATCACTCAGTGACTTATACATTCTATGTAAAATTCCTATGTTTTGAAGCCAATTTTTCTAAGATATATCAGTATATCTGGGAATTGCGAGACAATGGAGTCGTGAAAAATCTGCAATTTTGACCCTAAAGCCTCGGAGTCATGCTAAAATTTTAATATATCCAACGTGGGCTATTATGCAGATATTAAAAGGCAATATGCGTGGCTAATAAATATCGGCGATCCCGCACCTATTTGAAAGAAATTGTTTTTGATTATCTGGGAAAACAATAGGGATTGTCACATAACAATGCCCCTATCCCTGAAAACCATGGAAGTGCAGTTTAAAAGGGGACCAGTGAAATAAGAGGTTTAAAACGGTCCAGGTCTACTGATAAATATTTCTGTCTGGCTTATTTGTTTTTGCATTTTTATATAATAACGTTATTGCAATAAGGCGAGTCTGGAGTTTCGCCTATCACTGAAAGCGAACCTTCACTTTTTTACAAAACAAAGAATCCTATCGAGCTGAAATATAGTGTTCAAAAGGATGTTATTAAAACGGGGAACGTTGCCAGCGTGCAGACGTCTCCTATTTCCTTTGTTGCACACGCAAACAAAGGAAATAGGAGACGTCTGCACGCAGGCAACGGGAACGTGGAGCAGAGGACGAGCACGGGGAATGGGAAAATGACAAACGGGAAGAAAACCTGCTTTGAACCTTAGCCCTATCAGTAACTTCATTTCCAGTTCTCTGCTTTGTTTCCATTTTTCATTTCCCCCCTCCCCATGCTCGTTCTTCTCCCCCATTCCCCGTTTAAGTAACATCAATGTTTGAAAGCGACTTGTATCTGATCAAAATTAGCCAGTTTCAGGCTTTCAGATAGCGGAACGCAGGGGAAAAAATAAACAGAGAGAAGAAGAAGAAGAAGAAAAAAAAAAAAGAATAGAAGAATCGGGAGAGCGCTCGCTTCTTTTTACTCTCGCGATCCACAATCTGAAGCCGAAGCTGAGATTGACGGTTCTTATTTCGAATTGATGACGTCACAAAGACACTAGCAATAGACTACTCGGAATGTATTAAAATTCATCTTTGTCTTTCAGGCTTGGGCGAATAAAAAGAAAGAAATTACCTCAACATAGAAATTCCCGCTATTTTCAAAGTCGCTTGAGGCAAAAGGTTTAGGAAAAGAGCAAATATTTTGTGCCAGGGTAGGCTGAAACTGCACACTAATAAATCAACAGTCGAGAGTGATTTGAAAAATATTCGATTAAGGTGGGCTAGGCTTAGCTAAATAGTTTCCAAAATATGGCCTAAAATTCTCTCCGGACTTTCTCGAATAAAGCTCTAAAATTCTTTTAGAAATGTCTAAAATTCTCCACAAACTCTCTAAAATTCCCAAAATTTCTCAAAAAATTTCGGCCTTTTGGTGAGTAACGGCTAATAAGTTGTAGGGTAGACGACTCTAATGAAAAGCCGCTGATTTGTTGTGCTCAGTAGACAGTGCTCTAGACACTGCAGCGTAGCATTTAAGCAGACCGAGCCCTCCCGTCGGTAGGAATACAACAAAAGCGTTTTGTTAACGTTTTTGCCGTGAAATATTGCCATAATGTCAGGGGAATGTTCAAATTGCTCTAAAATTCTCGAATTGGTCGATTTTTTCCCTGAAATTCCCGAGATTTTCTAACTCAGTCTTTTTGATGTCTAAAATTCCCCCCAAAATCCCGGAATCATGTAGCTAAGCAAGGCTAGGCTAAGCCTAAGGTGGGCGGATTCTATGTTTCGTGTGGACGGGGAACCGATTCGTGTAAAACAATACGCGTTTTCCGAAATATCCGGAATCTATTGTGTAGACGGGGCCACTTGAGGATGGATTCATTTGCAGCATACTTGTTTAGACGTCGCAATCGCTCGCTAGAGTTTTTCGGGGTAGGGGTGTGTCACAAGCGCCTTCAAATCCTTCGCTACTCTATATTAGTCAAGAGACCTTTTTTATGACCCTAACTTATTTTATTTCGCACTCACAATTAATTATTTTTTCTTAAATTGATTAAGTAATAATTGCACAATAGAAATTAATGAATCGATTATTATTATTATTATTATTGTTAATTTGTACCATACATGTAGACCGCGCAAAGCCGACGATGACACCCTGTTCAATGCTTCCGCCAAGAAAAAAACCCTGTTCAAGACGTAAATTAATAGTTTCATTGTATGCCCCGAAAACCATACTCTGTTCGGCGCCCCATACCCGTTCAGGCCAAATAAGGGAGAACCCCTGAGACTCAGGCCGGTTTAGTAACACTAGTAAACATGCGTCTGGTATTTTTTATCAACTAGCAACAAAGATAATGTACAACAATAGCAACAAAAACAGATAATCTTAATCTTACTGATAATCTTAAAAGTTTATTTTGCTACCTGTGGCTTGTTGAAAAGTAGTCAGGGCGTGATGATTTAACAATCGTTGGGATAAAACATGATGTTCTTGTGATTATGTGTTGTCCATATTTCTAATTTCCATAGATCTACAGGTCGAACAATATTACTGACAACTTGAGTCAAAAATCGCTCGAAGAAACACTATTCTGTTCATTAGGGCGGCTTATTCGGGACTTAATTGATTCCCACAAAAAGTCGAAGAACTCGCAGATAGTCAGTACACTGCAGCCAAGAAGTAAGCCCATATTACCACCAAGTTCTCCTGAAATTGTAGAAACAGACGCGATCATTTGTTGTTAAAGCTTCTTTTCCTTTGTTATGCGTTTTATTAATTTACAAGAATGAACAAGATAGAAACGACGTCTGTTCGCACACGCGTTAATAGCCTGTTACGTTCCAGGTGTTCACCAGCCCCTGCCCCCCTCCCCCCCCCCCCCCCTGCTGTGTTTTTCTGCTCACTATTTTTTTGCGCCGTCCCCGCTATCTGAATATGCCTGGAACAGGTTAGCACGTGAAATGAATCCACTGCCGGAAGTTAGATAGAATAAGATATAATAAGCTTCTCAGGACTGTGTAAGCGGGTTATATGCATGCATACGAGGATCAGAGATACTTGCTAAAAAGCTATTCTTCAGTAAGCACGGAAATAAATCCTAGTCAATCAGAAGCGCAACAAGTTGAGAAAAATTGTACCCTGCGTAGCAAGCGTTTCCAATCGAGTTATTGCGCGAAAGTTTTCGTTCCCCTCCCCCTCCCCCTCCCCCATCTTTAATTTTTTTTTGCTCTTGTCCCAGCTTTCTAGACGAACCTCGCGAGGAAACGCTTGCTACGCAGGCTCGAAAAATTGTTACACTGGTGTTAGTACAGTCACAGTCTACGCCGAGTGGTAAGAGAAATTCTCGTCTTTGAGTGTCTGGTACTGATCTTACAAGGCATGCGAAGCCCTGCATGGCAGGTGTCGGTTCCTTTTTTCGGTTAGAACGCCAGGGAACCACGCCTCCTCTTTTGCCTCCGTTCGCGCGCGAAATTTCTCTCTCTGTTCCGCCCTCAAATAACCGGCGTCTGCTACGAAGCCTAGTGCATGCATATAATCGCTGCAGTTCAACTATCCCAATGAACCTGTTCTGGATAAGAGAGAGTTTTTGTACTAAAACTGTGACTAACCGTCCACTATTTTCATCCAAGGAGATTTTGGAGAGCTTCCAATTAACAAGTACATCTGAAAAGAGTAAAGCCACTGCTCATTTCGAAATTACGATAAAAACGGCCTTAGAAAACTCAAAATCGAGAAATAATTCTTTCTCGATACTTTACTCACCAAAGAGGCTCTCGGATCCATAGCTTGGAACTTCTCCCCTCATTTCGTAGGACAGTCGTTGAAAACCCACTTGAAGAAACACATAGTTTTCCCTTAGAATGTGGAAAAAAAGATGAGTAAGTGGCTATTATGACGATATTTGGAACTGGCATGTCCGTTGCCATGATCTTATGGTCTCATAATCAGTGGGTTGATAGTGGGCTGATAGTGGATGACGTTTTTGTGACATCTGGAATAATCAAGGTTAGAAAGTGCTGATCAGACACTAACTGAGACCTTGATTATTCCGGATATCACAAAAACCGAATCTAATACGTAATTGTTTTATTACTCATTGTTTTAAACAAAATAAGGATAAACACAACATCGCATGGAACACAGTTTGACATTGCTCTTGGAAATCATGCACTTCGCGAACAACCTACAGATTTTTCAGTAAGCTGCTAACAGATAACTAACTAAACTGTAGATTGCGCTGATTTCTAAAATTAACTGTAGGCTCTTAGCCAATAAAAAGACAGATAGTGATTACAATTTATACTAATTGCTATAATTTGCATTTGATTTTTAAAGTGTCGGGACTGTGAGGGACAATCTCGGGAGAGTGAAAAGCACAAAGTCATAACATACGAGTCTGACTGACAAATACTGCAGTGGCTTTGAGAATTTTAACGCTTAATTTTGTTTATGCCAATTTGAGGTTAAAATTTTGCTACTTCTTTCACCCTTCCTCTAATCGTAATACATAATTGGTAAAATGTTAAAATCATAAACACAATACTCCCTAAATCAATTTAGGTTTGTGGGAAACTGCCCACCTACCCCTCCCCTAAGCTAACATCAACACTTCTTACTTTGGGCAAAAGGATGGCTTAGGGGAGGGGTAGGTGGGAAGTTTCCCAGTAACCAAAATTGTTCCATGGCTTCTTATAAAGGTGCTTTTAATAACAACTTACTGCATACATTTGAGACTCTCTGTTTTATGAAAGTAATGATGGAAAATGGTAGCTATTGAAACATCCGGGAATTTGGAATAGGAAACAGGTGGTTCGTATTCCAGTTCGGAGCATGCGTTGCTGCAGCTGGAACATGACGTTATATTAAACTGATCTGAAAATAAACAAGAGGTGTAATAGATCCCAAACTTTCTACAATTGATAACTTAAAATATAAGCTATATATTTTAGATTTTTTATAGCTTTTAATATTTTAATCTATCGGCCACTTTAACGTTTTTAACCTGTACCTTGTATAATTTAATAGGTTTTTAGTTCTTAACTTTTTACTTATTATTACTATTACGCATTCATTTATCTAAGATCATCTATTTTTTCTATTGTTTTACAGGGCCTCAATGAATATCACTCTTTGTGAAGTAAGCTCGCTGTATAAAGATTGTTATTATTATTATTATTATTATTATTATTATTATTATTATTATTATTATTATAATGTATAGTACACTCTTCTTAATATCATGAGTGACAAATGACTCTTTAATTATGGCAAGAAATTTCACGGTTAATTTATAATTTGACATCTGAAAGTTTGTCTCAGCGCCAAGATGGCGTTACGGTTTTAAAATGTTGTGAATGAAGATGCCAGGGCATTAAAAGACGATTTAGGAACTTAAAGACAGGAAAGAGATCTAAAAGGTTTTTCGTCGAAAATTTAAGATAATTGTGAACTTATTAAGCCCAAATTGATGCTCTAGAAATGTGTTGCCTAACTTATATCGCTCCCCCCCAGAAGTAATAATAACGATTACGAGCGTAATTTGTCACCCATGATATTAATAGGTATAGTCAAGAAATGATCCCCTAAATTCACTCGTCATCTTTTGATTAGACTTGAAAGCAGTACAGTAAGTGCTAGCAAGAGCCATAATCATGGCTTTTGGTGGTAGAAAATTGCTCCATCAACCATGATCGTAGAAGCAAATGTGGTCGCTAGTAGAATCGTTTGTTACACTGGCTCCGTTATCTCATGTAAAGACAAAAACCGTTTTCCCAAAAAAGCATTACTGCTCTGTGGTCACGGTTTTAACTGAGAGCAAGAGAGGATAAAAAGGACAGAGAAGGCATTCCCCATACACACCCTATTCCATAGGTAATTCTCACGAGTTATTTTTAGAATCGGGATAAAGTTACCTCGCGCGCTTTGTGGATGTTTCGTGGAGGTTTCGCATGACTAAACGCCGTGCAAAACATGTCGGGCTAAAGGCAATGAAAGCGTAAAGAGATTGAGGACATTTCTGAATTTTGAAGCGAAAGGAATCGGCGCTCACCTGGGAAAAGCGAATCGATGGACTTTTTGACCACCCGTGAAATCAGTTTAACTCGAAGTTGTCGTAACCTCTTTGCTTTAATAAAATGAGAAATTTCGCCGGTCTATTGAAACCGGTCGTTTGTACAATTAAGCAAGTAGGACGCCAGGTGTTATTTTTGTTGAATAATAAAAAACTAATAAAAGAATAAATATCAAACCAGAAATTGCTCTCTTCAAACTGTAAATTATAAATGATCCTGAGAGAATATTCAGTGTGTTAAAGATTTTCCTGCTGTACTGTTAGCTCTATACAAGACAGGAAGAGCGATTTTTTTTTAATTTCCGTTTCGCTGACACAGCTTTAGCAGAAGAAATCTCGCTTTAGTCGTTTTCGTCGACAAAACGAAAAACAATATCGTTCTCCGCCTCTTCCGCCATTTTTTTCAGTGTCAATTCGTGAAGGACTCGTGGCTCTGAGCGTGGGTCATCCACGCGGAACACATTCGCGCTATGTGATTGGCTGTTATCTAATCCCCCTCGGGATCTGTGGTCTTAAAAATAACTCGAGACGAATTACCTATGGAATAGGGTGTGTATGGGGGATGCCTTCTCTGTCCCCTTTATCCTCCCTTGCTGAGAGCGAATATCAAGATCTTAAAAGACAAGAGTTTGCTATTGTTATGATGACATGAGGTGGATCGGACATCTTGAAGGATATCCAAGTCGTGTTCATGTAATCTGGATGGAAATACAACAAAGACAATAACAACAAACTAATTGTATATATATATCCGTCATAGAATCATTTTGTTTGCCAACCTTAATTTACCTTAAATAATTTAATCCAACGAAAAGCAATTGATATATTTAAAGCAGCAAAGATAAGAATTAAGACTCTAACAGGCTATTTCCGCTGCCGTAACCCTTTGTTTCAAAGTGAGGCTAAGTGCGAAGCGATTGATGTGAAAACTTGGGTACTTCTTAGTGTTGTGGAAACCATTGTTGGTTCACTTTTGTGTCGTGGTCTGGGTATTGTTAAGTGTCTTTTCAAACTTTTGTATTGCTAGTTTTTTTCAATCTTTAGTATTAACACATTTTTTTTCTCATGATAAAACTCATTTTCACAAGAAAAGTTTTGCCCTTATATTCGGCCTCGTTTTGAAAGTGAGAGTTATTGGAACTCGGAAATGGAATACTAGTTTTACTAAAACTTTTCAGGATATCTGGGTTAAGCTTAAAAGTAGTTTCTGTGTTAGGCAAAAAAGGACTGTGCTTTAAAGAAGCCAGTGTAGGCCCAGAAAACCGATTGGATTACAGGGCTGTTTGTTTCCTCAAATCTTAACTATGCTCATTTTTCCTGGTGTCTTGAGTGGTCCTTGGAAGCTACTACTTGACGCTACGGCTGCACGAATTTTAAGGACTCTCGTACAGTTGTATGGGAACTTATTAAACGATTCTACAGATTTTACCAATTTGCGCAGTTTTTAGTATTGTAACCTGTCTAGGTAAATTTAGGTCCCGAAAAGCAGGGGCGGATCCAGGATTTTTCTTAGGAAGGAGTGCACCGCTAAGGAATGGCGTAACTAACTGGTGACGTAAACAAATTTTAATACAGAATACTAGTTGTATTAGAAAGCCGCAGGTCATCTCGGGGGAAGGGGGGCGCACCCCTGCGCCCTCCCCCTAGATCGGCCCCTGTACAGGAGGCGGACAAGCTAAACTCTGCATAGATGAGCCTGCATAGAAAGGGACTTAAAGTGTATGAGAAGCTGAGACTATTTATAACTCCCTTTTTCAATCCTTGTATCCCGACCTTGTAAAATCAGTGCCAGTGAGGTTAGAAGGTCAACTTTTGCCGTTTGCAGTAAACACAGGTTATTCCAACTAAGGGCAATCGGAAACGGGAACTGGCTTGCTACGCAGGCTAATCGGCGAGGGGAAACCATTTTTGGCTTTTTTCTAAAGATTATTGAGAATAATTGTCTAAGTAGGACCTTTACGTTAACATACCCACTTTTAGAATTCAATTAATAAAGTTTTTCTTTCATTCACACCTAAAAATCCATGTTATCCGAGAGCAGTGAGATCACAAGTTAAATTTTAGTTTCTTCAGATTAAAAATACACCATCATGAACACAGTCTTTGAGAGCGCGGGTTGAGCAGGTGGAATTCGATATTGTGTCGTGTGTTGCGTGTTCCTTTTATGACGCCAAAAACAAATCTATCAACACACGAATCTACTAAGCTACGAAGCATATAGAAAGACTGAATTATAATACCTGAGATACCAGATGATAGCTTTGTGATTGCTGATTTTGTCTTCACATGAAATTGCTGTCCTTATGACGTGGAGGGCAGAACGGCTTCATACTTAATGGGCATTTTGAGATTAGTCAAGAACAATTAATTACTTGATAGTGAATAACAATTTTTGTCATTTAGGATGAATAAAAACTTAGAAATTCGTTGAAAATTAGTTTTCTATGTACTTTCCCCCTAGATTTGAAATTAGCTTTGTAAGCAACAGTTATAGAAAAATCCTCCATATCCGATTTAGCAATACCTTTTCTTACCAGCTAGAGAGAACTTCTCTGATGGACGTAATGTCTTCTTTAAGTTTCCTGCAAATTTCCCTTTGCGGGGTTGCAGTATTGTCGAAGGTAACCCGAGCAAACGCAAATTTTAGCTCTGTGTAAGTAAATATGCAGTTTCACTTAAATTCGTAGATTACACCTAATTACAATAACGTTGTCATTGAAAAATAATAAAAAAAGAGACTTGATACATGATAAATAGGAAAAAAATTAGGCACGCTCACTCACTTTTTTCAGGGATCTGGTCTGACGAAAGGAGAAAGAAGACAACGTCTTCGCGTTGGCCAATTTAACTTCTCTCAAATTAGCAACTGATGTTAAAATGAAGCATTATACCTCACTGTATAGAAAGTGTTTATAATAGAATTATGTAAACACCAAAAAAAAATAATATGCGTGGCTGATGAATATTTCTATTTCAGCGACCTTATAGCACTGCGGAAGACCTCACGGGATTGGTTGGGAAAACAATGAGCAAACAAAGTTGACAATATAAATAATTGAACCTAGCTCGAATTTTGAAAGATCTGTGACGGCTAGAGGTCCAATAAAATTGGAGGTTCTGAAGGGTCTGGCTTTTTGTTTTTTGCTTTTTTGTATGATAACGGTATTGCAGTTGGCTGTGTCTTTGAACATAACTATGTCAAGGGAAACCTTGACTTTTTACACCTGAAACAAAGACTGAAAACTTTTGCTACCTGTGGCTTGTTGAAAACTAGTCAAGGAGTGATAATTTAACAATCGCTCGGATAAAACTTGGCTTGCTACAAGTCGACGTCACGTGTTTGTTAGCTAGCGGAGAGAGCTTTTTGGGCCGCGAAGCGGACAAGCGAGCGACGAAGTCGTGATAGGTCGTCCTTCGTCTTGCGTTATATTAAATAAGACGAAGGATAAAACATGATATTCTTGTGATTACGTGAAAGAATATGTTTTGTCTATATTTTTAATCTCTATAGATCTACACTTCGAAACGTTTTGTTGACAACTTGAGTCAAAACTCGCTCGAAGTAACACTATTCTGTTCATTATTAAGGCGCCTTGTTTGGGACTTAATTGATTCCGACAAAAATTTTAAGAACCTCGCAGATAGTCAGTACACTGCAGCCGAGAAGCAAGCCCATATTACCACCAAGTTCACCTGAAATTGTAGAAACGGACGAGATCATTTGGCATTAAAGCTTCTTTTCCCTTGTTATGCGTTTTATTAATTTGCAAGAATGAACGAGATAGAAACGACGTTTGTTGGCACACGCGTTAATAGCCTGTTTCAAGCGTTCACCCACTGCCCCTATCCCCACCGCCCCGCTGTGTCTTCCCGTGCTCACTTCTGATTGTGCAGTCCCCACTATCTGAAACCCTGCAAAACCCTAACACGTGAAATGAATCCACAGCGGGAAGTTGGTAATTTTCTAGTGGTGTGATGAAACGGAGGACAAGCTTTTAAAGACTGTATCAACTTTTCAAAACTTTAAGAAAGCGGGTAATTGATGTACATTCGCGGAGTCAATTGCTGAAAAGCTGGGAATTAATGATTCCTAGTCAATCAGAAGCGCGAGTTTGCGAAAAATTGTTACACTGTTGCTAGAACAGTCAGAAATTAGAAGCCGCTGCCGAAATTAAGAATACTGATTCTCGCCTTTGAGTGTCTAGTAAGATCTGACCAGTGCATGCAGCCGTATAGTTCGCTCCATATAAGAGAATCCAAATCCGGGATTCGGGAAATTTGTGATTGTGGAATCAGAAATCGTGACCTCTGGAATCAGGAATTCCTCTAACAATTGCAATCTGGAATTTAAGCTCTAGTGACAAAAAGTCTAGAATCTGGAACTTAAAATCCGGAATGCTCATCGTGGAATTCCCCCCCCCCCCCCCCCCCGATTCTGAGTCCAACACGAATTCCGGTACAAATTAAAGGACGAGTAAAGTTGTTGTTGTACGACTATCGCAATCAACCGGTTTTGGATAAAAGAGAGTTTTTGCAGTAAAAATGTGATTAAACGTCTATTTTCACCTAAAGGGATTGTCGATAGCCAACAGTACACTAGAAAATAAAAATATATCCAATACTATAATAATACAAGTGGGAAAAGCCTGACCTTAATCAACAGGTCAAACACATCAATCTGACGCTTTTTCTATAGACGAGTGCACGCGCATCTATTAATTTTGTTAACTTTAAATTTATGTAGCCTATTGTTTCCCAACGCAATGTAATTTATACTGTACATTGTAACAGGCACGTTTTATCAGCTGTAAACTTTCATATCCGTCACACTGACGATGACTGATGTACCTTCGAAACATGTTTGTTAAAATTAAAAGTCTCTATTTTTGAAAATTTCTGCGGTTTTGCTGTTTTCTAGACCATTTAAATCCAATACTCATTTCGAAATTAAAGATAAAAATGACAAACAGAGCAAACAGAGTTGAAGGCATCCCTCAGGGCAACTCTCAACTGGGAGTAGTATAAACAACTGTCTCTGATCACATGAAAAATAGTTCGCCGTGCTTTGCTAAGGCTACGTTCACATTGCACAGGACGAATTTTCGACCAGTTTGTGCGTTTGGTAGCCTTTTCCGGGCTCCAACATAGTGGTGAAGTCGTTCAGTAAAAAGTGATGCGAAAAACGCCCGGGGATTGAGGAGACTCTCTCCCATTTTTTCCCGCCGCAGCCGACATCTTTCCCAGATTGCGCGCGTCTTTTTTTCACTTAGCTTGTTTTATTTACGTCCCCACTATATAGCTTTTGAGAGCCCGGCACAGGCTTTGCGTTTGGGGGCTCCGTGCACATGGAACCACCTTAAACGTACGGAAATTGAGATGCGCAGTCGTTCAACGTTCCCTGTGAACAGAGCGAAAATATTAAACTGTCCCGTGTGAACGAGGTGCATGGTCAAATTTTGCCGCCGGTAGAAAATTCATTCGGTGCAGTGAGAAACCTCGAAGCGTGAGGGAAAACAAAGTCATTAGAAGGACACACATACTGCCTCAGTCGTCTTTTCCGTGCGGAGTGTTGCTTAATTGTTCTCTTGACATTTACCATTAGTTGAATGAAATTTTTCTGCAATATTAGACAGTCGAAGCTCGCTACATCGATGGACAAGGGGACTGGCAAAATCAAACAAAACTGAATGTTTTCAAAAGTTTTGGGCAAAACATGTTCGCTACATTACGAGACATGTTCGTTTACATATTGAGGTTCTTTACCATATATTTTACTATTACTGGGGTAAAGTATGTCCTACGATACACAAAGGACTTCTATAGAAGTTTTAACCCGCATATCACTGATGTTTTTCCGTTTACTTTTCCCCTTCACTTTTCCGGAAACAAAGGTGTGTAAGTTAAGAAGACTAGAGTAAGCTTTGGTGGGCATTTAAAGTGTTATCGACGCGCATGCCCGGGCGGTGAAGCTTCCCTTAAAACCTAACCGCAAGTAAGGTTGGACTGACAAGGCAAAGGAAACAATAGACCTTTCCACGGTTTTTTTCCAACTTTCGACATGGAAAAGTTGGGGAAACTCCGTCAACTCTGCGGGAGAGAGCTACTTTAAATTAGAAATATTGCCAAGAGCGAAAGTGATTTGTTGAAAACAAACGAAAAGTCACGCAATTTTATAGACGTGCCATTCGTGAAAATTTCTATAAATTTTCGAAACTTTGTATCACTTTCAAACTTGGCAAGCTTACTTATTTTTATACGCTCTTTCCAGTGGTGCCGAAGGATTTTCCTCAACTGGTCCATGTCAAAAGTTGAAAAAACCGTGGTCTCCGTAGCATCAACCGATCGTGGATCGCAGGCAACAACCATTCACGGCGTGCGTAGCATTATTTTTAGTTCTCTGTATGAAAATCATAGCATGGGCGTTAAGCGAGGTCTATCAAATAGAACATAATGCTGCATGGCAATCTTCAAGTATCTTTTGATATCTGAGAAAATTGGGCTCAACCAGTTTACCCTATAATGTTTTGTTCATGAAAATTTTTAATTACCGTTGTATTTTATATATCTTTAGGCATTTTTTCTCAGTGTATTATTGTTATTGTAATTTTTTATATGTAAATGATGATTCCTGCATTTGTATATATTTCAAGTTATCCCTTTTAACTTATATTTCTTTTGTATAAATTTTTGACCGATTGATTTTCACGAGAGCGCACCAACGAGTTACGATTCCTAAGCTCTTTGTGTGTATTACGATATCTAATGTCTATGTCTATATATAAAGGTGTCTCCCTCTACCTTAAACCTATCTCTATCCTGTCTCCCTCTATCTTTAATTTGTGCACAGGGCTTTCCCCTCAGAAAATGGGAAGGCGCGCTCCTTCCAGATTCAAAGAGGGAAGCCTTGTGTGAGGAAGAGGTTTAAAAAACCATATATATTACGAAAAGAAGTGTAAACGCAACAGCGAAGTCCAGTTACTGGGGGTGATCATTATTCTGCTTCACCAACATGTTTGCCATCTCGACTCCCTGTGGCTTACGCTCGGAAGTAACAAAAGTATTGGCTGCCAACGAACGTGAGTCACTGCCGAACATTTCTTTCATCTTCTGCCGGAATCTTTCGTTTATCAGGGCGTAAGCAAAAGGATTGACAGCAGCATTGAACATAAGCACTACGTGCGCAATAGGAATTGCTAAAGGACTCAGGTTAAAGGAGCTATCCTCCAAAATGTGCAGCACAGTGTCTCCTCCCCAAGAAATTGCAAAAAAGGCGCTGACATAGACAACCATCAAGGTGACTCGCTTCCGCAACCTCAGCACAGCCTGTGTACAAAACAATGATACATTAGAACAGGCACCCAAGCTTGCAATATTGCTCATATCAGATAATTTTGAGAATATATCCAGATAAATATTTAAAATATTTAAAAAACGTTTATGTTGTTTAATCTTTTCTTCTTACAGACCATTAACTTCTGAGTGTTACCGATAAAGGTAAGACCCCGTTTACACGGATACGGACAAATTTTTGAGCGGGAGAAAACTTTCACGGATTCGCCTTTTGTTTACACGAGACCCGCGCAACCGTGCAAGTTTTTTTACCTGATCAGAAATAGCTCAAAATTTTTGACTCGTACGGTTCCAATTTTACGCGAACTCGTGTAAACACCTAAACCGTACAAATTTAATGTTTCATTCTTTTCATTCAGTCGTGCAACGACTGTTAAGAAATGTATCAAAAAGCGTGTTGTTCGGTTTTGCTAATATAAAGCTATTGTTTTTTCTTGCCGTTCTCATTGCGCCGTCGTCGCTGCTTAAGCTCCCTATTGCTGTGATCCAGAAAGTTTGCTACCATATAACGTAACGTAACGTCACACTTCTTGGGGTCTTCTCCATTAAGAGCGTTTCGCAGGCTATAGAAAGTCTAGAAAGCTTAGTACCTGTTGGTAATGTGTGGCTGCATTATCACTTCGATTGAACCACAAGGAATACACAATTCGGGCGTATAGCACAACCAACAGTGCTATGAGAACGAACTTTAGAACACGAAAAGCATTATCAATGGGCTCTTTAGTCTCTGTAGGCAATGAGGAAACACAGCGGTGGGAAGTGGCAACATAAGTTTTCTTCGCAGATGGGAGTCTATAAATAAAAGCGATGATCCAAATACCGGGAATAATAACCTAAAACAAGTATGACAATTGTTAGGTCTGATTAGCTGTTACAATAGGGCCATTTAAACGAAGAAAAATAAGACGCGTCTTTAAAAAGACGCGGACTGTACCATTTATAAGAGCATGTCTTATCTAAGACGAGAACAGCTCGTATAAATGGTTCGCGTCTTATTTCTGTTCTTGACTCGTTTTCATGTGAATGTTGCCCGTGGCAACGGCAATCCAACGTGGCGCTCCAAAAATTATCGCATGCGTACTATGCGTTCGCGTCTTATGTAAGACGCGAAGGTCATTTATACGAAGTTTTTCTCGTCTTAGCTAAGACGCGCCTTATCTAAGAACAGGTGTTAAGGGCTGTTCTAAAATAAGACGCGTCTTAGCTAAGCCGCGTCTTATTTTAGACGAAATGTGCCGTTTATAAGGAAAGTTCGCGTCTTATTTAAGACGCGTCTTATTTTTCCTCGTATAAATGGCCCTAATGTGATAATTTTGTAGCAAGGTTTTGTTTCATGGTGTAGTCACTTTTATTAAAAACTGAATCATTGGATAATACAATTCTAGAGCTCTGATTGGCTTAGCCATCATGGTATATGAGCCATTATACCATGCTCTCGAAATATGGTAACTGTAGCTCAAAATTAAAAACAATCTGAAAATCGGTTGTTTTCTCAAATAAAGTCGGGAAGAATTCTCGATATTTTGTGCGCGTTTTTAATAAAACAATTTTTCCACTTGCGCTTGCGGGATATGAGATGATTATAGCCAACTCGGCGCTACGCGCCTCGTCGGCTATCTATCATTTTATATTCAACGCGCACTCGTGGAATAATGGTTAAGTAGATCGCGTCTGACATTGTATTTCCAGGGCGAATGAAGCCGTGTCAGTGCATATGTAATATTTCTTCATAAAATTAATGGCAGAGCTCTCTGGTCGCCGCTTGCGGACATGTTACGTAGCCCGGTTATAACCACTTTTTTGTATTTTTATTTTTTTTCAGGCCTCTTGATAAATACTTTAATTCTAGTGACATGCAACTGGGGCTAAGAAGGTGATGCTTGGGGTTCCCTGTGAGATATTAATATTGCTCATAGACTTTAGAAAAGTGATGCCATTGGTTCTTGTTTACTGTATGCGAAAGGAGTGCTATTTTTCAATGGAATTTAAACGGAAGGAATAATCTTTCCTTCAGTTTTAAGGATGTTAAAGGAGCAAAGTAATTAATCGGAGCTCGGGGCGGAGCCTACCCGTATGAAAAGTTGTAAGAACCCTAGGGTGTTGCCTGTGGATCGACTCCTTTGCTCAACCTGCAAGCAGAGCCTTCCTTGCTTTCTTGTGGAGAAAAGGAGACTCTGTCCAAATCGCGCACGCCTTTGAAGTTGCTTAAGCCTGAACTTGCCGACTAGTCGATCATATTTTCCCTCGTCACACTGGTTTCTGAGTGCGAGCCTCCATTCGAACCTCCCGCAATAGAGAACACAAAATGCTTCAGTGATTTTAATAGTGGTCGCTACGGGTGGTGGTCGCTGATGAGAATCAACTCCACCGGTGATCTTTTCCCAGACTAGAACGGGTTCGGACGTATCTACTTAATCTTGGAATAGCATTTATTGCGGGTAGCAGGAGCCTATCAAATGGGCTCCTGCGGGTAGTTATTGATTTACTATATGAATGGCTCCTTATTTTAACTAAAAGTTCCTCGTATACCCTGACTTACGGAGTACATCAAGTATACCATAAGGCTAAGACATAGTTCAAACCATGCTTCAAGTTCATTTATCGCTGCCAAAAGGTTCAGAACGTTGCAGAAATATAACGACACCAAAAAAAGTTAGTGGTCGTTGACGATACAATGACAATCATAATGATATATTTGAAGATGACAAACCTTGAGTTTGCCATTTGTAAGTTTTCCTTTGTTTCCAAGGGGGTGAACCACTGCAAAGTACCTTTCAATGGCGATGACAAGCAGAGTGATCATAGAGGCACGGCCACCAAACCATGCTAAGTTCCTTCCTGTCAGCGTTGTACATAATAATGTGCCAGCAAGGCCCTCAGGATGGTAAACATGGTGGCTTAAAATGATATTGGGTACCGCAAATGTCGCGTAAAAGGTATCCGCTGCTGCTAGGTTTACAAGTAGATAGTTGAAAGGAATCCTGCGGGATAAGGTACAGTTCACAATAAGGACGTTTATATGCGTTAAAATAAGCTGCAGCTTTCTCTGGCCCCGGGCAACATAAGACGCCAACACCCAGTAATAAATGGTACAAAATTTACGTTCACGGCTTAGGGGGTGTTTACATTACACCGGGGCGACTTTCGCGCCGGACCGAGTTCACTCCGGTTCCCTCTCATGGCTCTACATTCAGTTACATGATACCACCACAAAACGTCATGCCGGCGGGAGTCACCCCAGCGTGATTTCACCTCTGTTGTTGTACCGGGGCGAGAATCTCTCTCCGGTACGAAATCTCGCAACTGTATCATGTATACGCGAAACGACCACACGTTTCGGTGTGCCGATAGACTGGAACTGAAAGCGCACGCGAAATGTTTGCGATTTTGAATCACACGTGCATTTTATCAACATGAAGTGTACCTTCAAATAGCGAGATACGGAAATGACGCAGTCATCATGTAAACGCGATACGAAATTTAAAATTCATCCCGGTATGAAACTCGCGCTGGTGCGAGTTTTCTCGTGTAAACACCCGCTTATTCAACCCACGGCTAGGTCTTGTCGCGGCTTATCCTGGCCGAGGAGTTTTGGGATGGGCTTCAGAGTCCTAGCTGCGGCTTACCTTGGAGGTGAAAGTGTTTGTATAAATGCACTCAAACGTTGTTCGCGGCTTGCTGAAGCCGTGAACGATTGCTGCGCTGTTTTCAGTAGCGCTGCGCACAGATTCTAGTCTACGTCTGAAAAGACCCCCCACATTACTGACCCAAACTTTGCTTTTTACTCAAAGGCTTTGTTTGCGCGTTTACCTAGTGTTGAGTCCAAACATTGTTTTTTACGCGTATTTTTATCTGGATATGATAAACGACAAGCGTTGCAGCTGGGAAGAATGTGAGAGGGACTCAAGGAAAAATTGGTCTGAGTCACTAAATAAATGAGAGAAATACGGAAAGAAAGCGAAGTATGCTGTGTTTTGTGTCAGTGATTAGGCAGCCGGGAATTGTTCTGAAAGAGGTAGATACAAGAGTGTTAAATTTATTCCATTTTCACGAATTCTCAGATTTAATTCTTCTAAAAGCATAAAATGCTTCTTTAGAAATCTCAAGCGATTTCAAACATTTCCCTTGGCTTGAGGTAGACTCAATCGTCAACCTTGGGCATTTTGTGAATTCTCATTGTTTTCAACACCTCACCGGCGTGACGCACTGACTGAGTCAGTTTTCAGGATATCCAGAAAAATTATCATCGAAACCTCCCTGAAACATTTGGTGTTTGTTCGTAAACGCCAAGCAATTCTAAAACAGGTTTGGTCTTGTAGTTGATGAATTCCCCGAGCTTGAGCGTATTCGAATCTCGAATCACGGGCAATGTTTTGATTTGTTCTACATTATATTCTCCTGGGAGTTCGTCAAATTTCGAAACTAGAACGCTCCTAAAAACGCTAAAAAGGCGAGCAGAACTGATCGCAAACTGTGCGCTCCCATAAAGCGTTCTTGCGACCTCCAGAAGAGATGGCCAATGTTTGTCTGAGTCTCGGTGGGGGTCACGTTTTTGTGACGTCATCTGTGCGCAGCGCTATGATATCCAAGATCTTCATGTTTGTGAGACGCGCGCTGCAGTAGCCTTCCACGCAGACGTTCTTAGGGGTTCGTCACGCGTTCCTGCCCCACTAACGTCTGCTGATTTGAGCGGAAAGAAAACGAAGACCAATCACAGCAGACTTCCAGATCTGGGAAGTGCACTTTGGACCCTGAGAAATTTCGCGCTTGACTTAGCTCCAGAAAAGATCAGAAAGGTCTCGTGAAAGCTTTTAAGCAACAACGACGGCAACGGTTACGAGAACATCACTTAAAAAGTGAAGTCGTACTGCTGAAAACTTTGTAGCGATTATATCCATCTTGTTCAAAGACCGTATCGCAGTTCGAGAAAAGAAAAAGAAAGTCGTGTTCTTGTATTTACGTCCTCTATAAAACGTGAAATTAGGCATTTTCACTTCGTCAATCATGCAGTGATGCACGTACAGAGTTGTTGTTTCGCTAATCTAAACCTAAAAAATTAATTTGAAACGAAAAGGACAGTGTAAAATGTGGCGATTTTGCTGACCAAGGCCAATCGTTTCGCATTTTTGTCGCTCAAGCCATTGTTGCAAATTACCCGAGGCACAAAAACAAACTACGTCATCAATGGACCGGTCTTGCCGCGAACTAAGATGTGAACCATTTGCAAGAGCAGTTCCCATCTTACGTAAGCCGTACTCGTATACATGTAAATGGTTTCTTTCGCGTCTTATGTTATTTCACGTTTTGTCTAGGACCGGAACAAAAGACAACAACTTTCTTTTTCTTTTCCGGAACTTTGATGCAGTCCTTTAGAATTCAACTCCAAAAGAATTTGCCAACATTTGACGAATTAAACTATAGATGGGATAAGCGCAATTAAGTTTGAGGCAGCGCAAATTCACTTTTTAAGTGACGTTTTCGTAGCCGTCGCCGTCGTCGTTGCGTAAACTCCCTAATATCCGACAGCCAAGGCGGCGAAAACCTCGCTTTAAATAAGAATTCGCGTTTTTTTTCAGCCTTCATCCCGATTTTTCTAGCTAACTTGTCATGTCAAATGTAGAGTATAATGACCCCAAGAACTCCATATTAGTAGTATAGGGCGCACCGGTTACTCCTCTTTTTTGCGCAGGAATACATGAACTATACTACGTCATAGGCTATTGTCTTCATCTCATGAATAAAATGCGCAGGAATCTCATTAACTTGCGGTGGAATCTCATTAAGTATATCCAGTTTGACGGGTTTATCAATGATGTCATGTTTTATTTTTATCTTGTGGCGGTCATGGTTGGTATAACCGGTTGACAGGTTTTAGTTATTTTCGAAAGATGATGTCATATGTATTCCGGGGTACTATGATGTCATAGTTGTTTTGATTGGTTGACCGGAATTAGAAAGACGCTCACTGGCTGTCTCGTTTGACGAAGCATTCTGGTTGGTTGCCGTATTTTTTTATTGTTTGAACGGCATTGCTTCAAAAGAGACTTCATTTCGTACGCCAGTATACGGATCGTTCCGATTGGTTCGGAATTTTCACCTGTCAATCAAATATTTTGGTAATCTCCCATGGGAGAGTTTCGAGGGACTGAACAAATCATCTCCGCAAAACAAAATCAAAATATCAAAGAAGCGTTGACCGGAGCGTCGTCGATCTTGAATATTTGACGGGAAAACAGAGCAATTGTATTGAAGCCTAAACAGGAAATGGCCATTTACAGTCTTCTTCAAAGGAGAGATGTCATGGAAATTTTGTCAACAAGATTTAGCAACAACATGATCTTTACTGTCTTTGCTATGGCCAAAGAAGAAATATCCTCATCGAAAACCTGTATGATCACAATCCCTCTAAAAAGTACTATCGACGACCAGATATCTGAAATGTTGTCGCTGAGCTGTACAGCAATGGACCTTATGACAGAACCAGTAAATTTCAGTGCTTCGAGAAAGTTCACCTCAATTTTCTCTATTACTCGGTGTTAGAGAATAACGCACTCCAGCGCAATACATCGAACGTTGTCCGCGATTGTGGTCGATGAATCGCATACAGTAGAAGAAAGACGCACAGCGTAATTCTCCATACTTTTTTGCTTGGTGTAGCTTAAGTTTAAGCTACAACTCAAATCTGGAGATCGCGCTATACGTAAAAATACAACATCCTGCAAACAACACTTAAAAAGCTGGGCCCAGCGTCAAAACATTCACGGACAAAGTAACCACAAACCAAGGCTCCTTGGTTTGTAGTTGTCTAGATCCAGGCATTTTAGTCGGAAAAGACCAAAGAAACTAAAATATTTATTTAGCCGTAATAAAAAGCTTTAGGCTTTAAGAGTGGTCAAAGAAATTAGTACTTTACAACTGCATCTGAGATCAACAAATTCTAATTAGTAACACTAAAATTAACCACAGGAAATAATTACTCAGTACGGATTAAACAAACCAACTTCATGACCTCTAAATAAATGTAAGACTTAGTGCGGCAAAAATAAGATCTACTCAGTCAAGTTTAGAACGCAGTGTAGTCACCTATGCGGAAGATAGCCACAAAGAAAAACCTGTGTTTGTTCAAGCAAACTCCAATTCCGGCCAAGGTCACGATTTACACTATATCACGAGCCTTTGTGTCGTGTTTAGGCTGTCAACACTTTATTTCTGATTGGCTGGGAAAACTGAAACCAAACAAGTTGTCAACAGGATGTCATAATGAGTTGAAGGGGGCGGCAGTTGAAAAGGCCATGAATCCGGGCAGGCGGTTTTTATTTTTCTCGCGGCTTCGCCGCTCGTTCTCGAGCGCTTCGCTCGCGAATTTCGCGGCTACGCCGCTCCTGCGCCCGGCTCGACAAAACCGCCATGCTACGCAGGCTACTAACCATCTCGCGGATGTTCATCATTTAGACCACATACAGCGAAGACAGTATTTACAAGAGGCGAAACTGCAACCTAAAGTTAAAGTCGTCGTTTACGAAAGTGAAGCGGATAATTCCGGAAAAAATCACTATCACAATCCAGTACAGACACAAGAAACGGTGTACTGCGAACTGTCAAGATCACAGAGAAATGAAGTCTCTTTTGAAGCAAAAGCTAAAAGACCGACTACAAAGAACAAGACAAAGCGCAAGAAACAAAGAAAGTCGAACTCTTGGCTTCGAGGCCATAGGAAAATTGTGTAGACACGGAAGGATAATTTATTATTTTTCGAAATAGGACGGAAAAAACTGATTTGTAATAGTCAGTCAAAGGATTAATTTTCATTCCTTTTCCTTTCAAATCGCTGTGTATTTGACTCTTTTTGTTATTGACTTTTCATAAAGTTTTCAAAACGGTATCTCTCTTGTGGTTTTATTGCTAGCAATTATGAGTCGCGTGTTTTAATTGATCCTTGTTAAGTTATTTGTTTTATAATAATACGTCAAGATTCTCTCCCTTGGGTCCTTCCTGTAGAGCTAATTTGTATTCAACTTTGGGCTTGTGAACTCGCATAATTAACTGATTAACCGTGCGTGAAAATGACAAGACTTCAATAGCTTTTCATTTCCTCGAGATAGAAAGGAGAAAACAGTTCTGTAATAGTCAGAAAAGTTTACAACTCGATTCGACTTGCATATTTGGAGCAATGTTTAAAAAAAATATTGGTGATAGTAAGACTTTTTCCTTAGCAAAGCGATTGCAAGAGTAATATGTTGAACGGAGAGCCCGCCTTATTTGGAAGACAGAATAGATTCTACATGAGCCAATCAGGGTTAAAAGAGCCCGGGAAAGTCTAGGCGAGCCTATTGTTCCTATTGTAGTAGAGTGATGCTCATTAGTAAACCTATCCACTTCATTGTATATGGAGGAAGACACTTAATTAGTATGCAGGAAATCCAAATTAGTATGCGGGAAGGCAGTGAGCAGGCTTTTATGCCGTTCAAACAATAAAAAAATACGGCAGCCAACCAGAATGCTTCGTCAAACGAGACAGCCAGTGAGCGTCTTTCTAATTCCGGTCAACCAATCAAAACAACTATGACATCATAGTACCCCGGAATACATATGGCATCATCTTCCGAAAATAACTAAAACCTGTCGAACCGGTTATACCAACCATGACCGCCAAAAAATAAAAATAGAACATGACATCATTGATTAACCCGTCAAACTGGATATACTTAATGAGATTCCACCGCAAGTTAATGAGATTCCTGCGCATTTTATTCATGAGATGAAGACAATAGCCTATGACGTCACCTAGTTAATGCATTCCTGCGCAAAAAAGAGGAGTAACCGGTGCGCCCTGCACTACTCATATTCAAGTTCAGAAAGCTTATAACAGAAAGGAAACTTCGTCGTCGCTTGTTAACGTCCTCCATAAAGCGTGGTAAAGAAATGTACAAAAAAATGTGCTGAACGTGGACAGTTAAAGTTGTTTTTTGCTAATAAATTAGACCTATCTATTTTCTTGCCGCTCTTGTTTCTGTTTTTAGTTGGAGCGTGTTCCATTTTAGTTTTTCATCGCAATGTGGCAAATAAATAGTTATTTCGAGCTTAATCAAAGGCAGGCGCACAACCTCCACTACGGCCAAAAAAAAAAAAACAGTCTATACAGCGACCTTTGCTTAAAAATCCAACTCTCCCCTGAAATGTTTCTTGAACGCACTTTACACAACGATTTACTACAAAACTACAAACGAATAAAGTCAATCTTGTTAAAGGGCCATGATTAGTTTCACTATAATGTGCCCTTCTCCATTCTGACTTTCTTCTTTTATTATTATTATTATGTACACGTAGTTTAAGCAACTTTGTACCAATTTATATTGTACAACTATTGTATTATTGATATTCTACAACTATTGTATTATTGTACTACTAATGTATTATAGGATGGAGTGAAAATAAAGTACAAATACAAATACAAATACTACAGTTAAATCCGTAACTAACAACCTGCATCACCCACTGTGCATTCTCAAGTTTGCCTGAACAGGTTCTTACATAAATGGCTAGTTAGGTTTTTCTTATTTTCTGAAGAAAAAAATACGTTGAGCTTTTAGTGGAACATCTGTTTCAAGTTTTAGAGTAAACAGGTTCTTGTATAGAGGGGGCCTAACTGACAAATTTTAGCCTAACAGGTTCTTAAAAACTAGGTTTTTGGTTGCAGGCTTTTACTGTAATCCATCGAACGTTGGACTCAGCCAAAAATAGCTATATGAATACAGAATAATTTGAATTGGTTTCTGTACCTCATGTCTCGATTTCTTAGCACTACGGCGCATACGAGACTGTTTCCCACAGTGCAGGTGATAATAAATATGGAGTTTGCCATTGTTATGGCAACATGAGGTGGATCGGACATCTTGAAGGATATACAAGTCCCTTTCACTTAATCTGGATGGAAATAATAATAATAACAACAACATCAACAATAAATTAAGTTATTGTATCTGTCATGGCGTCATTTTGTTTGCGAACCTTAAATAATGTAATTCAACCCAAACCAGAAAGACAGCCAGATAGATTTTAAACGGCAAAGACAACATAACAATTTACTCTGCTTTTACTAAAACGTATCTAGGGCTATCTGGTTTGAGTTTACCGCACTTTTTCCGTGCTGAGCCTTTCTCTTCCACTGAGGCCTCTTTGTATTGTGGGGAGGCTGTGGAGAAAGAAAAAGAGAGCGCGCGGGGCACGTCGTCGTCGTCCCCCGCGCTCTTCCTACTTTTTCCATCATTGTTATTTTTATAGGAATACCCTGCAGAGCTTCTGCGGAGGACAGAGGTGCTGGGCACAAAAATACCTTTGTGTCTCTTTAAATCTATTAGGGACTTTAAGCAATGACTATGGGAGCGGTGGGAGCCGGAAGTGATTTTTCCCGCCAGGTGTCAAACATGCAAGTAGGGAGTTACAGATACCACGACTGCGAGAGCGGGGAAAACGACGCTTAAAAAGTCACCTCATATTAATTTCTGAGTCTTTATCGCAATCATACCAACTCATTTACTTTTCAAATTTAGGCGAATTCTCCTGAAGTTGAAGTCGTGCAGTAACACCCGGCGGCAAAGAAATGTACAAAAAAGGAATGTGATGCAAATTGGGCAAAATTTTTCAATGTTTTCTTGTGTTTTATCAGCCCTCGGTTATGGACACCACTTACTGAAGTGCATCCTCTTAATCGTCCATTATATTTTGTTATTTTGTGTATTTATGGCTGTATTTTTCAATTGCGAATTGGATGTCGTGCCTGACACCGAATTTGAGGATCATAATCGTCATAATTTTTTTAATAGGACCTTCAGGCGTTAACATATCCACTGTTAGAAAGAAGTTTATTAGTACGCAGTTGTTGAATGTCTAGACCTAAAGTATTTAAAATGTATTTTCAGTATTGGAACACTGTTTTCCTGTATTTTATTTTGGGCATAGAACCACTAACACTGTTACAAACAGAGTTCAAGTAGACTATTTGAAATATGTTTTAAGGGCTTAAATACGACTGTATTTTAAATACTTTAAATAGGGTACTTTAACACTGTTTTGAGTTGTATTTAAAATGTATTTTGAGACGCATCCACTCATAAATTTACAAACATAGTTCAAATAGACTATTTGAAATATGTTTTAAGAGCCTAAATGCTGACCGTATCTTATATACTTTTAAATAGGGTACTTTAACCCCGTGGGGGGGGGGGGGGGGGTACTCCCATATATTACCTATACGGGTATGTGCCGCCCAACGGGATCGTGATTTTGAAGCTCCTGATTTAGGACGGGGTATCCATTTCAGAGGCGTTTTCTAGAACGGGGTATAAGAAATTCTGGATCACGGCTTTATCTTCTGCTTAAAATTGTTGCTGATTATGAAGAAGCATTTATTTGATGTATAAGTCGAACAAATAAAGGAATATCTTATTAAAGAAACAGGACTATTTCAATTTACAAACTTTCTAGAACGGAGTATGAACAATTGGCCCATTTTTAGAACGGGGTATCAGTTTTAGGGCGAATTCTAGAACGGGGTATAAAAAATTGGCCCATTTCTAGAACGGGGTATCAATTTTAGGGGAAATTTTTTTTAGAACAGGGTGCCAATTTGGAGTCTCGGGCGGCACATGCCCACCCAAAAAATACCCAAGTGCCCCCCCCCCCCCCCCGGGACTTTAACACTGTTTTGAGTTGTATTTTGAGACGCATCCACTCACAAAGTTACAAACAGAGTTCAAATAGACTATTTGAAATATGTTTTAAGACCTTAACTACTGACCACATTTTAAATACTTTTAAATAGGGTACTTAAACACTGTTTTGAGGTCTATTTGAATTGTATTTTGGGCACACAACACTGACTATAAAAACAGATTAAACATAAACTATTTAAAGTCTGCTTAAAGACATGAAATGCTGACCTTATTTTAAATATAACTGTAAAATAGGGTACTTATTACTTATTACTAAAGAGGTACAATATTGTGATGTATTTTCGGATACTTATACTCAGACTATAAAAGTAACAATTGCACAAAGTTAATTTTTAAGCCTTCATCGTGTCACGAACTCATAAATGACTCAAAACAAGCTGTCACATATTGTGGACCGGATTCTTCTCTCAACAAAATTCGAAGCTGACCGAAAAATTAAATCTCCCAGCAAATCAAAAAGAAATTGATAAAACAGAAGAAAATTAGGAATAGATTTCAGCTTTGACTGACAACACCTAACTGTGACAGTGTGCCGATAAAAGATCAATCCGTTCCTCAGTGTTCATTACCTGCAAACTCTCTGCGAAAATCGCCGCCTAGATTTTAGCCGTGATTCAATTAATGCATTTACGGGACATTCCATAAGTTTTTTTTAAAAAGAAGCTTATTAAAATCGCATTTTAATTTCATTTTGAAATTTTCACAAACAGACAAAGCCGCGGGCCGAGAACCGGATGCTCGCGGTCAAGGTTTGTCTAAAATAAGCCCTTGAAATTACATAATAAACAAACTATCCAAGCTAAGATCTCACCTCGTATATATTGCACCAAGAAACAACGCTCAGATCTGAATAAACTCCGACATATGGTTATCTTTCTCTCATGGATTATTGCGCACATGCATGGCATATTATTTCTGAGATGTCACGCGCGACTGAAATCACGACTTCGCGCCGAGGTGATGTGACAAATGCACGTGATAAACAAACCGTCCTTTGTCCTTTGCTCATTTCAAATTATTGAACCCGGCGGTTGCTGTGAACTCAAAGGGACTGTGACACGCTTCTGCGCATGTGCGGCAACTTGATTTCTGTTCTGGCGAACAGTTTTTCAAGATTGGCGTTAGGTGACGAAATCCTCTTCCATCGACCCTCAGACGCCCGAGAAAGCCATAATATCAGTATTCAAGAGCTATTTGGTCCATTTGGGAAGTTTTAAACGCCATATTTTGTATTTTTGTGCAAGTATTATGAGGAAAATTCGAAGTCATTGAGAATAACCGTACGAAGCCAAGTTCGTTGTTGTCAGTGTTCCACAAACGGATGAAATGTGGCCTTTAATGTAGTCATCTGGCTTTCGTTTCTGGCTATTATTAAGGTTCTCCGGTCAACGATCTACCTTTGACGGATATTTTTTAAACGATAAATATGTAAAGAGAGTTAAAAACGATACAGCCGTGGGCTACTAATGGGACGCAGCGGCGAGTGAAGCTTATCTGCGACATGACTTCCGATTGTCTGTAACAATTTAGTTTATCGAGTGCCTGGAATCAGAAAGAGAAAACCCAGCAATCTTTTGTTGTACAGGAAGTCGTGTGAGATTTGAGGAAACAATCCATCGAACATGAAACGTTTTAACAGGCATTCTATTTATGACTCCGATCCGTAGTTGTATAGCAGAAAGTACTGACAACAGGCCGCGCGATCTTTACTGATGTAGTTCACTGAGAATGTTCCTTGTATCTTTCTGTATGAGCGTAGATTTTTAAGAATTGAACTTTTAAAAATAAAATGTTCCCTGAATGTTCCGTTTAACATCTGGTTTCTTTATCTGTTGAATCGATAACGCTTGTTTTGCAGAACACCCGACGCAACGAGTCGGAAGGAATTTTTTTTATTTGCTGATAAGCAGTTGACATTTATGCCATAGTAATGGGCTCCTGTTTATGCCTTTTTTTACGTTGTTCTTTTAGAATAATCTTTATACTTATACGTTATGTGGCTACTATTTCAATGAAAGCGTTTTATGATGAACTGCTAAGAATTGCCTTCAAACACTGTTACGATTTTCAACTGGTATCAATCAGACTGAGCTAAAGAGTTCATGCAGAGTGTTCACCGCGCTAGCCGACCGCATGGCATGGCCTATTTTATTATAGCGCCTATTATTATTATTTTAATGAATCTTAAATTATGTAAATTTCCTCGCGTGCATCTTACTCGCTTCCGATTGGTTCAAAGACAATCAGCTACTGTCACAGCTCACAGATGGGCACTATCGTGCACACTATCGTGCGCTTGATTTTACTGTTTCTTACGATCTTACAAAAGTACACTTCAACTCTGCGGATTGTCTGAACACGTAGATGTTGCTTTTATCACGAATCAAAAATGGGTATGACTCCTCAGCGACTGCTATGTACTTTGAAAGGTTCCGGTTCAGGCGATGCGTGGGGTCTTCCAAGAGTCTTGTGAGTATTATATACAATGTTTCCTCTATACGCATAACATGTTACTAAGACGCTTAAATATACGCCATATGAGAAACAAATGAAGGGCAGTAAACATTTATATACTCCCGCCTGTACGGCAATTTTAGTTTTTACAGAATTCCTTGCTCAGCCTCGCTGTTTTGTATGAATGATCGTCACGTCACCGGCCTCTTTCATTCTCGCGTAAATTTGATGGTGTTATTCTTATGTTGTTCTTTATCAGTCAATAATTAATGTTCAGGCGTAGCCTGCAAGCGTTTGATGATATTTGAGTGAAGCCGTGAATATAATAAGCAATGTAAGTTACATGTATGTAGATTATTATTTTCCGGTAACGTCAGTAACGCTATACCCTTTTGAAGCCGAAGATTGATAGCCTGTGTACAGACCCCCCCCCCCCCTTTTTTGGCCCCCTCCCCTCCGATTTCTATTGAGGGGGGTCTGTACACAGGCTAAAGATTGATTTTAACATTTCTGAAAAATTCCATCAGAATTTCCCGAGAATTCTTAGGGAAATCAACTTAAAGTAATCGGCTAAGAGATAATTCTCGTGAAATCGTATCCTAGGACTGTGTGGAGAAATTTCGCCGAGGTAAATCTTGTTTTTTCAGGGTAATTTTCGACGGTTTTGTATTTATTTTATTTCATGAATTTAAATGGTATTTCCATCCTGTTTTTGTACTGTTTTTATGCTCTTTCGACCGATTTTTGTACTGTTTTCAGACAACTCTAAGGCTATTTTCTTACAATTTTATACTGTTTTTGCATTTTTGCATCCTATTTTTGATGTATTTTAATAATATATGCGTGCTATTGCTTTTCTTTGTCTGTGGTATTTTAATACTATTTCAGTTCAAAGTATTTTTATTGTATTTGCAAATACGAGTATTTTACTAATTTTCGAAACCGATTAAGTCAGCTATTAAAATGTAATTGAAGCATAACATTTTAATAGCGTCTTAAACAGGTTTTAACACCTTTAAAATAGTATAGCAAATCAAAATATGTTTTTGAAACTGTTTTTATCCTGTTTTTACTCCGATTTACAAGGTATTTAAAAACTGTTTTAGACCTGTTTTGAGCCTTGCAGAAGCCCTGAAATTTTTTATACATTTTCAAAGAATTTTAAAATACTTTAAAAATTCTATTTTAATAGCGTTTTTAACAGGTTAAAACACCTTTAAAAGCAGTTGAGAGAAATACATTAAACATACACTTTTCGCCACCATTTAAAACCTATTTCACAAAACAGTTTAAAAACAGTTTTCAAAAATAGCTTTAAAATACATTCAAAACGGTGTTGGATTTGGTAAGGGCACTGAGACAACAAGTTAAATTTTAGTTTCTATCAAGATATAACACAAAACACAGCCGCTGACAACGCAGTTGAGCAGGTGATATTCGATGTTACGTGTCGTGTGTTCGTTTTATGAACGCCGAAAATAAAACTGAACTACACATGAACTTATTAAACTACGACAAACATGGAAAGATATCAAAATACCTGAGATACAAGATGAAAGCTTTTTGATTGCTTATTTTATCTCCATTTACGCATATCGTGAAAGTACTGTCGTTATACTGAATTAGGGGGCAGAATCATGGATTTTGTTTAATAACAGAGAAGATAATTTGGCAGTCAAGAGAGTATATAATTACGCGATAGTGATTGGTCGAAGAGACTTTATGCCTGTTTCACAAACGTCGAAATTAACAACAGGAGCAAAATCTATTGGTCCTGTTCATCTCCATTAGATTTGGCACATGTGAGCTCGACGTATAATCATTGAGGCTGTCATACTGTCAATTAACAATTGCTATGCTTGGCTGAGTGAAGCTTAGAAAATCATTGAACATTAGCTTTCAGTGTATTTTCTTCCTGGACTGGAAATATGCTTTGTAAGCAACAGCTATATTAGCTTCAAAATCCGATTTAGCATGAATATATTTTCCCTAACAGACTGTGAACTTCTCTGATGGACGTAATCTCTTCGTTAATACCCCCATTCGATATTAATATTTAAATTCTAACATGACTCCGAGGCTTTCTGACATTTTTCTATATTTGGTTTGGTTTTCTTTGTGCTCAGGTCTCTTCTGGGAATTGTGAGACAATGGAGTTTTGAAAAATTTGCATTTCTGACCCTGACCTCGGTGTCATGTTGGAATTTTGATAATTATATCGAAGGTGGGCTATTAGTGTGAAAATCTCCTAACGCGGGGGTGTATTATTTTCGAAGTTAACTTGATCAATCTACGCCAATTTTAAGTCTCTTCGCGCTTACAAGCAAGAAGCATTAACCCATTCGCTCCTGGAGATTTTGCCGAAAAACGCGTTTTGAAGCTAGTCGAGTGGTTTTCTGGTCACTGTCGTGCTATAAAGACCTAAAACTTACCACAAACCGGTTTACAGGTCGTACACTTCGCGGCCGTCTGATCCAGATGCAAAATATCAGCTTGCGAAGTTCGGGGATGCGCAGAAAGCAAAATTTCGATTTTTGGGGTTTAAAAGTGACACAGCAGTCTTGACTTTTACTTTTCGCTTTCTCTCCTCCCTTCTTTTTTCGCTTTTCTTGCCTCATTTTTTTTTTTCTCTTGCTGGGCATTTTGTAGGCTTCGTTTTGGTGGGAAGAGTTTTTAGGAAAGCTTTTAGGATCTTAGCTAGGATTAGGTGAAAGGAAAGGTAGGTGAGCAATGGAACAAGATTTTCATGGAGATTTTCAGGTCAATGTCACATGGTTTTTTGCTTCTTTCTCCGTTGTCCTTGACTGAATTGTGCTCATTCTGGTATGGTTTGAAAGATCTCTTCACTCTGCACAAGTTAGCGAAGAAAGTTGTCCTTGACCGTTAAAGCTGATGACGTCACAAAGGGTAGAAAAGACGCAGATCCGCACGGGCGGTTACAGGCGGTTCAGGGGCGAATGGGTTAACGGAAATGTCAGCCAAAAAACAATTGCAGAATCACCCAGTGACTTATACATTCTATGTAAAATTCCTAGGTTTTGAAGCCAATTTTTCTAAGATATATCAGTATATCTGGGAATTGCGAGACAATGGAGTCGTGAAAAATCTGCAATTTTGACCCTAAACCCTCGGAGTCATGCTAAAATTTTAATATATCCAACGTGGACTATTATGCAGATATTAAAAGGCAATATGCGTGGCTAATAAGAGACGCATCCACTCATAAATTTACAAACATAGTTCAAATAGACTATTTGAAATATGTTTTAAGAGCCTAAATGCTGACCGTATCTTATATACTTTTAAATAGGGTACTTTAACCCCGTGGGGGGGGGGGGGGGGGGTACTCCCATATATTACCTATACGGGTATGTGCCGCCCAACGGGATCGTGATTTTGAAGCTCCTGATTTAGGACGGGGTATCCATTTCAGAGGCGTTTTCTAGAACGGGGTATAAGAAATTCTGGATCACGGCTTTATCTTCTGCTTAAAATTGTTGCTGATTATGAAGAAGCATTTATTTGATGTATAAGTCGAACAAATAAAGGAATATCTTATTAAAGAAACAGGACTATTTCAATTTACAAACTTTCTAGAACGGAGTATGAACAATTGGCCCATTTTTAGAACGGGGTATCAGTTTTAGGGCGAATTCTAGAACGGGGTATAAAAAATTGGCCCATTTCTAGAACGGGGTATCAATTTTAGGGGAAATTTTTTTTAGAACAGGGTGCCAATTTGGAGTCTCGGGCGGCACATGCCCACCCAAAAAATACCCAAGTGCCCCCCCCCCCCCCCCCGGGACTTTAACACTGTTTTGAGTTGTATTTTGAGACGCATCCACTCACAAAGTTACAAACAGAGTTCAAATAGACTATTTGAAATATGTTTTAAGACCTTAACTACTGACCACATTTTAAATACTTTTAAATAGGGTACTTAAACACTGTTTTGAGGTCTATTTGAATTGTATTTTGGGCACACAACACTGACTATAAAAACAGATTAAACATAAACTATTTAAAGTCTGCTTAAAGACATGAAATGCTGACCTTATTTTAAATATAACTGTAAAATAGGGTACTTATTACTTATTACTAAAGAGGTACAATATTGTGATGTATTTTCGGATACTTATACTCAGACTATAAAAGTAACAATTGCACAAAGTTAATTTTTAAGCCTTCATCGTGTCACGAACTCATAAATGACTCAAAACAAGCTGTCACATATTGTGGACCGGATTCTTCTCTCAACAAAATTCGAAGCTGACCGAAAAATTAAATCTCCCAGCAAATCAAAAAGAAATTGATAAAACAGAAGAAAATTAGGAATAGATTTCAGCTTTGACTGACAACACCTAACTGTGACAGTGTGCCGATAAAAGATCAATCCGTTCCTCAGTGTTCATTACCTGCAAACTCTCTGCGAAAATCGCCGCCTAGATTTTAGCCGTGATTCAATTAATGCATTTACGGGACATTCCATAAGTTTTTTTTAAAAAGAAGCTTATTAAAATCGCATTTTAATTTCATTTTGAAATTTTCACAAACAGACAAAGCCGCGGGCCGAGAACCGGATGCTCGCGGTCAAGGTTTGTCTAAAATAAGCCCTTGAAATTACATAATAAACAAACTATCCAAGCTAAGATCTCACCTCGTATATATTGCACCAAGAAACAACGCTCAGATCTGAATAAACTCCGACATATGGTTATCTTTCTCTCATGGATTATTGCGCACATGCATGGCATATTATTTCTGAGATGTCACGCGCGACTGAAATCACGACTTCGCGCCGAGGTGATGTGACAAATGCACGTGATAAACAAACCGTCCTTTGTCCTTTGCTCATTTCAAATTATTGAACCCGGCGGTTGCTGTGAACTCAAAGGGACTGTGACACGCTTCTGCGCATGTGCGGCAACTTGATTTCTGTTCTGGCGAACAGTTTTTCAAGATTGGCGTTAGGTGACGAAATCCTCTTCCATCGACCCTCAGACGCCCGAGAAAGCCATAATATCAGTATTCAAGAGCTATTTGGTCCATTTGGGAAGTTTTAAACGCCATATTTTGTATTTTTGTGCAAGTATTATGAGGAAAATTCGAAGTCATTGAGAATAACCGTACGAAGCCAAGTTCGTTGTTGTCAGTGTTCCACAAACGGATGAAATGTGGCCTTTAATGTAGTCATCTGGCTTTCGTTTCTGGCTATTATTAAGGTTCTCCGGTCAACGATCTACCTTTGACGGATATTTTTTAAACGATAAATATGTAAAGAGAGTTAAAAACGATACAGCCGTGGGCTACTAATGGGACGCAGCGGCGAGTGAAGCTTATCTGCGACATGACTTCCGATTGTCTGTAACAATTTAGTTTATCGAGTGCCTGGAATCAGAAAGAGAAAACCCAGCAATCTTTTGTTGTACAGGAAGTCGTGTGAGATTTGAGGAAACAATCCATCGAACATGAAACGTTTTAACAGGCATTCTATTTATGACTCCGATCCGTAGTTGTATAGCAGAAAGTACTGACAACAGGCCGCGCGATCTTTACTGATGTAGTTCACTGAGAATGTTCCTTGTATCTTTCTGTATGAGCGTAGATTTTTAAGAATTGAACTTTTAAAAATAAAATGTTCCCTGAATGTTCCGTTTAACATCTGGTTTCTTTATCTGTTGAATCGATAACGCTTGTTTTGCAGAACACCCGACGCAACGAGTCGGAAGGAATTTTTTTTATTTGCTGATAAGCAGTTGACATTTATGCCATAGTAATGGGCTCCTGTTTATGCCTTTTTTTACGTTGTTCTTTTAGAATAATCTTTATACTTATACGTTATGTGGCTACTATTTCAATGAAAGCGTTTTATGATGAACTGCTAAGAATTGCCTTCAAACACTGTTACGATTTTCAACTGGTATCAATCAGACTGAGCTAAAGAGTTCATGCAGAGTGTTCACCGCGCTAGCCGACCGCATGGCATGGCCTATTTTATTATAGCGCCTATTATTATTATTTTAATGAATCTTAAATTATGTAAATTTCCTCGCGTGCATCTTACTCGCTTCCGATTGGTTCAAAGACAATCAGCTACTGTCACAGCTCACAGATGGGCACTATCGTGCACACTATCGTGCGCTTGATTTTACTGTTTCTTACGATCTTACAAAAGTACACTTCAACTCTGCGGATTGTCTGAACACGTAGATGTTGCTTTTATCACGAATCAAAAATGGGTATGACTCCTCAGCGACTGCTATGTACTTTGAAAGGTTCCGGTTCAGGCGATGCGTGGGGTCTTCCAAGAGTCTTGTGAGTATTATATACAATGTTTCCTCTATACGCATAACATGTTACTAAGACGCTTAAATATACGCCATATGAGAAACAAATGAAGGGCAGTAAACATTTATATACTCCCGCCTGTACGGCAATTTTAGTTTTTACAGAATTCCTTGCTCAGCCTCGCTGTTTTGTATGAATGATCGTCACGTCACCGGCCTCTTTCATTCTCGCGTAAATTTGATGGTGTTATTCTTATGTTGTTCTTTATCAGTCAATAATTAATGTTCAGGCGTAGCCTGCAAGCGTTTGATGATATTTGAGTGAAGCCGTGAATATAATAAGCAATGTAAGTTACATGTATGTAGATTATTATTTTCCGGTAACGTCAGTAACGCTATACCCTTTTGAAGCCGAAGATTGATAGCCTGTGTACAGACCCCCCCCCCCCTTTTTTGGCCCCCTCCCCTCCGATTTCTATTGAGGGGGGTCTGTACACAGGCTAAAGATTGATTTTAACATTTCTGAAAAATTCCATCAGAATTTCCCGAGAATTCTTAGGGAAATCAACTTAAAGTAATCGGCTAAGAGATAATTCTCGTGAAATCGTATCCTAGGACTGTGTGGAGAAATTTCGCCGAGGTAAATCTTGTTTTTTCAGGGTAATTTTCGACGGTTTTGTATTTATTTTATTTCATGAATTTAAATGGTATTTCCATCCTGTTTTTGTACTGTTTTTATGCTCTTTCGACCGATTTTTGTACTGTTTTCAGACAACTCTAAGGCTATTTTCTTACAATTTTATACTGTTTTTGCATTTTTGCATCCTATTTTTGATGTATTTTAATAATATATGCGTGCTATTGCTTTTCTTTGTCTGTGGTATTTTAATACTATTTCAGTTCAAAGTATTTTTATTGTATTTGCAAATACGAGTATTTTACTAATTTTCGAAACCGATTAAGTCAGCTATTAAAATGTAATTGAAGCATAACATTTTAATAGCGTCTTAAACAGGTTTTAACACCTTTAAAATAGTATAGCAAATCAAAATATGTTTTTGAAACTGTTTTTATCCTGTTTTTACTCCGATTTACAAGGTATTTAAAAACTGTTTTAGACCTGTTTTGAGCCTTGCAGAAGCCCTGAAATTTTTTATACATTTTCAAAGAATTTTAAAATACTTTAAAAATTCTATTTTAATAGCGTTTTTAACAGGTTAAAACACCTTTAAAAGCAGTTGAGAGAAATACATTAAACATACACTTTTCGCCACCATTTAAAACCTATTTCACAAAACAGTTTAAAAACAGTTTTCAAAAATAGCTTTAAAATACATTCAAAACGGTGTTGGATTTGGTAAGGGCACTGAGACAACAAGTTAAATTTTAGTTTCTATCAAGATATAACACAAAACACAGCCGCTGACAACGCAGTTGAGCAGGTGATATTCGATGTTACGTGTCGTGTGTTCGTTTTATGAACGCCGAAAATAAAACTGAACTACACATGAACTTATTAAACTACGACAAACATGGAAAGATATCAAAATACCTGAGATACAAGATGAAAGCTTTTTGATTGCTTATTTTATCTCCATTTACGCATATCGTGAAAGTACTGTCGTTATACTGAATTAGGGGGCAGAATCATGGATTTTGTTTAATAACAGAGAAGATAATTTGGCAGTCAAGAGAGTATATAATTACGCGATAGTGATTGGTCGAAGAGACTTTATGCCTGTTTCACAAACGTCGAAATTAACAACAGGAGCAAAATCTATTGGTCCTGTTCATCTCCATTAGATTTGGCACATGTGAGCTCGACGTATAATCATTGAGGCTGTCATACTGTCAATTAACAATTGCTATGCTTGGCTGAGTGAAGCTTAGAAAATCATTGAACATTAGCTTTCAGTGTATTTTCTTCCTGGACTGGAAATATGCTTTGTAAGCAACAGCTATATTAGCTTCAAAATCCGATTTAGCATGAATATATTTTCCCTAACAGACTGTGAACTTCTCTGATGGACGTAATCTCTTCGTTAATACCCCCATTCGATATTAATATTTAAATTCTAACATGACTCCGAGGCTTTCTGACATTTTTCTATATTTGGTTTGGTTTTCTTTGTGCTCAGGTCTCTTCTGGGAATTGTGAGACAATGGAGTTTTGAAAAATTTGCATTTCTGACCCTGACCTCGGTGTCATGTTGGAATTTTGATAATTATATCGAAGGTGGGCTATTAGTGTGAAAATCTCCTAACGCGGGGGTGTATTATTTTCGAAGTTAACTTGATCAATCTACGCCAATTTTAAGTCTCTTCGCGCTTACAAGCAAGAAGCATTAACCCATTCGCTCCTGGAGATTTTGCCGAAAAACGCGTTTTGAAGCTAGTCGAGTGGTTTTCTGGTCACTGTCGTGCTATAAAGACCTAAAACTTACCACAAACCGGTTTACAGGTCGTACACTTCGCGGCCGTCTGATCCAGATGCAAAATATCAGCTTGCGAAGTTCGGGGATGCGCAGAAAGCAAAATTTCGATTTTTGGGGTTTAAAAGTGACACAGCAGTCTTGACTTTTACTTTTCGCTTTCTCTCCTCCCTTCTTTTTTCGCTTTTCTTGCCTCATTTTTTTTTTTCTCTTGCTGGGCATTTTGTAGGCTTCGTTTTGGTGGGAAGAGTTTTTAGGAAAGCTTTTAGGATCTTAGCTAGGATTAGGTGAAAGGAAAGGTAGGTGAGCAATGGAACAAGATTTTCATGGAGATTTTCAGGTCAATGTCACATGGTTTTTTGCTTCTTTCTCCGTTGTCCTTGACTGAATTGTGCTCATTCTGGTATGGTTTGAAAGATCTCTTCACTCTGCACAAGTTAGCGAAGAAAGTTGTCCTTGACCGTTAAAGCTGATGACGTCACAAAGGGTAGAAAAGACGCAGATCCGCACGGGCGGTTACAGGCGGTTCAGGGGCGAATGGGTTAACGGAAATGTCAGCCAAAAAACAATTGCAGAATCACCCAGTGACTTATACATTCTATGTAAAATTCCTAGGTTTTGAAGCCAATTTTTCTAAGATATATCAGTATATCTGGGAATTGCGAGACAATGGAGTCGTGAAAAATCTGCAATTTTGACCCTAAACCCTCGGAGTCATGCTAAAATTTTAATATATCCAACGTGGACTATTATGCAGATATTAAAAGGCAATATGCGTGGCTAATAAATATCGGCGATCCCGCACCTATTTGAAAGAAATTGTTTTTGATTATCTGGGAAAACAATAGGGATTGTCACATAACAATGCTCCTATCCCTGAAAACCATGGAAGTGCTGTTTAAAGGGGACCAGTGAAATAAGAGGTTTAGAACGGTCCAGGTCTACTGATAAATATTTCTGTCTGGCTTATTTGTTTTTGCATTTTTATATAATAACGTTATTGCAATAAGGCGAGTCTGGAGTTTCGCCTATCACTGAAAGCGAACCTTCACTTTTTTACAAAACAAAGAATCCTATGGAGCTGAAATATAGTGTTCAAAAGGATGTTATTAAAACGGGGAACGTTGCCTGCGTGCAGACGTCTCCTATTTCCTTTGTTGCACACGGAAACAAAGGAAATAGGAGACGTCTGCACGCAGGCAACGGGAACGTGGACCAGAGGACGAGCACGGGGAATGGGAAAATGACAAATGGGAAGAAAACCTGCTTTGAACCTTAGCCCTATCAGTAACTTCATTTCCAGTTCTCTGCTTTGTTCCCATTTTTCATTTCCCCCCACCCTATGCTCGTTCTTTCTCCCCCATTCCCCGTTTAAGTAACATCAATGTTTGAAAGCGACTTGTATCTGATCAAAATTAGCCAGTTTCAGGCTTTCAGATAGCGGAACGCAGGAGAAAAAATATACAGAGAGAAGGAAAAAAAGAACAATGGAAGAACCGGGAGAGCGCTCGCTTCTTTTTACACTCGCGATCCACAATCTAAAAGCCGAAACGAAGATTGACAGTTTGTTTCGAAATGATGACATCACAAAGGCCAAATAAGGGAGAACCCCTGGGACTCAGTAAACATGCATCTGGTATTTTTTATCAACTGGCAATAAAGATAATGTACAACAACGGCAACAAAAACAGATAATCTTAATCTTACTGATAATCTTAAAAGTTTATTTTGCTACCTGTGGCTTGTTGAAAACTAGTCAGGGCGTGATGATTTAACAATCGTTGGGATAAAATATGATGTTCTCGTGATTATGTGTTGTCCATATTTCTAATTTCTATAGATCTACAGGTCGAACAATATTACTGACAACTTGAGTCAAAAATCGCTCGAAGAAACACTATTCTGTTCATTAGGGCGCCTTATTCGGGACTTAATTGATTCCCACAAAAAGTCGAAGAACTCGCAGATAGTCAGTACACTGCAGCCAAGAAGTAAGCCCATATTACCACCAAGTTCACCTGAAATTGTAAAAACAGACGCGATCATTTGTTGTTAAAGCTTCTTTTCCTTTGTTACGCGTTTTATTAATTTACAAGAATGAACAAGATAGAAACGACGTCTGTTCGCACACGCGTTAATAGCCTGTTACGTTCCAGGCGTTCACCAGCCACTGCTCATTTCGAAATTAACGATAAAAACGGCCCTAAAAAACTCAAAATCGAGAAATAATTCTTTCTCGAAACTTTACTCACCTAAGAGGCTCTCGGATCCATAACTTGGAACATCTTCCCTCATTTCGTAGGACAGTCGTTGAAAACCCACTTGAAGAAACACATAGTTTTCCCTTAGAATGTGGAAAAAAAGATGAGTAAGTGGGTATTATGACTATATTTGGAACTGTCCGTTGCTATGATCTTATGGTCTCCTAATCAGTGGGTTGATAGTGGGCTGATAGTGGATGACGTTTTTGTGATATCTGGATTAATCAAGGTTAGAAAGTACTGATCAGACACTTACTGAGACCTTGATTATTCCGGATATCACAAAAACCGAATCTAATACGTAATTGTTTTATTTTTCACTGTTTTAAACAAAATAACGATAAACACAGCATCGCATGGAAAACGGTTTGACATTGCTCTTGGAAATCATGCACTTTGCGAACAAACTACAGATTTTTCAGTAAGCTGCTAACAGATAACTAACTAAACTGTAGATTGCGCTGATTTCTAAAATTAACTGTAGGCTCTTAGCCAATGAAAAGACAGATAGTGATTACAATTTATACTAATTGCTATAATTTGCATTTGATTTTTAAAGTGTCGGGACTGTGAGGACAATATCGGGAGAGTGAAAAGCAGAAAGTCATAACTACAAGTCTGATTTACAAATACTGCAGTGGCTTTGAGAATTTTAACGCTTAATTTTTTTTATGCCATTTGAGGTTAAAATTTTGCTACTTCTTTCACCCTTCCTCTAATCGTAATACATAATTGGTAAAATGTTAAAATCATAAACACAATACTCCCTAAATCAATTTAGCTTTCTGGTAAACTGCCCACCTACTCCTCGCCTAAGCTAACATTAACACTTACTCCTTACTTTGGGCAAAAGGATGGCTTAGGGGAGGGGTAGGTGGGAAGTTTCCCAGTAACCTAAATTGATCCATGGCTTCTTATAAAGGTGCTTTTAATAACAACTTACTGCATGTATTTGAGACTCTCTGTTTTATGAAAGTAATGATGGAAAATGGTAGCTATTGAAACATCCGGGAATTTGGAATAGGAAACACGTGGTTCGTATTCCAGTTCGGAGCATGCGTTGCTGCAGCTGGAACATGACGTTATATTAAACTGATCTGAAAATAAACAAGAGGTGTAATAGATCCCAAACTTTCTACAATTGATAACTAAAAATATAAGCTATATATTTTAGATATTTTATAGCTTTTAATATTTTAATCTATCTGACATTTTAACATTTTTAACCTGTAGCTTGCATAATTTAATAGGTTTTTAGTTCTTAACCTTTTACTTATTATTACTATTACGCATTCATTTATCTAAGATCATCTATTTTTTCTATTGTTTTACAGGGCCTCACTGAATATCACTCTTTGTGAAGTGAGCTTCCTGTATAAAGATTATCATTATTATTATTAGTAGTAGTAGTAGTAGTAGTATTATAATGTATAGTACACTCTTCCTAATATCATGAGTGACAAATGGCTCTTTAATTATGGCAAGAAATTTCACTGTTAATTTATAATTTGACATCTGAAAGTTTGTCTCAGCGCCAAGATGGCGTTACGGTTTTAAAATGTTGTGAATGAAGATGCTAGGTCATTAAAAGACGATTTAGAAAACTTAAAGACAGGAAAGAGATCTAACAGGGTTTTCGTCGAAAATTTAAGATAATTGTGAAGTTATTAAGCCCAAATTGATGCTCTAAAATTTTCAGTTTGTTGCCTAACTTATATCGCTCCCCCCCCCTCAGAAGTAATTTGTCACCCATGATATTAATAGGTATAGTCAAGAAATGATCCCCTAATTTCACTCGTCATCTTTTGATTACACTTGAAAGCAGTACAGTAAGTGTTAACAACAGCCATAATCATGGCTTTTGGTGTTAGAAAATTGCTCCATCAACCATGATCGTAGATGCAAATGTGGTCGCTAGTAGAATCCTTTGTTACACTGGCTCCGTTATCTCACATAAAGACAAAAACCGTTTTTTCAAAAAAAGGATTACTGCTCTGTGGTAACGGTTTTAACTGAGAGCAAGACAGGAAAAAAAGGACAGAGAATGCATTCCCTTTACACACCCTATTCCATAGGTAATTCTCTCGAGTTATTTTTAGAATCGGGATAAATTTACCTCGCACGCTGCGTGAATATTTCGTGGAGGTTTCGCATGACTAAACGCCGTGCAAAACATGTCGGGCGAAAGGCAATGAAAGCGTAAAGAGATTGAGAGCATTTCTGAATATTGAAGCGAAAGGAATCGACGCTCACCTGGGAAAAGGGAATCGCTGGACTTTTTGACAACCCGTGAAATCAGTTTAACTCGAAGTTGTCGTAACCTCTCTTTTGTACAATAAAGCAAGTAGGACGCCAAGTGTTATTTTTGTTGAATAATAAAAGACTAATAAAAGAATAAATATTCAACCAGAAATTGCTCTCTTCAAACTGTAAATTATAAATGATCCTGAGAGAATATTAGGTGTGTTAAGGATTTCCCGGCTGTACTGTTAGCTCTGTACAAGACAGGAAGAGCGATTATTTTTTAATTTCCGTTTCGCTGACACAGCCTTAGCAGAAGAAATCTCGCTTTAGTCGTTTTCGTCGACAAAACGAATAGCAATATCGTTCTCCGCGTCTCCCGCCATTTTTTTCAGCGTCAATTCGTGAAGGACGCGTGGCTCTGAGCGTGGGTCATCCACGCGGAAAACATTCGCGCTATGTGATTGGCTGTTGTCTAATCCCCCTCGGGATCTGTGGTCTTAAAAATAACTCGAGACGAATTACCTGTATGGAGGATGCCTTCTCTGTCCCCTTTATCCTCCCTTGCTGAGAGCCAATATCAAGATCTCTAAAGACAAGGTCATTGTAGAAAGAACACTAGCCACTTTCTTTATTCAAAAGAGACAGATGTCAATTTGTTTTGTATGCTTACTATTTCCTTCTCCTTTGAGTAAAATTCCATTCAAACGAAACTTAAACTTGAAGATAGTGAAATTTAAACAAGCTTTCGCATTAAGGAACGACTTCTGTGACGTCACTCTGTCCTAATGAAATCTGCGAGAAGCTTAAAATGATTGGCCGATAAGTTTGGCATTGTCCAAATTTTTAGACGAGCGAGGCTAGAGGAGAAAAAGTGCCAGATTATTTTCGACCGCTTATAGACTTTTGCGTAATTTTGGTTTTGACAGAGTGACATCAATCATCAATTAACTGTTTTCTGTTTTCGATGGTAACATTCCGTAACAGAGAATTTCAGTCGGATGGCGATGGATTTTTAAGTCCCAGGAGAACGGTCAGTGACTATATGAACACCAATTGCATGCCTAGAAAAAAGATGCTTTTTTCAGAAATATACAGTTCATTACAGGTCGTTGACCGGATTTTTATTATGAGGGCTATTTTTTATTTTGTCTTAGTTTATATAATGTGTGTTCGTTTGTTTACGTCAATCTCAGTTAGATTTTATACATGAAAGTCTCGTAGTTTTCCACAACAATTGAAACGACTGAAGGATTTATTAGTAACCGAGTGACATAGAATGAACTGTAGTTTTTTACCTGTAGATCGCCTAACACAATCAGAGTCCCGAATAGAGCACAGCGGTACCGTCTTTGGACCTTTAAAAAAAAAATTCAATCAGATAAATTAGAGAAAACATCAAGAAAGTACCAGAGAGAGCTACTATGACAGAGATTCAAAAGATCTGCATGCTGGGATCGAATCCTCAGAAAAGTGCTTAGTGTATGAACAGAATGATTGACTTGAGTGACTGACGCTCTAGGTGCATGGTTTGCGCCCGGCTGATGCACAAAGAGGACACACGCAAAGAGTGCGATAAAAGAGATAATAATAATAATAATAATAATAATAATAATAATAATAATAATAATAATAATAATAATAATAATAATAATAATGATAATTATGATGATGATCATGATGATGGTTATTAACAGCATTTGCATAAAAATAGGCTCTTGACGTCTGTTGATAAAATATATAGTAAATATTCAGCTAGAAAAAAAAACATTATGCGTGGGAAAAAAAAACAAAAAAAAAGGAAAAAAAAAAAACGATTCTAACTTATCAACTGACTAAAAAACTAACTACCTAACAATGATCAAAATACTGTATTTGGAACTATTACATTTTAGTACACTTGTCTTCGCTATTTTAAAATAGCCTGAGTGGAGGGGGATGGGGAGGGGGGGGGGGGGGGGGGTCTGAACACAGGCTACTTTAAAATACTGAAGGTTTGTTGGACAGAGCTGAACAACGTCTGCGCATGTGCAGATACGGGAGAGGTCTGGGATCTAAACTAGTATAGTTTGCAAAAGGATTTTCAAAACATCCTCACATTTTGGCGATTTTTAAGGCGGATTCTGAATATTTAAGGTTCCCATCTAAACTAAAGGTAGCTTATTTCATAATTTATATAATTCTAGTTTCTACCTTTGTAATTTTTCTTCTACTTTTTTCTATGAACAAAAGAAGACGCAGGAAAGAAGCGTCCCTGCTTTAAATAGTATCGCAGTTGCAAAAGGATTTTCAGAACATCCTCACATTTTCCCGATTTTTAAGGTGGTTTAATTTCCGAATATTCAAGGTTCCCATTTAAACTAAAGGTAGATTATTTCATACTTTATTGAATTCCACCTTCGTAATTTTCTTCCGTTTTTTGCTATGAACAAAAGAAGATGCACGGACGAAGCCGAAAACAGTTCTTTCGTCCGAATGTGTACATTTTCAAGCCTAAACAGAAGTGAAAGTACAGACTATCAATATGTTATCAGTTCTAAGAAATCGTCCGGACATCATATCAATGTCAGCATTAAAGGTACATTTTATTTATCTTTGTTTTTCCTTGAATGATCGTTATTCAGTTATTTCTCTTGTTATATCTCACTTGGTTTCACTATAAGAACTGTAAGAACACAGTTTCGAACTCAATTCTTTCTTCCGAACTTGTTTCCCTTTATGACTCAATCTTAGCTCAGCTCAAAAGAGCTATTATAAATTTTTGTATATGGCAACAGGCAAAATTAATGTTGAAAAGAGTAAATGGGTAAGTAATACGGTCGATGCCCGCTGGTAAAAGCATCAATGACTTGAAGTTCTCTAAAAAGCTTCATTACACGGAGAAGCACAATAGGACTGATTGTAAACTTTCATTTATTTTTCTCTTGGAAGTCTAGATCTTCATTCCTTGATTCTTCTGCTTCATTCAAACCTGTCATAAATGGGAAAACTCATAGTTAATAGGAAAACTCACATAGAGCTGAGCCAACTTGTGATTGTTTCTCAGAACTTCAACAGCTTTAAACTTTAAAAGTTTATTCATTAATAAGATTAAAGGTGCAAATTACATTTTAAACAAACTTAAACGAATAAATACTGATTCTACAGCCCGACCAGCGCCTCTAAGCCGGCTAGAGCCATATGTACGAAAAAGCTTCTTTGATCGCACTAAAACTTGTAACTAAGTTTACGACTTTCATGACTTCTTGCGTCAGATGGTATCATCGGGCTCAAAGCCGGCTTTCTTGCCACCAAGAAATACAAAGATTTGCTCCTCCTTAACCAGAATAAAGTAATGTTTAAATAAATCGTTTACGTACCATCGAAGTAAAGTCGCCCAAACTCCAGCACATTGCTCTTTTTTAATTTCTCAGTCATCTTTCTGCAAACTTACTGACGATCTGTATCAAGACAATGAAAAACCTCGCAGGGACGGTCAAAAACATTTTCCTTGATCCCTAGATTACGTAACATTTCTTTCCATGAATTGCATTTCTAACGTATTCGTAGAATTTCTCCTTCGTTGGCATTCACAAATATGAGTTTAACCGATGGTTGAAGATAAATGGTCTCAGATGCAAGAATTTCACTTTGCACGAGTACTTAGCCCACGGGCTAGACAAGTAAACAAGTGATGTCATGGACATGCGTAGTACGTTTTTCAGCCCTGTCGGTTTGTTGGGAAAAAAGATCCAAAATTTGTGCAAGATTTGATTGGAGCAGGTAGGAAGTTGGACCTAGCCTTGTACTTTAATTATGCATTTGGTTGCTCACTGAAAAAAAAAGTTATTGAATTTTACGGGCCCGAATGATAATTCTTAAAAGAAAACATAAAAAGGCCTTATTGAAACAAGTAGAAATCTTGACATTTCTTGAAAAGAGCTTTTGCTCCTAGAAGATCGGGTCAGTATGGGCATCGTACCGAGTAGATTTGCTTACTACATATTCTTCGTGCGCACTTCTTGTAAATTAAAGTAACTCTGTCCTTTTAAGATTAGATTTGTAGGTCACATCCCCAAACGAGATTGCAATAATATATATTCGGAAGGATCGCTGAATTATACAAGGTACAAAGAGAGCGAGCGGAGAGAAAAAACCTAGATTTGTGAATAATGGCCATAGATTTAGACATTTTAGTGGCTATTAAAGACATATGAGCTAGATTTCCAGGTTACATTGTCAACTAGAAGAACACCAAGAGCCATAGTGTCGACTTACTGAGTAAGACTATTTGTATCACCGACCGTAGTTCATAATGCCCGCAATACTGTGTTTCATTAACATTACTGAGTCATACTTACAAACGGAAGTAAAATGGCTTAGAAAAAACAAATTAAAACTATTCTAAACCTAGAAATCCAGGACCACGGCATCCACATTGTTTGATGGTGTAGTTTGAGGAACACTCGAATGCACAGCCGTCCTTTGTGTATCTTTCAACTGCCGCAAGTTTCATTTGACTGCAGTTCGTTTTGTAGGGTGAAGGAAGTCTCTTGATCTAAGAAAAAGGTACAGTAATATATCAGCTATTTCGCTCGTTTTGATTGATGGTCGTCTTTCCTTTATGAGAGTTAATGATTTATAAAGATCCACCTCACAGAGTTGTTCAGTATGTCGCACAGAACTGTACAGGTTTCAAACATTATACCAGAAAAGCCCGACTGATTTAAAATTCGACAAAATCAGTTCAAATTTAATTTTGCGAAATGCTGAACAACGAATATTACCACGCAAAAATAATACTAAAGAGAATTTTTTTCCGTTTCGGTCTGAAAAAGGGTATAGATGTTGCCTACTGGGGTCTGGAATCAGGTACGGTTTTCGAGGCAGTTACGGGAGTGTGCGAACGTATTTGTCGTTTCCATTCCAAATAAATAAGAAAGAGTAATATGTCTAAACTAAGTAATGATGACATAATTTCTACCTATGGATTTTAAAGGCCTGGTCTGAAAACGGGTGTAAAAAATTACATTTTTTGGTCTGAAATAGGGCGAGGATTTAGAGAACCGGGAGGTACAGCCCCATCAAGAATTCCAACGAGTACTCTCGGGTCATGATCAGTAACTCACCTTTGTAAGCTTGATCAAGGCAGACGCGTGGGTGCCAGGTAAGACATTGAAGCCGTCATAGCGATTGATAAATGTATTTTGTTCGTGCACAATCACTTTCAAACCATTAGAGAATTCGTTCAATGTGCTCTCGTTGGTTTGAACATCGAGTATAATGCTAAGACCAGAATCAGCACCTTCATAAGTTGTATGATGTAATGGAATGTCATTTAAACCCGAGTTAAAAGTGAAGCAGAGCCCTTGTTGAGTCAGGTGCGGAACAAAGTCCTTATCAGAACATTTGATTTTTGATTTGAAACGGCAGTACAGGACCAACATGCTACGCATTTCATGGCCATATCTGGTAAGAAATTCCTCTTCATTGTACAAACGTTCTGATGACCGATTCAGAACATTTATTATTTTCTGTTGAGTTGACCCATTGCAGCCTTTTACCAAAGCCGGTCCATACCACCCATAGGCACACAAAATAGCCTGGCCACAGGTGAGGTTTCCGCGAACACTGCTAGTTTCACTGCATCCACTAATGTTTAATCCCATCTGATAAAACTCCTCATCATCATCAGCCACATCGATCTTAGATCGCATAAACCTGTTCAAATTACAAATGGTTACGGCAGGGAAGGTCAAGCCATTAGTCGGTGTTTCCAGTGAAAATACTGTCTTGATCGGCAAAGAAAAAAATTTTCTTAAGCTGATGATGGAAAGAAACATGAACAAGCTTGCAGCTGCGAAAAGAAACAGAAGCCAAATAGCTCGCTTCAAAGGAGAATGGTTTCTATGGACGACGTGTCTAAGTCCGTGGAGAGTTGTACTGGAAGCAAATTCTGTCCATTCGTGAGAGTCGCGATTCTCTGATTTCATTTTTTCGAGCGCGGAATTGGAGCCATCATCGATGGGCCTCACAGCCACTTTCCTTACCATACCTGAAAATCAAACAATCAGAGCAAATTAAATAGCAGCCATAAATAAATACGTTAAATAATTCAGTCGTTATCATGGTTATCTACGGGGTGTTTTCTTGTTTCTCATATCAATTTTTCAAAATTGTATTTGTACTGAAAATGATATTTCTGAGACTCATAGGGGTAAACGGAATCTGTTTGACTCTTTCAGAACTAGATATCTATACAACTACGTTTTTAGTGAACTATTTTTACTCCTGAAGGCTGAAACCACATTTTTATCGATTTATAACCAAAAAGTTAAATCTATCCGTAAGAATCGCCTATGGGTTTTAATATCGTCTGTAGTTAAGAAGAGATAACCAATCAACTTAAGAAAGGATTCAATAAATGTTAAAGAAAGATTGCACATCAATTGGCCAAGGTTTCGGATAAAAAAAAAGAACGTCACTTTGGCTGTTAATTTTTTTTCCAAGGCAGAGAAAAATTTCGAATGAGCCACGTTTCAGTCAATTTTCTTCCTATCTAAAAAGAAGCCTACCGATATCAGTCTATAAGATGCAAAACATGAAATGTAAGGTTTATGCAACACCCGTTTTGCGATCTGCTAAGAAAAATAAAAGTAAAAAAGAAAACGCGGACGAATTATTCACCGCTATCAGCAAAAGGAACAAACTTGTTGACTACATGTACATGTGCAGTTATGGTTTTTGGTTGAAATGTTAATCTTTTCTGTTACGTAGCTTCGTGAAGATGCGTTAGCAAATTAACAAATAAAAAATTAAAACGTCGCCCGCAACAGTGATGGCATCTCTCAGAACCTACGCTAACCCAGAACAAAGACTGCTGTCACTTTTGAAATGTCTGCAACAGTCCGATTCAGTAACTGTTTGTAATCGATTACTTTACCTGAATTTCGCATAAAGCCGCCCGAACTTACCGATAAGACACTAATGGATAGACTTCTCGACTGTCCCAGAAACATTCAAGGCAAAGTCTGACTGCGTAGGCAATTACTGTTTGATTTAAATAGTTTACATACCTTGGTATGTCGCCCGAAAGTTACGATTGTTAGAAAACAAGCGAGGAAGCAGTTCCTTAAGGTTCACAGTTGGTTGCTTGTCTGTTCAACTACCAAAACAGCTGCTTCATCATCTTGCCAAAAAAACCTGTTAATTTAATTATGAGCAATTTCATCAATTTTTGGGTTGATTTCAGTCTCATGATAATGATGCTTTACCAAAGAGAAAAAACATAAATATAGAATATAAGAAGAAATATCGTTGTGTAATGTTATTGGATCACGTCAACGAAAAATAAAATAAAATTATGCGTTGCTTTCCTCAAAATACTGAGTTCGGTAATCCGTCATCCGATTGGTTTTTTATCATATCTCTTTATGATTATAAATATTTGTGCAATGTATATGAAAAATAAGGATAGAAACACATATAAACAGTGTGAAATTAATTAAGTCCATGCCAAGTTTGTTCAATTAATTTGGTGGAATTTGGCGTCAAGATCTAGTCCTCTATACTGTATTGACGTCTAGTTTTATCAGTAGCCCGATATAGTTTTCGTGTATCCTTAGGATAACTATGCCCAAACAGACTGCAAAGAAAAAAGTGAGAGTTTCGTTGTACGATGATTCTTTTCCATATATTTCCAGGCGCGGAGGAGGAGGGGTTCGAGGGGTTCAAACGAACCCCCTTTCGGGTCAATGATGGAGGACTGAAAACACAACTTGTTAATTTTCAGTTTTTAGCAAATAGTGGAGGAATGGAAAACAAACTTTAAGTGTTTTAGCTCAGTTTAAATTACCCTGGGCGAGAGTAGGCCCTCCTAACTTGCTATCATACATATCAAGGACGATATGCCTATCGATCTGGACGAAGTTGTCAGTTTATTTGAAGGCCCCTACCCGAAGATGATGCAATTGCAAAGTTTGCTTTACGAAGCGGAATGGTCCTGTAGTGAGTTGATAATTAAGTAGCCCATGTTGTGGCAACAGTATATCCTAGTGACCTAGTATTATATGTAGATAATTAAAATAATCCCACCATTGAAGATATTTCCTTAACAGGCGTTCCGGATTTGAGAAATGGAGTCTTGAAAGACGAAAGGCGGGGAATACGATTTTTGGGGACCTTGCAGGTGATACGTGTTTAATACATATTGACGTTTGACGCTGCTTTCAGTACAAATACAACGGAGCCGAGGAATTGGGGGGCTTAAGCTTTTGCTCCGAGATACCTTGCAGCAAACGCCGAGTTTTGTAAAACGTTTCGTGTACTTAGCCGGTATGTATCACTATGCATGAATGTTCCAAGTCAAACGGAAATATTGTTGTAATTGTTACTTACCTTAGCCCTGTCAGTAACTTCATTTCCAGTTCTCTGCTTTGTTCCCATTTTTCATTTCCCCCCTCCCCATGCTCGTTCTTTCTCCCCCATTCCCCGTTTAAGTAACATCAATGTTTGAAAGCGACTTGTATCTGATCAAAATTAGCCAGTTTCAGGCTTCAGATAGTGGAACGCAGGAGAAAAATATACAGAGAGAAGAAAAAAAAGAACAATGGAAGAACCTGGAGAGCGCTCGCTTCTTTTTACACTCGCGATCCACAATCTGAAAGCCGAAACGAAGATTGACAGTTTGTTTCGAATTGATGACGTCACAAAGACACCAGCAATAGCTAATAGACCACTTTCGATGTATTAAGATTTAGCTTACTCCTAAAATGTCTTCTTGTTGCGGTAAAAGTCGAAATTTTGATTTCAATGCAAGCAACAAGACTGGAAAAAAGCTCCAGCAAACAGTAAAAACAGAAGGTTGTTGTCCGCTATTTTGAATTTGCAATTGCTCTTTTAAGACCGGGCCGGGTTTTTGACCTAATTGAATTCCAAAATACCCAGTCTTTATCGTCTACAAAATCGCAAATCCTTCAGATAAAAAAATCCACTGAAATTCACCCAAAAATTCTCAAAAAATTTCGGCTTTTTTTTGATAGCGAGGGCCCCTTTTGGTGAATAACCGCTGATAAGTTGTAGTATAGACGACTCTGATGAAAAGCCGCTGATTTGTTGTGCTCAGTAGACGGTGCTTTAGACACTGCTGTAGCATTTGAGCGGACTGAGCCCTCTCTTGGTCGGTAGGAATACAAAAAAAAAACGTTTTGTCAACATTTAGCCGTGAAATATTTCCAAAATGTCAGGTGAATGCTCAAATTGCTCTAAAATTCTCGAATTTGTCGATTTTCCCCCTAAAATTCCCGAGATTTTCCAGAATTCTTTTTGATGAGTAAAATTCCAAAAAAAAAACAAACAATTCTTTCCGGAATTATGTGCCAAAGCCTCAGGTGGGCGGATTCTATGTTTCGTGTGGACAGGGGAACGATTCGTTTTTAAAAAAAATTCGCGGTTTCCTGAATATCCGGAATCCATCGTGTAGACGGGGCCTCTTGAGGATGGATTCATTTGCAGAATACGTGTTTAGCCGTCGCATTTGCTCACTAGAGTTTTTCGGGGTTGGGATATGCCACAAACGCCTTCAAACCATTCGCTACCCTGTATTAGTCAAGAGACCTTTTTTATGACCCTAAATCATTTTATTTCGCACTCAGAATTAAGTATTTTTCTTAAATTAATTAAGTAATAATTGCACAATAGAAATTAATCAATCGATTATTATTAGACCATTATTATTATTATTGTACACCACGCAAAGCGAACGTTGACACCCTGTTCAGTGCTTCCGTCAAGAAAAAAAAACTCGTTCAAGACGTAAATTAATAGTTTAATTGTATGCCCGAAAACCATACTCTGTTCGGCGGCGAATACCCGTTCAGGCCAAATAAGGGAGAACCCCTGGGACCGGTTCAGTAAACATTCGTCTGGTATTTTTTATCAACTGGCAACAAAGATAATGTACAACAACAGCAACAAAAACAGATAATCTTAATCTTACTGATAATCTTAAAAGTTTATTTTGCTACCTGTGGCTTGTTGAAAACTAGTCAGGGCGTGATGATTTAACAATCGTTGGGATAAAATATGATGTTCTTGTGATTATGTGTTGTCCATATTTCTAATTTCTATAGATCTACAGGTCGAACAATATTACTGACAACTTGAGTCAAAAATCGCTCGAAGAAACGCTATTCTGTTCATTAGGGCGCCTTATTCGGGACTTAATTGATTCCCACAAAAAGTCGAAGAACTCGCAGATAGTCAGTACACTGCAGCCAAGAAGTAAGCCCATATTACCACCAAGTTCACCTGAAATTGTAGAAACAGACGCGATCATTTGTTGTTAAAGCTTCTTCTCCTTTGTTACGCGTTTTATTAATTTACAAGAATGAACAAGATAGAAACAACGTCTGTTCGCACACGCGTTAATAGCCTGTTACGTTCCAGGCGTTCACCAGCCCCTGTTCCCCCCCCCCCCCCCCCCCCCCTTCCGCTGTGTTTTTCTCCTCACTATTTTTTGCGCCGTCCCCACTATCTGAATATGCCTGGAACAGGCTAGCACGTGAAATGAATCCACTGCAGGAAGTTAGTAATTTTCATTTTTAGTGTTGTGATGAAATGGAGATATAATAAGCTTCTCAGGACTGTGTATCAACATTTCGAAACTCTGAGTAAGCGGGTTATATGCATGCAGACGAGGATCGGAGATACTTGCTAAAAAGCTAGGTCGTCAGTAAGCACGGAAATAAATCCTAGTCAATCAGAAGCGCAACAAGTTGTTACACTGGTGTTAGTACAGTCACAGTCTACGACGAGTGGTAAGAGTAATTCTCGTCTTTGAGTGTCTGGTATTGATCTGACTAGGCATGCGAAGCCCTGCATGGCAGGTGTCGGTTCCTTTTTTCGGTTAGAACGCCAGGGAACCACGCCTCCTCTTTTGCTACGAAGCCTAGTGCATGCAGATAGTCGTTGTGGTTCAACTATTGCAATGAACCTGTTCTGGATAAGAGAGAGTTTTTGTACTAAAACTGTGATTAACTATTTTTCATTAACTATTTTCATCCAAGGAGATTTTGGAGAGCTTCCAATTAACAAGTACATTTGAAAAGAGTAAAGACACTGCTCATTTCGAAATTAACGATAAAAACGGCCTTAAAAAACTCAAAATCGAGAAATAATTCTTTCTCGATACTTTACTCACCTAAGAGGCTCTCGGATCCATAACTTGGAACATCTTCCCTCATTTCGTAGGACAGTCGTTGAAAACCCACTTGAAGAAACACATAGTTTTCCCTTAGAATGTGGAAAAAAAGATGAGTAAGTGGCTATTATGATTATATTTGGAACTGTCCGTTGCTATGATCTTATGGTCTCCTAATCAGTGGGTTGATAGTGGGCTGATAGTGGATGACGTTTTTGTGATATCTGGAATAATCAACGTTAGAAACTGCTGATCAGACACTTACTGAGACCTTGATTATTCCGGATATCACAAAAACCGAATCTAATACGTAAATGTTTTATTACTCACTGTTTCAAACAAAATAAGGATAAACACAGCATCGCATGGAAAACGGTTTGACATTGTTCTTGGAAATCATGCACTTTGCGAACAACCTACAGATTTTTCAGTAAGCTGCTAACAGATAACTAACTAAACTGTAGATTGCGCTGATTTCTAAAATTAACTGTAGGCTCTTAGCCAATGAAAAGACAGATAGTGATTACAATTTATACTAATTGCTATAATTTGCATTTGATTTTTAAAGTGTCGGGACTGTGAGAACAATCTCGGAAGAGTGAAAAGCAGAAAGTCATAACTACAAGTCTGACTTACAAATACTTCAGTGGCTTTGAGAATTTTAACGCTTAATTTTTTTTATGCCATTTGAGGTTAAACTTTTGCTACTTCTTTCACCCTTCCTCTAATCGTAATACATAATTGGTAAAATGTTAAAATCATAAACACAATACTCCCTAAATCAATTTAGCTTTCTGGTAAACTGCCCACCTACTCCTCGCCTAAGCTAACATTAACACTTACTCCTTACTTTGGGCAAAAGGATGGCTTAGAGGAGGCTATGGGTAGGTGTGAAGTTTCCCAGTAACCTAAATTGATCCATGTCTTCTTATAAAGGTGCTTTTAATAACAACTTACTGCATATATTTGAGACTCTCTGTTTTCTGAAAGTAATGATGGAAAATGGTAGCTATGGAAATATCCGGGAATTTAGAATAGGAAACACGTGGTTCGTATTCCAGTTCGGAGCATGCGTTGCTGCAGCTGGAACATGACGTTATATTAAACTGATCTGAAAATAAACAAGAGGTGTAATAGATCCCAAACTTTCTACAATTGATAACTAAAAATATAAGCTATATATTTTAGATATTTTATAGCTTTTAATATTTTAATCTATCTGACATTTTAACATTTTTAACCTGTAGCTTGCATAATTTAATAGGTTTTTAGTTCTTAACCTTTTACTTATTATTACTATTACGCATTCATTTATCTAAGATCATCTATTTTTTCTATTGTTTTACAGGGCCTCACTGAATATCACTCTTTGTGAAGTGAGCTTCCTGTATAAAGATTATCATTATTATTATTATTATTAGTAGTAGTAGTAGTATTATAATGTATAGTACACTCTTCCTAATATCATGAGTGACAAATGGCTCTTTAATTATGGCAAGAAATTTCACTGTTAATTTATAATTTGACATCTGAAAGTTTGTCTCAGCGCCAAGATGGCGTTACGGTTTTAAAATGTTGTGAATGAAGATGCTAGGGCATTAAAAGACGATTTAGAAAACTTAAAGACAGGAAAGAGATCTAACAGGGTTTTCGTCGAAAATTTAAGATAATTAATAATTAAGCCCAAATTGATGCTCTAAAATTTTCAGTTTGTTGCCTAACTTATATCGCTCCCCTCCCCCCTCAGAAGTAATAATAACGATTACGAGCGTAATTTGTCACCCATGATATTAATAGGTATAGTCAAGAAATGATCCCCTAATTTCACTCGTCATCTTTTGATTACACTTGAAAGCAGTACAGTAAGTGTTAACAACAGCCATAATCATGGCTTTTGGTGTTAGAAAATTGCTCCATCAACCATGATCGTAGAAGCAAATGTGGTCGCTAGTAGAATGCTTTGTTACACTGGCTCCGTTATCTCATATAAAGACAAAAACCGTTTTCCCAAAAAAAGGATTACTGCTCTGTGGTAACGGTTTTAACTGAGAGCAAGAGAGGAAAAAAAGGACAGAGAAGGCATTCCCTTTACACACCCTATTCCATAGGTAATTCTCTCGAGTTATTTTTAGAATCGGGATAAATTTACCTCACACGCTGCGTGAATGTTTCGTGGAGGTTTCGCATGACTAAACGCCGTGCAAAACATGTCGGGCGAAAGGCAATGAAAGCGTAAAGAGATTGAGAGCATTTCTGAATATTGGAGCGAAAGGAATCGGCGCTCACCTGGGAAAAGGGAATCGCTGGACTTTTTGACAACCCGTGAAATCAGTTTAACTCGAAGTTGTCGTAACCTCTCTTTTGTACAATAAAGCAAGTAGGACGCCAAGTGTTATTTTTGTTGAATAATAAAAGACTAATAAAAGAATAAATATCAAACCAGAAATTGTTCTCTTCAAACTGTAAATTATAAATGAACCTGAGAGAATATTAGGTGTGTTAAGGATTTCCCGGCTGTACTGTTAGCTCTGTACAAGACAGGAAGAGCGATTCTTTTTTAATTTCCGTTTCGCTGACACAGCCTTAGCAGAAGAATCTCGCTTTAGTCGTTTTCGTCGACAAAACCAATAGCAATATCGTTCTCCGCGTCTTCCGCCATTTTTTTCAGCGTCAATTCGTGAAGGACGCGTGGCTCTGAGCGTGGGTCATCGACGCGGAACACATTCGCGCTATGTGATTATACACTTAATGTCAGATCCCGAGGGAAACAGTTAGTTTTGTTTTCCCAAGAGTCCTGATGTTTCCCGAGACGAAGTCGAGGGAAACATCAGGACTCGAGGGAAAACAAAACTAACTGGTTTCCCGAGGGACCTGACATTAAGTGTTTTGTTATATTTCTAGACTTTCGCTTCAACAGCAACAAAAGAATAACCGGAGCGAACCAAAACAGTCGACTCGGTACTTATAACAACACAAATTTAATTCTCAAAACCACTGAATGAATTATTTACAAACAAAAGTACTTTCCTCATATTATCTGCATCTTTTTCTTCCACTAGCTGCTGTTTTTTCTTCTGGGAACTTCTCGGATAACTTTCAAAATCGTTGCTTTTTAGCTTGAGGCTTCGTTTTTGTGTTGTTGTGTTCATTCACGAAAAAGAAAACTGGCTGGACCTGGCGGTGTTTTTCCCGCCTTCTGTCACACCACTTTCCACCATGCTTTGATCACGTGCTGCAATGTATCCCGAGCGGGATACATTGTTTAATGTATCACGATCGGGATACATTTGATTTTAGTCAAGGCCACGTGACCAAGAATCAACCAATGGCAGTCCCTGTTTAGTTGAGTGAAAGTCTAGGAATATAACAATGGCTGTTGTCTAATCCCCCTCGGGATCTGTGGTCTTAAAAATGACTCGAGACGAATTACCTGTATGGGGGATGCCTTCTCTGTCCCCTTTATCCTCCCTTGCTGAGAGCCAATATCAAGATCTCAAAAGACAAGGTCATTGTAGAAAGAACACTAGCCACTTTCTTTATTCAAAAGAGACAGATGTCAATTTGTTTTGTATGCTTACTATTTCCTTCGCCTTTGAGTAAAATTCCATTCAAACGAAACTTAAACTTGAAGATAGTGAAATTTAAACAAGCTTTCGCATTAAGGGACGACTTCTGTGACGTCACTCTGTCCTAATGAAATCTCCGAGAAGCTTAAAATGATTGGCCGATAAGTTTGGCATTGTCCAAATTTTTAGACGAGCGAGGCTAGAGGAGAAAAAGTGCCAGATTATTTTCGACCGCTTATAGACTTTTGCGCAATTTTAGTTTTGACAGAGTGACGTCAATCATCAATTAACTGTTTTCAGTTTTCGATGGTAACATTCCGTAACGGAGAATTTCAGTCGGATGGGGATGGATTTTTAAGTCCCAGGAGAACGGTCAGTGATTATATGAACACCAATTGCATGCCTAGAAAAAAGATGCTTTTTTCAGAAATATACAGTTGATTGCAGGTCGTTGGCCGGATTTTTATTATGAGGGCTATTTTTTATTTTGTCTTAGTTTATATAATGTGTGTTCGTTTGTTTACGTCAATCTCAGTTAGATTTTGTACATGAAAGTCTCGTAGTTTTCCACAACAATTGAAACGACTGAAGGATTTATTAGTAACCGAGTGACATAGAATGAACTGTAGTTTTTACCTGTAGATCGCCTAACACAATCAGAGTCCCGAATCGAGCACAGCCTTACCGTCTTTGGACCTTTAAAAAAAAACAATTCAATCAGATAAATTAGAGAAAACATCAAGAAAGTATCAGAGAGAGCTACTATGACAGAGATTCAAAAGATCTGCATGCTGGGATCGAATCCTCAGAAAGGTGCTTAGTGTATGAACAGAATGATTGACTTGAGTGACTGACGCTCTAGATGCATGGTTTGCGCCCGGCTGATGCACAAAAAGGACACACGCAAAGACTGCGATAAAAGAGATAATAATAATAATAATAATAATAATAATAATGATGATGATGATGATGGTTATTAACAGCATTTGCATAAAAATAGGCTCTTGACGTCTGTTGATAAAATATATAGTATATATTCAGCTAGAAAAAAAAAACATTATGCGTGGTAAAAACAAAAACAAAAAAAAAGGAAGAAAAAAAAACGATTCTAACTTATCAACTGACTAAAAAACTAACTACCTAACAATGATCAAAATACTGTATTTGGAACTATTACATTTTAGTACACTTGTCTTCGCTATTTTAAAATAGCCTGAGTGGAGGGGGATGGGGGGGGGGGGGGGGGGGGTCTGAACACAGGCTACTTTAAAATACTGAAGGTTTGTTGGACAGAGCTGAACAACGTCTGCGCATGTGCAGATACGGGAGAGGTCTGGGATCTAAACTAGTATAGTTTGCAAAAGGATTTTCAAAACATCCTCACATTTTGGCGATTTTTAAGGCGGATTCTGAATATTTAAGGCTCCCATCTAAACTAAAGGTAGCTTATTTCATAACTTATTTAATTCTAGTTTCTACCTTTGTAATTTTTCTTCTACTTTTTTCTATGAACAAAAGAAGACGAAAGGAAAGAAGCGTCCCTGCTTTAAATAGTATCGCAGTTGCAAAAGGATTTTCAGAACATCCTCACATTTTCCCGATTTTTAAGGTGGTTTAATTTCCGAATATTCAAGGTTCCCATTTAAACTAAAGGTAGATTATTTCATACTTTATTGAATTCCACCTTCGTAATTTTTCTTCCGTTTTTTGCTAGGAACAAAAGAAGATGCACGGACGGAGCCGAAAACAGTTCTTTCATCCGAATGTGTACATTTTCAAGCCTAAACAGAAATGAAAGTACAGACTATCAATATGTTATCAGTTCTAAGAAACCGTCCGGACATCATATCAATGTCAGCATTAAAGGTACATTTTATTTGTCTTTGTTTTTCCTTGAATGATCGTTATTTAGTTATTTCTCTTGTTATATCTCACTTGGTTTCACTATAAGAACTGTAAGAACACAGTTTCGAACTCAATTCTTTCTTCCGAACTTGTTTTCCTTTATGACTCAATCTTAGCTCAGCTCAAAAGAGCTATTATAAATTTTTGTATATGGCAACAGGCAAAATTAATGTTGAAAAGAGTAAATGGGTAAGTAATACGGTCGATGCCTGCTGGTAAAAGCATCAATGACTTGAAGTTCTCTAAAAAGCTTCATTACACGGAGAAGCACAATATGACTCTTTGTAAACTTTCATTTATTTTTCTCTTGGAAGTCTAGATCTTCATTCCTTGATTCTTCTGCTTCATTCAAACCTGTCATAAATGGGAAAACTTATAGTTAATACGAAAACTCACATAGAGCTGAGCCAGCTTGTGATTGTTTCTCAAAACTTCAACAGCTTTAAACTTTAAAAGTTTATTCATTAATAAGATTAAAGGTGCAAATTAAATTTTAAACAAACTTAACCGAATAAATACTGATTCTACAGCCCGACCAGCGCCTCTAAGCCGGCTAGAGCTATATGTAAGAGAAAGCTTCTTTGATCGCACTAAAACTCGTAACTAAGTTTACGACTTTCATGACGTCTTGTGTCAGATGGTATCATCGGGATCAAAGCCGGCTTTCTTGCCACCAAGAAACGGTCAACAACTGTTTTCGCTCGGCTACATTACAAAGATTTGCTCCTCCTTAACCAGAATAAAGTAATATTTAAGTAAATCGTTTACATACCATCGAAGAAAAGTCGCCCAAACTCCAGCACATTGCTCTTTTTTAATTTCTCAGTCATCTTTCTGCAAACTTACTGACGATCTGCATCAAAACAGTGAAAAACCTCGCAGGGAAGGTCAAAAACATTGTCCTTGATCCCTAGATTACCTAACATTTCTTTCCATGAGTCGCATTTCTAACGTATTCGTAGAATTTCTCCTTCGTTAGCGTTCACAAATATGAGTTTAACCGCTGGTTGAAGATAAAATGGTCTCAGATGCAAGAATTTCACTTTGCACGAGTACTTAGCCCACGGGCTAGACAAGTAAACAAGTGATGTAACGGACATACGTAGTACGTTATTCAGCCCTGTCAGTTTGTTGGGAAAAAAGACCCAAAATTTGTGCAAGATTTGATTGGAGCAGGTAAGGAGTTGGAACTAGCCTTGTACTTTAATAATGCATTTGGTTGCTCACTGAAAAGAAAGGTTAGTGAATTTTAAGGGCCCGAATGATAATTCTTAAAAGAAAACATAAAAAGGCCTTATTGAAACAAGTAGAAATCTTGACATTTCTTGAAAAGAGCTTTTGCTCCTAGAAGATCTGGTCAGTATGGGCATCGTACCTAGTAGATTTGCTTACTACATATTCTTAGTGCGCACTTCTTGTAAAGTAACGCTGCCCTTTTAAGATTAGATTTGTAGGTTACATCCCCAAACTAGATTGCAATAATATATATACGGAAGGATCGTTGAATTATACAAGGTACAAAGAGAGCGAGCAGAGAGAAAAAACCTAGATTTAAGAATAAAGGCCATAGATTTAGACATTTTAGTGGCTATTAAAGATATATGAGCTAGATTTCCAGGTTACATTGTCATCTAGAAGAACACCAAGAGCCATAGTGTCGACTTACTGAGTAAGACTATTTGTATCATCGTAGTTCATAATGCCGGCAATACTGTGTTTCATTCAGATTACTGAGTCATACTTACAAACGGAAGTAAAATGGCTTAGAAAAAACAAATTAAAGAAATTGAAACTATTCTAAACCTAGAAATCCAGGACCACGGCATCCACATTGTTTGATGGTGTAGTTTGAGGAACACTCGAATGCACAGCCGTCCTTTGTGTATCTTTCAACTGCCGCAAGTTTCATTTGACTGCAGTTCGTTTTGTAGGGTGAAGGAAGTCTCTTGATCTAAGAAAAAGGTACAGTAATATATCAGCTATTTCGCTCGTTTTGATTGGTGGTCGTCTTTCCTTTATTAGAGTTAATGATATATAATGATCCACCTCACAGAGTTGTTCAGTATGTCGCACAGAACTGAACAGGTTTCAAACATTATACCAGAAAAGCCCGACTCAGTTAAAATTCGACAAAATCAGTTTAAATTTAATTTTGCGAAATGCTGAACAACGAATATTACCACACAAAAATAATACCAAAGAGAATTTTTTCCTTTTCGGCCGTTTCGGTCTGAAAAAGGATATAGATGTTGCCTACTGTGGTCTGGAATCAGGTACGGTTTTCGAGGGCGCTACGGGAGTGTGCGAACGTATTTGTCGTTTCCATTCCAAATAAATAAGAAAGAGTAATATGTCTAAACTAAGTAATGATGACATAATTTCTGCCTATAGATTTTAAAGGCCTGGTCTGAAAACGGGTGTAAAAAATTACATTTTTTGGTCTGAAATAGGGCGAGGATTTAGAGAACCGGGAGGTACAGCCCCATCAAGAATTCCAACGAGTACTCTCGGGTCATGATCAGTAACTCACCTTTGTAAGCTTGATCAAGGCAGACGCATGGGTGCCAGGTAAGACATTGAAGCCGTCATAGCGATTGATAAATGTATTTTGTTCGTGCACAATCACTTTCAAACCATTAGAGAATTCGTTCAATGTGCTCTCGTTGGTTTGAACATCGAGTATAATGCTAAGACCAGAATCAGCACCTTCATAAGTTGTATGATGTAATGGAATGTCATTTAAACCCGAGTTAAAAGTGAAGCAGAGCCCTTGTTGAGTCAGGTGCGGAACAAAGTCCTTATCAGAACATTTGATTTTTGATTTAAAACGGCAGTACAGGACCAACATGTTACGCATTTCATGGCCATATCTGGTAAGAAATTCCTCTTCATTGTACAAACGTTCTGATGACCGATTCAGAACATTTATTATTTTCTGTTGAGTTGACCCATTGCAGCCTTTTACCAAAGCCGGTCCATACCACCCATAGGCACACAAAAGAGCCTGGCCACAGGTGAGGTTTCCGCGAACACTGCGAGTTTCACTGCATCCACTAATGTTTAATCCCATCTGATAAAACTTCTCATCATCATCAGCCACATCGATCTTAGATCGCATAAACCTGTTCAAATTACAAATGGTTACGGCAGGGAAGGTCAAGCCATTAGTCGGTGTTTCCAGTGAAATTACTGTCTTGATCGGCAAAGAGAAAAACTTTCTGAAGCTGATGACGGAAAGAAATATGAACAAGCTTGCAGCGGCGAAAAGAAACAGAAGCCAAATAGCTCGCCTCAAAGGAGAATGGTTTCTATGGACGACGTGTCTAAGTCCGTGGAGAGTTGTACTGGAAGCAAATTCTGTCCATTCGTGGGAGTCGCGATTTTCTGATTTCATTTTTTCGTTCGCGGAATTGGAGCCATCATCGATGGGGCTCACAACCACTTTCCTTACCACACCTGAAAGTCAAACAATCAGAACAGATTAAATAGCAGCTATAAATAAATACGTTAAATAATTCAGTCGTTATCATGGTTATCTCAGTACGGGGTGTTTTCTTGTTTCTCATATCAATTTTTCAAAATTGTATTTGTACTGAAAATGATATTTCTGAGACTCATAGGGGTAAACGGAATCTGTTTGACTCTTTCAGAACTAGATATATATACAACTATTTTGTTTTTAGTAAACTGTTTTTACTCCTGATAGCTGAAACCACATTTTTATCGATTTATAACCAAAAAGTTAAATCTATCCGTAAGAATCGCCTATGGGTTTTAACATCGTCTGTACTTAAGAGGAGATAACCAATCAACTTAAGAAAGGATTCAATAAATGTTAGAGAAAGATTGCACATCGTCCAAGGTTTCGGATAAAAAAAGAACATCACTTTTGCTGTTAACTTTTATTTCGAAGCCAGAGAAAAATTTCGAATGAGCCACGTTTCAGTCAATTTTCTTCCTATCTAAAAAGAAGCCTACCGATATCAGTCTATAAAATGCAAAACATGAAGCGCAAGGTTTATGCAACACCCGTTTTGCGATCTGCTAAGAAAAAAAAAAGTAAAAAAGAAAACGCGAACGAATTATTCGCCACTATCAGCAAAAGGAACAAACTTGTTGACTACATGTACATGTGCAGTTATGGTTTTTGGTTGAAATGTTAATCTTTTCTGTTACGTAGCTTCGTGAAGATGCGTTAGCAAATTAACAAATAAAAAATTAAAACGTTGCCCGCAACAGTGATGACATCTCTCAGAACCTACGCTAACTCAGAACAAAGACTGCTGTCACTTTTGAAATGTCTGCAACAGTCCGATTGAGTAACTGTTTATAATCGATCACTTTACCTGAATTTTGCATAAAGCCGCCCGAGCTTACTGATAAGACACTAGTGGATAGACTTCTCGACTGTCCCAGAAACATGCAAGGCAAAGTCTGACTGCGTAGGCGAGTACTGTTTGATTTAAATAGTTTACATAACTTAGTATGTCGCCCGAAAGTTACGATTGTTAGAAAGTCAGCGAGGAAGCAGTTCGTTAATGTTCACAGTCGGTTGCTTGTCTGTTCAACTACCAAGACAGCTGCTTCATGATCTTGCCAAAAAAAACCTGTTTATTTAATTATGAGCAATTTCATCAATATTTGGGTTGATTTCAGTCTCATGATAATGATGCTTTACCAAAGAGAAAAAACCTAAGAACAGAATATAAGAAGAAATATCGTTGTGTAATGTTATTGGATCACGTCAATGGAAAATAAAATAAAATTATTCGTTGCTTTCCTCAAAATACTGAGTTTGGTAATCCGTTATCCGATTGGTTTTTTATCATATCTCTTTATGATCATAAATATTTGTGCAATGTATAAGTAAAATAAGGATAGAAACACATATAAACAGTGTGAAATTAATTAAGTCCATGCCAAGTTTATTCAATTAATTTGGTGGAATTTGGCGTCAAGATGTAGTCCTCTATACTGTATTGACGTCTAGTTTAATTAGTAGCCTGATATAGTTTTTGTGTATCCTTAGGATCAGTCAACCTTTCGAAAAATGTAAACCCACCCAAACAGACTGCAAAGAAAAAAGTGAGAGTTTCGTTGTACAATGATTCTTTTCCATATATTTCAAGGCGCGTAGGAGGGGGGGCTCTAGGGGTTCGAACGGACTCCCTTTCGGCTCAATGATGGAGGAGTAAAACACAACTTGTTAATTTTCAGTTTTTAGCAAATAGTGGGGGGATGGAAAACAAACTTTAAGTGTTTTAGCTCAGTTTAAATTACTCTGGGCGAGAGTAGGCTCTCCTCACTGCTATCATACATATCAAGGACGATATGCCTATAGATCTGGACGAAGTTGTCAATTTATTTGAAGGCCTCCACCCGAAGATGATGCAATTGCAAAGTTTGCTTTACGAAGCGGAATGGTCCTGTAGTGAGTTGATAATTAAGTAGCCCATGTTGTGGCAACAGCATATCCTAGTGACCTAGTATTATATGTAGATAATTAAAATAATCCCACCATTGAAGATATTTCCTTAACAGGTGTTCCGGATTTGAGAAATGGAGTCTTGAAAGACGAAAGGCGGGGAATACTATTTTTTGGGACCTTGTACTGTGATACGCGTTTAATACATATTGACGTTTGACGCTGCTCTCAGTGCAAATGCAGCGGAGCCGAAGAACTGGGGGACTTAAGCTTTTGCTCCGAGATACCTTGCAGTAACTTCGAGTTTTGTAAAACATTTCGTATACTTAGCCGGTATGTATCACTATACATGAATGTTCTAAGTGAAACGGAAATATTGTTGTTGTTACTAACCTTAGCCCTATCAGTAACTTCATTTCCAGTTCTCTGCTTTGTTCCCATTTTTCATTTCCCCCCTCCCCATGCTCGTTCTTCCTCCCCCATTCCCCGTTTAAGTAACATCAATGTTTGAAAGCTCTTATATCTGATCAAAATTAGCCAGTTTCAG
>OZ037780.1:33821807-34151807 GCA_964035525.1 Porites cylindrica
ATTTTTGTACTAAAACTGTGATTAACCGTCCACTGTTTTCATCTAGTAAGGAGATTTTGGAGAGCTTGCAATTAAAAAGTACATTTGAAAAGAGTAAAGCCACTGCTCATTTCGAAATTAACGATAAAAACGACCTTAAAAAACTAAAAATCGAGAAATAATTCTTTCTCGATACTTTACTCACCAAAGAGGCTCTCGGATCCATAGCTTGGAACATCTTCCCTCATTTCGTAGGACAGTCGTTGAAAACCCACTTGAAGAAACACATAGTTTTCCCTTAGAATGTGAAAAAAAAAAAGATGAATAAGTGGGCCGGTATTATGACGATATTTGGAACTGTTCGTTGCTATGATCTTATGGTCTCATAATCAGTGGGTTGATAGTGGGCTGATAGTGGATGACGTTTTTGTGATATCTGGAATAATCAACGTTAGAAACTGCTGATCAGACACTTACTGAGACCTTGATTATTCCGGATATCACAAAAACCGAATCTAATACGTAAATGTTTTATTACTCACTGTTTCAAACAAAATAAGGATAAACACAGCATCGCATGGAAAACGGTTTGACATTGTTCTTGGAAATCATGCACTTTGCGAACAACCTACAGATTTTTCAGTAAGCTGCTAACAGATAACTAACTAAACTGTAGGTTGCACTGATTTTTAAAATTAACTGTAGGCTCTTAGCCAATGGAAGGACAGATAGTGACTACAATTTATACTAACTGCTATAATTTGCATTTGATTTTTAAAGTGTCGGGACTGTGAAGACAATCTCGGGAGAGTGAAAAGCACAAAGTCATAACATACAAGTCTGACTGACAAATACTGCAGTGGCTTTGAGAATTTTGACGCTCAATTTTGTTTATGCGATTTGAGGTGAAAATTTTGCTACTTCTTTCACCCTTTCTCTAATCGTAATACATAATTGGTAAAATGTTAAAATCATAAACACATACTCTCTAAATCAATTTAGGTTTGTGGGAAACTGCCCACCTACCCCTCCCCTAAGCTAACATTAACACTTACTCCTTACTTTGGGCAAAAGGATGGCTTAGGGGAGGGGTAGGTGGGAAGTTTCCCAGTAACCTAAATTGATCCATGTCTTCTTATAAAGGTGCTTTTAATAACAACTTACTGCATATATTTGACACTCTCTGTTTTATGAAAGTAATGATGCAAAATCTTAGCTATTGAAACATCCGGGAATTTGGAATAGGAAACACGTGGCTCGTATTCCAGTTCGGAGCATGCGTTGCTGCAGCTGGAACATGACGTTATATTAAACTGATCTGAAAATAAACAAGAGGTGTAATAGATCCCAAACTTTCTACAATTGATAACTAAAAATATAAGCTATATATTTTAGATATTTTATAGCTTTTAATATTTTAATCTATCTGACATTTTAACAGTTTTAACCTGTAGCTTGCATAATTTAATAGGTTTCTAGTTCTTAACTTTTTACTTATTATTACTATTACGCATTCATTTATCTAAGATCATCTATTTTTTCTATTGTTTTACAGGGCCTCACTGAATATCGCTCTTTGTGAAGTGAGCTTCCTGTATAAAGATTGTTAGTATATACACACTCAGTGATCTTATTGATTTAAGCAATCTGATTGGTTCGCTATCTCGGACTATTCAGCAGTATTCACCTCCTAGCGAGTGGATAATGTGTGAGCTCGGTGTTTTTCTCATTTTTTTAGAGAACGATCTTTTAGAAGTCGACAAAATCCTAGGGCTGACTTTTTTTAAAGGCAAGAAAAGACTTGGAAGGATTCAATACGGCGTTTTTCAATTTACAGTAGCTGAGTTTTGTGCTGGATGAATTGTTTACAACTCCCGTGTGTTCGCGTAGAAGAAGCCGTTTCGTGAAAAACTCAGCGTCTTCTAACAAGAAAATTTTGGCTCAAAAATCGAAGTTTATTTATGACAAACAAATTTAAAAGGAAATGTTAGCAGAAATTCTACGTTTCAAGTAAACAGGAAAAAGAATGATACAGGAAGACGACGTCTTACCTCGAGCAACCGAGCTGCCATTTTTGTCAGCACTTCATGCGAAGAACGACACAACAAACCCTTTTGGCTATAAACTTGGCGAGTCAACAGAAAACAACAAAGCTCTACTTTTCTTCTCAGGTAAGGAAACAGTTCAAACTTTTAGCGGTTCCATTTAAGCCATTACGCTGTTGTTTGCGAAATGATAAACTTGTGAATTGCCATGTTTGAAAATTCTGCAAAGATCTATTTTTAAAATTACGCGTCATTTGATCTGTCAATCAAATCGTGCTTTTTAATGGTTTCCTCTCTGATTTTGTTGAGATCATTTCGTGTGTATATACTAAAACAATTATTCTTTTAAATCTCGGTGAATAGTGGCTTTGGGAACATTTACCTCGCCTCTTTCGCGGCTCGGTAAATATTTTGCCACTTTTCACCTCGATTTCAAAGAATAATTGTTAATTATTATTATTGTTGTTGTTATTATTATTATTGTTGTTGTTGTTGTTTTTATATACTATTGTTATTATTATTATTATAATATTATTATTATAATGTATAGTACACCCTTCCTATTATTATGAGTGACAAATGACTCTTTAATTATGGCGAGAAATTTCACGGTTAATTTATAATTTGACATCTGAAAGTTTGTCTCAGCGCCAAGATGACGTTTCGGTTTTAAAATGTTGTGAATGAAGATGCCAGGGCATTAAAAGACGCTTTAGAAAACTTAAACACAGGAAAGAGATCTAACAGGTTTTTCGTCGAAGATTTAAGATAATTGTGAACTTATTAAGCCCAAATTGATGCGCTAAAATTTTCAGTGAGTGTAGCCTGAAAATAGAGAGCTGAAAAGCAACAACGACGGCGACGGCTACGAAAACATCCCTTTTATAGTGAAACACGGTATACAAGGAACTATTAGTTACAAAAAGAGTTCTAACAGGTTTTTCGTCGAAAATTTAAGATAATTGTGAACTTATTAAGCCCAAATTGATGCTCTAAAATTTTCAGTTTAACAACAATAACAATAAACTTTATTTGCATGACCGTAACAAAGTATTACAGTATTGCAAAAGCTACTTGAAATTAATCATTGATTCCTTGTAAATTAAATATTTAAAATAATTTGAAACGTATTAATCATTGTTTATTTCTAACCATCAGTAGGATTAATTATTCCGGAGATGAGTTTGTCTCTCAATTCAAAGCAAGTTGATATAAATGAAATTAATTGGATGTTAATAAAATAGTCAGTAGAATTCATCAGATGTGATAATAAGGACTCATGTGATTGTAGTCTTAGAAACGGTATTTTAGGTTCTAGTTTAGAGAAGAACATATCTCTTATCGAAGAAAAACTTGGACAATGTAATAAAAAGTGAGTTTCATCTTCAATTCTGTTACAATTGCAGAGATTGCATAACCTTTCATCACGTGGTATGGTATATTGTCGTATCTACCTGTCTTAATCCTAAGTTTGTGACTGCTTATTCTCGGTTACTGTAGCCTGACTCCCCCTCCCCCCCCCCCCCCGAAGTAATATTAACGATTACGAGAGTAATTTTTCACCCATGATATTAATAGGTATAGTCAAGAAATGATCCCCTAATTTCACTCGTCATCTTTTGATTACACTTGAAAGCAGTACAGTAAGTGTTAGCAAGAGCCATAATCATGGCTTTCAGTGTTAGAAAATTCAGGCCCGGCCAGGGGTTTTGGGTATACGGTATCCCGGGCCATTTTAATTCAGGTATATGGTATTTTTTGGTCAAAATTCGGAATAGAGTATTCAGTTTTTCCTGAATTTTAGGTATTCGGTATATGGAACAGAAATCACTAAGAAATGTATTACTTCATTTCTCAGTTTTATTATCGCTCTAATGCTGACTAGAAATAGTGCGGATGCTCGAAATTGTGTTTAAGCCCTAATCAAATACTTTCAAAACCTGTGGCTTTTTCTGTCAGCCTTCAATCTGACTGGGACAACCACAAGGTTAAGTTTTGATGAGACAGTTACCCGCGTCCAGCATTACTACGCTTTTCACGAGAAGCCTCGTTGAAAGTTCACGGTATCAAGGGCTCAACTTCCCAGACCCAAGGACCATACTGAACACTATCTGCTACTACACTGAACTCCGTGAAGATGATACTGGAAGACGTCACTAGACTGAGAACAAAGGTGATGGAACTCAATCCAAACTTCATTCAACACTTAGACGTTGAAAGCCTTTTAACTCTTTTTGTTGAAAACTTCTTTTCCAGTATGAGAGGGGGTATTTAAACACGGACACTCCCATGATGCTCGACATTTGCTTGCGTTTTCCCCGATGTATTAACGAATTATTAAAATGTGTCACAGGTACGAGCTAGAGGTACTTTACAAATCCAGTTGCCTCGTACTACAGCTTACTACCTTCAGCCTACTTTAAATGATGTTGATATAAACTTGTGCGACCTTGCGAAATTATAGAAGCCTTTGTCGGGTTGCTTATCCAAGAAGCAATTGGATGAGATCCGTCAGTGGGTACAGCAGTACGGTAAGAGTGTCAGACAGAATACCACGAGGAACCTTTCAACAAAAGACAAGCCAGGCACCTTGCCATTGAACCTCTACGAGTCTGCACCCCCGGTGCAACATTCAGTTGACTTTGACGTGCTTCACAATGAAGACATCCCCGTTCATCACCAAGATACCAGCACAGCTCGTGACATTGTCATCGCCCAGTCTACGTATGTTGTAGTTTCCCGAATATGCAAACCGTGTTCTGCTCCAAACAGCCCACTGTATATTACAAAACTATTAGAGGATGTGGTTGATGACTATGACAGTGCTCGTTATGTAACAACTCTCTTTTACACCCAAGATGTTGTCGACCCTCTCCTATTTACTATTTCGGGAGAAGAGCATGTCATCCCAAAAGAGGGCATAAAGGGGGTTGTAAGCAGCATTACAGTTGTTTACAATGAAACTGTTGAAATAGATGAGGGGGGGGGGGGGGGGGGTATTATCTGCTCCTGGCCTTGGTGAACGGATCCACCGACACCACCTATCTCAATCAAGGTGATGAAGAACCTTTTGCAGAGAGCGTTGACGGACAAGGTGACGAGGATTCGATCACCATGGACGCTGGCTGACCGCAAAGGAAGCGGAAGAGGACAGTGAACCAGGAGTTTCTCTTTTATTAAGATCTAACTTGTTCATTAACAGGTATTTAGTATTCTGTTTCAAAATAATTTTAGGTATTTAGTATCACACATTTTACGATTTTGAGGTATATTGGTATCTTGGGGGCAAAATAGCGGGTATATTGGTATTCCACTACCCCCCACCCCCCCTGGCCGGGCCTGAAAATTGCTCCATCAACCATGATCGTAGAAGCAAATGTGGCGGCTAGTAGAATCCTTTGTTACACTGGCTCCGTTATCTCATATAATGACAAAAACCATATTCCCAAAAAAGGATTACTGCTCTGTGGTCACGGTTTTAACTGAGAACGAATATCAAGAACTCAAAACACAAGGTCATTCTAGAAAGGACACTAGCCACTTCCTTTATCCAAAAGAGACAGATGTCAATTTGTTTTGTATGCGGCTTTATACTATTTCCTGCTCCTTTGAGTAAAATTCCATTCAAACGAAACTTAAACTTGAAGAAAGGGAAATTTAAACAAGCTTTAGCATTAAGGATCGAACGACTTCTGTGACATCACTCTGTGCTAATGATTGATTAAATGATTGGCCGATAAGTTTGGCATTGTCTAAATTTTTAGACGAGCGAGGCTAGAGGAGAAAAAGTGCCAGATTATTTTCGGCCGCTAATAAACTTTTGCTCAATTTTGCTCTTGACAGAGTGACGTCAATCATCAATTAACAGTTTTCAGTTTTCGATGATAAGATTCCGTAAAGGAGAATTTCAGTCGGATGGGGATGGACTTAAACAGTTGATTGCAGGTCGTTGATCGGATTTTTATTATGAGGGCTATTTTTTATTTTGTCTTAGTTTATATAATTAGTGTTTTATTTTTTTTTACGTCAATCTTAGCTTGATTTTATACATGAAAGTCTCATAGTTTTCCACAACAATTAAAAAGACTGAAGGATTTATTAGTAACCGAGTGACATAGAATGAACTGTAGTTTTTACCTCTAGATCGCCTAATACAATCATAGTCCCGAGTCGAACACAGCGGTACCGTCTTTGGACCTTAAAGGAAAACAACTCAATGAGATAAATTAGAGAAATTACAAGAAAACAAGGCAATACTTTAATTTTCCGTTCACTATCTCGTTGTTGCAAAGCAACTTGCCTTTTCAACGCCCAAAATTCCCGATTTCACGCAAATCAAAACTTAACGGGAACAATTATATACCATTGATCTTTAAAGACGAAAAAGCTAACCCTTTTTGATCAAATTATTTTAAGGTTTAAACTCGAAGCTTTATTTAGTGTAAAATAATAATAATTTACTTTCATTTACCGGTATCACTAGTAATAATAATAATAATAATAATAATAATAATAATAAAATGATGGTTTATTAACAGCATTTCCTTAAAAATAGGCTCTACATCTGCAGATAAAATATAAAATATATAGTATATATTCAGCTAGAAGAAAAAAAAACATATGCGTGGTAAAAAAAAAAACAAACAAAAAAAAAAGGAGAAAGAACGAACGTTGGTTGAGGTTGCTAACTTATTAACTGACTGAAAAACTAATTACCTAACAATGATCAAAATACTCCCGGTTAAAACACGGCGTTAAGAGAACAACACATGTTTAATCTGCGACTCAACTAGTCTCACAATCATTTCTTCGCACATGGTTATTACGTCATGTCACGTGACTTACTTAGAGGGATACCCGCGGGGTTTGCCTCGCGCCACACTACTCCCTCCCCTACTTAAGCACTGTCCCAGTGCTGGCCATGGTCCACTATTTCACAGATAGTTTCCGAAGACAACTTCAATTAAACGCAACAGATCAAGTCTGAAATGTTCGTTCATCAACGTGCCAAGCGTCTACAGTTCTTAGGTAATGAAAGGCATTAACTTATACTTGTCTAGTTGTTTAGACTGTCCTATAATTCTTATCAGTCCCTGAACATTCAGGTTAATCAGTCACCCAAGTTCCGAATCGACTTGGTGGCTTGAAGAGCGCCTAGGGTCTTCCGTATACCACGATGACTTGCAGTCTTATGACTATGATGAGCATCAAGGGCAGCCTGTCGAAGACGCTCGGGAAGAATGACGTGGTCAATAATCTGATCACCTCCATCACTTTCCCATTTGCGGCAAAGTACACGGTTTCGGAAGAGCAGCCGGTCCCACTGAGACCACAAGGTCTTCACAGCACAACTCTGAGGCGACACACTTTCCCACAATGGCTTTTCTATGCCGGCTTCCTTCCAACCAATAATAACCTTCAGATCAAAGTCAGCTTCCTGTTGTTCCTTCAAGGAAGTTGAAGTCCAGGTTGGTTCTAACTTGACAGTGGCACAACTAGCATCAACAGGTTGTTCAGAATTCACAGGTTGTTCGTTGTCCTGGCAAGGGACATGCATCACAGTCTGAATACCCACATCAACAAATGACGCTCGCTCCTGTGACTTCCAACCCTTACACCACTTACAACGGATATCACAGGGTCTACGGGAAAGTGCATCAGCATTCAGATGTCGCTGTCCTGGTCGGTACTGGATCTCGAAGTCGAAAGTACTCAAGTAATCAATCCACCGTGCAAGTTGTCCCTCGGGATCTTTGGCCTGGACAACAAAACGCAAAGGAGCATGATCAGTTCGAATGCAGAATCTTGTACCTTGTAGGTAATGCCGGTGTTGCTTAACAAACTCAACGATTGCCAAGAGCTCACGACGGGTCACACAATAGTTCCTTTCAGACTTGGACAGTGTCCGACTTGCAAACGCAATGGGTTTTTCCACCCCGTCCTGAAACTGTGGCAACACTGCCCCAATGCCATGGTCTGACGCATCGGTGTCTAGCACAAACTTTCCCTCCCTAGTAGGGTAGGCTAGGACTCTACCGGACGTAAGTAAACCCTTCAGCCTGTCAAAAGCCAGCTGACATTGCTCTGTCCAAGCAAATTCCGCCTTGGCTTGTACAACGGCTAAGCTATGGTCGAGAAATCAGGGATGAATCGGCGGTAATAACAGGCAAGTCCAAGGAAACTTTTAACCTCCGTGCTGTTTTCTGGGGTGGGCCAGGTGCGAACTTGCTCCACCTTTTCAGGGTCTGCAGCAATGTCTTCGTCCGTGACCACATGTCCGAGGTACGAAACCCGTTTCTGGAAGAGAAAACACTTCTTTGGCTTAAGTTTTAGTCCTGCCCTGGCAAGTCGCTCGAACACCTCTTTCAACCGCTCTAATTTTTCTTCAAACGTGCGTCCCATAACTATCACATCTTCAAGATAGATCAAACAAATCTTCCAATGTAGGCCCTTCAAAACATGTTCCATCAATCTGGCAAAGGTGCTGGGTGCGTTGCAGAGGCTGAAAGGCATCACGGTCCACTCATACAGGCCGCTCGAAGTTACGAATGCTGCCTTCTCCTGGGTGCCCGCATCCATTGCCACTTGCAAGATCCGAAGTTGAGAACCACTGGGAACCACTCAAAGCAGCAAGAGAATCATCAACCCGAGCCAAGGGGTAGGCATCCTTCACTGTCACTGCGTTAAGCTGGCGGTAGTCCACGCACAGCCTTTGGCTACCGTCCTTTTTGGTTGCTAGCACAACCGGAAAAGACCAGGGGCTGGACGATTCCTTCACCTTGCCCTGCTGTATGAGGTTAGTGACTTGTCGTTCTATCTCATCATGTTTCCACGGTGAAGTTCGCCGGGGCCTAATTCGGATTGGAAGAGCATTGCCCGTATCGATTCTGTGCTAGACCATGTGCGTGGCGCCTAAGTCCCCGTCTGAAATGGAGAACACATGCTTGTAATTGAATAGCAACTCCTGCAGTCTCTCGGTTTCACTGTCAGTTAAATTATCTGTGCTTCTCTCAAGTAGTTCCTGCAAGGCCTTCGGTAGAGTCGTCTCGACTGCTCTTTGTGACACATATTCATTTATTACTCTAGCTTGGCCCATAGCACCGTCATGGTTCTCTTCATTAAGCTCTAGTGAGGTGACATCAGTAACTGGCTTAGCGAGGGCAATCACAGTCTCAGCAGCCAAATGAAACACTTCATTAGAAACATTGAAAACACGTAAGGGGACCACCCTGTCCTCCGTAACATCAACCAGAGTCCTTGCAACATTAAATCCCTTTTGTTGCAAATGTTAGTTCAGACATGGTTCTAACAATCGCGTGCCTAATTGAGACGACTTTGGGTGTAAGTTAAATGAACGCTTGTGAACAAGGACTGGGACGATCACCTCAGTGTTAGGGTCAATCATGGTTGACCGTCGAACCATACATCTGGAACTAAGGGGTTGGTTCTTGAATCAGAACAATTAAACACTTCGCCATTAATTGACAGTTGGTTTGTCGCAATGTCAATACGTGAATCAACTTGTGACAGGAAGTCCATACCCAAAATTCCCTCATCCTCAATCTCAGCAACAATTACATGCATTTGAAACTCGCTGTTACCAAGGCGCATGACAAAATGTCCCACACCATAAGTTTTCGCTTGTTGACCATTAGCAAAAGCAATAGCAGAATTTCCTGAACTCAAACTGAACTTAACGCTAGCAGGTAAAGAATTATAAACCTCTAACGACAAAACTGAACGTGCGGCACCAGTGTCTATCAACCACATGACACGAGATCCTCCAAGAAAGCCTGGCAAGTAAAGGCCTCGTAACTTTTCATTAACATGTGACTGTTCCATGGGTGTATCAGGACATGTCATTTCCTGGTTTGGCAATTGCTGAGAGAATGCATTGTTCACATCCGTACCACTTGTGGGGCCGACATCACTTGCATCTAGGCATCCCCCTGGCCCGTGGGCGACACCCTGCGGGCGTTTCCCGAGTCCGGGTTGGCTCGGTCAAGTGACTTGTACTTTGGGCAGTTACGACGATAATGGCCAAATTCTTTGCAATTCCAGCATTGAACATTGCAGTTGGAGTAACGTGAGGGAGGTAATCGCTGTTGGCTACCAGAGGTGTTCAAAGAGAGTGACTTGGAGAGCTGCCGTATCTGCTCAACTAACTGTTGCATAGCAACTTGCTGAGTCTCCTGACGTTGTTGTTGCACTCGAATGTCAGAACGTAACATATCCAGCTGAGCTTTAAGCAAATCAGGCTCTTTATCAGCTTCAACCACAGAGCGAATCTGAAGAGGGCTTCTCCGCTCATCTCCATCCACGAGACGAAAAGCTTCAAGTTCACAAGTCAGCGACAGGGCGTCATCTAAGGTGCGAAGTTTATCTCTACGTAATTTAAGCCTGTCGTCTCGATCCTTGAGTGCATCAATAAAGTGCTGGACGGCAAATCTTTCTTGAGTGTCCGGAGATAAAACCTGATAAGCTAAACTTGACAGAGAGCGAATATCTGCAGCAAGAGCTTGAACACTTTCGTTTTCCAGTTGGCGACGGTTATGAAGGCGCACTTGATGTAACTCACGCTGCTTTTCAACACCAAACCGAAGCTCCAATTTGTCAACAATTTTGGCGTAATTTCGACAATCGCTATCAGACATACCATTAAGCACCTTTTGGGCTTCTCCTCAAAGGCCTGCAGCAAGAAATAGAGCGGCTTCTTCTTGGTTCCAACCATTAACAACACAGCAACGGTCAAAGTGTTTCAAATAATCACGTAGCGACTGAGTACCATCATAATCCGCAGGATTTTCAGGAGGCTTGTTTAACTTCGGGCGGTGTGTAAACAAATCAGTGGAGTAAGTATCCTGTTGACTCTCCGATGCGAACGGTTTTTGGAGCAAAATCGGTGACTCGCACTGCTACCATGTACTGACGGATCCAGCGGTGATGCAAACGGGCCTGCTGATTGAAATCGCCGACCTGGACTCTCCACATGCATTGATGAGTCTACAGATGAAACAGACTCTGGTGTAACTGGGTTTCCCGCTTTAAAAGGATTAACTGGCGTTGAACAACTCATTCCTTTAAATCCTGAATCCACAAGTGAGTTTTCTGCTAGTGCAAACCGGCGAGACCACGATAGCAAACACACGAAGAGACGTTGGATGAAAAACAACGGAGGACGATGAAACTCAGTCACCTAAACCATGAAAATATCGCCATTGAACACATATATCCATGAAGTTCGTCTTTGTTTACAGCTGCCACCAGTGTAACGCCACGATTCCCAGTTAAAACACGGCGTTAAGAGAACAGCATATGTTTAATCTCAACTAGTCTCACAAGGTCGCACATGGTTATTACGCCATGTCAAGTGACTTACTTAGAAGGGTACCCGCGGGGTTTGCCTCGCGCCACAATACTGTATTTGGAGTTATTACATTAGTACACTTTCCTTCGCTATTTTAAAATAGCCTGAATGGAGGGGGATGAGGGGGCTGGGGGGGGGGGGGGGGTGTTGAACACAGGCTACTTTAGAATATTGAAGATTTGTTGGGAAAAAAGACCCAAAATTTGTGCAATATTTGATTGGAGCAGGTAGGGTGTTGGACCTAACCTTGTACTATAATTATGCATTTGGGTGCTCACTGAAAAAAAAGTTATTGAATTTTAAGGGGAACGATAATTCTTAAAAGAAAACATAAAACAAGCAGAAATCTTGGAATTTCAAGAGCTTTTGATCCTAGAAGATCGGGTCAGTATGGGCATCGTACTTAGTAGATTTGCTTACTACATATTCTTAGTGCGCACGTCTTGTAAAGTAACTCCGTCCTTTTACGATTTATATTTGTAGGTCACATCCCCAAACTAGATTGTGATAATATATATATACGGAAGAATCGTTGAATTATACAAGTTACAAAGAGAGCGAGCAGAGAGAAAAAACCTAGATTTATGAATGATGGTTACAGATTTAGACATTTTAGTGGCTGCTAAAGATATATGAGCTAGATTTCCAGGTTACATTGTCATCTAGAAGAACACCAAGAGCCATAGTGTCGATTTACTGAGTAAGACTATTTGTATCACCGTAGTTCATAATGCCGGCAATACTGTGTTTCATTCACATTACGTACTGAGTCATACTTACAAACGGAAGTAAAATGGCTTAGAAAAAAGAAATTAAAGAAATTAAAACTATTCTAAACCTGGAAATCCAGGACGACGGCATCCACATTGTTTGATGGTGTAGTTTGAGGAACACTCGAATCCACAGCCGTCCTTTGTGTATCTTTCAACTGCCATAAGTTTCATTTGCCTGCAGTTCGTTTTGTAGGGTGAAGGAAGTCTCTTGATCTAAGAAAAAGGTACATAGAGAATACTTCATGGAAAGTGCGGGCGTACGGTATTTACGCACGAGTTGTTGACGTATCAGAAATCGAACGAGTGAGCGCAGCGAACGAGTAAGATTTCCGATACAAAAACAACGAGTGCGTAAATACTGTACAAAGCACTTTCCATGTGGTATTGTATTTATTATATACATACTGAGACGTTCATCATTTTGGCGGCCTTTTTACTTTAAACCTTTCAAAAATGCTAAAAACGTTTGTTAAAAACATAAATGACGGTAAGGATATGAGGTAATCCAAGAACTATAAGTACTCTTAACTGTTTGTTCTCAATGCACAATTGAAAATCAGTGAATTTAAGTAAAATGGCCGGTTTCAATATAAGCTTAAGCTTAAATGAAAGGCAAAGTAGCTCCGACAAAAAGCACAACAAAAGCTTACGTCTCGTTCTGTTTTTCCCTTTCCGCTGTTGTTTCGCCGGCTCTCTACCGTTTTCTTTATTGAAAGTGAGACAAACGAAACTATTCCACTCCATTTCCGAAATGTTTTTCACTTTTTTAGCTAGAAAAACTCTTTGAGTAAAACTTTTCTCGTTGAATGTGTGCGAAGCGACGCCGCAAGCTGCAATAAAAGGCGGGAATTTTGGCGCGAAACCCACACCTCTGTGGCTTCTGATTGGACGTATCATTTTTTTGCACGTGTGAAAACCATCGTTCTCTCCTCTGATTGGCTAGAACTAATTTGCGTACGAAAATTTACGACATAGCTTTATGGTGAGTATTTCTCAGTATGTATATAAGAAAGTAATATACCAGATATTTCGCTCGTTTTTATTGGTGGTCGTCTTTCTTTTATGAGAATTAATGATATATATAGTCATCCACCTCACAGAGTTATTCATTATGTCGCACAGAGCTGAAGAGGTTTCAAACATTATACCACAAAAGCCCGACTGAGTTAAAATTCGACAAAATCAGTTTAAATTTAATTTTGGAGATGCTGAAAAACGACTATTACCATGCAAAAATAGTACTAAAGAGAATTTTTTCCGTTTTGGCCGTTTCGGTCTGAAAAAGAGTATAGATGTTACCTACTGTGGTCTGGAATCAGGTACCGTTTTCGAGAGAGTTACTGGAGTGTGCGGACGTATTTGTCGTTTCCATTCCAAATAAATAAGAAAGAGTAATATGTCTAAACTAAGTAATGATGTCATAATTTCTGCCTATGGATTTTGAAGGCCTGGTCTGAAAACGGGTGTACAAAATTACATTTTTTCGTCTGAAATAAGGCGAGGATTTAGAGAAACGGGCGGTACAGCTCCATCAAGAATTCCAAGTAGTACCCGCGGGTCAGTAACTCACCTTTGTAAGCTTGATCAAGGCAGACGCATGGGTGCCAGGTAAGACATTGAAGCCGTCATAGCGGTTGATAAATGTATTTTGTTCGTGCACAATCACTTTGAAACCAGCAGAGAATTCGTTCAATGTGCTCTCGTTGGTTTGAACATCGAGTAGAATGCTAAGACCAAAATCAGCGCCTTCATAAGTTGTATGATGCAATGGAATGTCATTTAGACCCGAGTTAAAAGTGAAGCAGAGCCCTTCTTTAGTCAGGTGCGGAACAAAGTCCTTATCAGAACATGTGATTACAGATTTGAAACGGCAGTAGAGGACAAACATGCTACGCATTTCATGGCCATATCTGATAAGAAATTCCTCTTCATTGTAAAAACGTTCCGATGACCGATTCAGAGCGTCTAATATTTTCTGTTGAGTTGACTCATTGCAGCCTTTTACCAAAGCCGGTCCAAACCACTGATAAGCACACAAAAGAGCCTGGCCACAGGTGAGGTTTCCGCGAACACTACGAGTTTCACTGCATCCACTAATGTTTAATCCCATCTGATAAAACCTCTCATCATCATCAGTCACATCAATCTTAGATCGCATAAACATGTTCAAATTACAAATGGTTACGGCAGGGAAGGTCAAGCCATTCGTCGGTGTTTCCAGTGAAATTACTGTCTTGATCGGCAAAGAAAAAAATTTTCTTAAGCTGATGACGGAAAGAAACATGAACAAGCTTGCAGCGGCGAAAAGAAACAGAAGCCAAATAGTTCGCTTCAAAGGAGAATGGTTTCGATGGACGACGTGTCTAAGTCCGTGGAGAGTTGTACTGGAAGCAAACTCCGTCCATTCGTGGGAGTCGGGATTTTCTGGTTTCATTTTTTCGTTCGGAGAATTTGAGCCATCATCGATGGGCCTCACAACCACTTTCCTTACCATACCTGAAAATCAAACAATAAACAGAATAAATAGCAGCTATAAGTAAATACGTTAAATAATTCACTTATCATGGCGTTAGGCACTCTACGGGGTGTTTTCTTGTTTCTCATATCAATTTTTCAAAATTGTATAATTTGTACTCATGAAAATGATATTTCAGAGACTCATAGAGGTAAACGGAATCTGTTTGACTCTTTCAGAATCAGATAACTATACAACTACGTTTTTAGTTAACTTTTTTTACCCTTGATGGCTGAAACCACATTTTTATCGATTTATACCAAAAAGATAAAAATCTATCCGTAAGAATCGCCTTTGGGTTTTTTTAATCGTCGTTAAGAGAAAGATAACCAATCAATTTATGAAAGGATTCAATAAATGTTAAAAAAAAGATTTGACATGAAATGTCCAAGGTTTTCGGATAAAAAAATAACATCACTTTGGCTGTTAATTTTTTTTTTTCCAAGCCTGCGGGGAAAAATTTCGAAAGAGCAACGTTTCAGTCAATTTTCTTCCTATCTAAAAAGAAGCCTACCGATATCAGTTTATAACATGCAAAACATGAAATGTAAGGTTTATACAACACCCGTTTTGCGATCTGCTAAGAAAAATAAAAGAAAAAAAGGAAAACGCCGATGAATTTTTTCGCCACTATCAGCAAAAGGAACAAACTTGTTGACTACATGTACATTTGCAGTTAATAGTTTTTGGCTGAAATGTAAATCTTTTTTGTTACGCAGCTTCGTGAAGTTGCGTTAGCAAATTAGCAAATAAAAAATTAAAACGCTGCCGGCAAGAGTGATAAAATCTCTCAAAACCTACACTAACTCAGAACGAAGACAGTTGTCACTTTTGAGATGTCTGCGACAATCCGATTCAGTATCTGTTTGTAATCGATTACTTTACCTGAATTTCGCATAAAGCCGCCCGACTTACTGATAACACACTAATGGATATTAGACTCCTCGACTGTCCCACAAACTGATTCAAGGCAAAGTCTGACTGAGTAGGCAATTACTGTTTGTTTTAAGCAGTTTACATAACTTGGTATGTCGCCCGAAAGTTACGATTGTTAGAACGCCAGCGAGGTAGCAGTTCGTTGAGGTTCACAGTTGGTTGTTTGACTGTACAACTAACAAAACAGCTGCTTTATCACCTTGCCAAAAAACCTGTTAATTTAATTATGAGCAATTTCATCAATTTTTGGGATGATTCAGTCTCATAATAATGATGCATTACCAAAGAGAAAAACATAAAAACAGAATATAAAAGAAGAAATATCGTTGTGTAATGTTATTGGATGGCGTCAAAGGAAATAAAAAAAGTTATTTGTTGCTTTCCTCAAAATACTGAGGTCGATAATCCGTTATCCGAGTGGCTTTTTATCATATCTCTTTGTCGTCATTCAAATATTTGTGCCCATGTGTAAGAAAAATAAGGATAGAAACACATATAAACAGTGTGAAATTATTTAGGTCCATGCCAATTTTGTTCATTTTGGTGGATTTTGGCGTCAAGATCCAGTCCTCTATGCTGTATTGACGTCTTGTTTAATTAGTAGCCTGATATGGTTTTTGTGTCTCCTTGATGTCAGCCTTTCGAAAAATATGACCCCACCCAAACAGACTGCAAAGAAAAAGGTTTATTTTTATATTCCTTCACGGCAAGAAAACCCTCATTTACCAATAATTTTACAAAACGGTAAATCCTAGAAAATTCGGCATTCACCATCTGTTTTCCCACTCCTGAAAACATCCCGAAAATTGCTAATTTTCCTTGTGTGAATCCAAGGAAAATTGGGAGTTAACTTGGCGTTTTCCTGCACTTGAAAATCTCAGGCAAACACCGTATTTTACAAGGCGTTTACATGTATTTTCCAGACCAGGTGAACGCGCAGTTTGTGCGGCATTTTCCTACTGTATTTGTTAACAGTTAACGCAAGGAAAACATGTCATTAACCTACGGTTTTCCACCTCTAGAAAAACATCGACGAACATGTTGTTTTCTAAGCGTTTTCTGTTGTTTTCCGCGGTGGCCAAACGTAGAGTTTTTCGCGGGTTTTCATTTGACAGCAAAACATAAGGAAAACATGACGTTCATTTGCCATTATCCTTCCAGTGATAATGCTACGTTAGCTCCTCGTTTTCCTTAGTAGGTGAATGCGGTGTTTTCTAACCGCACCTGTTAACGGTTAACTCGAGGAAAACATCATCAGGGACACAGAAAACGTGGGTCTCGCGAAAAGTTTGGCCCGATTTCGAAGATCTCAGAAGCGTTTGTGATACCGGTCTCGAAGTCTCGTTTTCAGGTGACTCCGTGCGTTTCGGAGTTTTTAAATCACGGCCTCGAATTTTAAAACCAGGGTTTCTCAGTCTCGCAGTCTCCAATTTACAATTCTTTACCATTATCATCGATCAGGTTCCAGCGTGAACCGAGATCGAACCACCTCGATCTACCGAGCCGTTTTCTGCAACCCGTATACCGACTTCTGGTCACTTCTGTAACTTACCATTACGAGAGACCGTTGTGATCATCAAAATGCCAGTCTATTAAACCTTATTACAGAATGCAGCATTCAGAAAGCGGACTTGTTAATAATTTGTAATGGTAACAGGACTGAGTGGAGTCCAATTCGGTCTGTAATCATACGAGTGATTAACAAAATCGGACGACCGCGTAGCGGGAGTCCGATTTGTTTAATCACAACAAAATTTGTGATATATAGGGCTCTTTTTAAATCAAAACACAAGAAATTCCAAGATTTTTTCGCTAGCAATGAAAAAAAAAAGCCATTTAAGCACGCGCGTGATGGCGCGTACTGTCGACCAATTACTTAGGCATGACGCGTACTGTCCTATTTAACTGTCCAATTAAGGCTGAAATCAGGGCAGTTGAGAACCAATCAGATTTGAGAATTTTGTTATAGTTATGATTAATAGCCAAATTGGGACGTTGCTGTAGACCCTGTGAACAGAAAGGACAACTTTTTTCCCCAGCTTATACAGGTTGTTTTAATTTTACTGGAAGGGAAATGGATTTGATGATATTTGCCTCAAATTCAAATCTAAGACAAATCTGATGTCAGATTTGTCCACCCAACAAATGTCGCAAATGTGAGACAAATCTGTTATTACACTTGTCTCGAAGAAATGTAGGACAAATGTGTTTCAAATATGCTATTATGTTTGCCCTTGTAAAAAGTTTTTTTAAAACAAGACAAATGTGACGAGTAAAAATTCTTTATCGTTAACTTTTCATTAAGTATAATCGCAATTTAATTTTCCAACAATTGTTTCGAAACGTCAGGGATACTCCCTGATTCCTTGTCTATCCGAAGACGACACGTTACTGAAGGACAAGTTATTAAGGGGAAAAGGAAAGAATCAGCTGTCAATGACCGACCTTGGTAACTATTTTGAGAATATTTTATTTGGAAGAAAAAGTAAAGCTCCTCTTAATAAATTAAATGGCAGGACATTTTTGTTATGCTTCAGTAGACAGTTAAGGCAGTTTGGGTATTCTTAATACTTTTCTGTTATTTAATCACTGAAGACAATTTGCTGTCTTGGTAAATATTGAATTGGATAGGATGGGGGTAATCATTGTATTTGTTAGTTCACTCCATGATCATTTTTTTGCCTTTTGGTTGTGACATCTAGCTGATAATGACCTTTGTAACATTAGGCACTGAGATAGCTGGCTTATTTAGGGTGTCATGGGCATGACTGGGTATTTGGTGATTCTGGTACGTTCAGTGATATCTGACAATGAATAGATTATTAATTGCCCATACATATTATCAGGTTTGGTAATGTACACTGGTCCTGATTCTATCCACGGGGTGGGTGAGATATGAAGGGTTGCATGGTAACTGTTTGGTTTGGGGTCACTTTGGCATTTTCTCATAATATTTCAGAATCTCTAGAGTAATTTGGTTGGCTTTACATTTTTTTGCATGCCTCTTGAACAGCATTAATGTACATTAAAGATATGTGATCTTAGACTAATAAGTTTAAGTTTAAGTCGACCTTCAGACTTAGTAGGAGTGGAGTAAATGTTTCAGACGATAAAAATACTATATTTCACTCTTTGACAGGAGACAATTCATTCTAAATAGGCACTTTGCAACACTTGAATAGCAAAATAATCAAGATGACCGACAGATATACAACAGGATCCTGACTTTGCAAACCCTTGTTTTTTTTTTATAACCTCCTGACAATTCAAACCAAAACTGACTACCTTTCCCCAAACCAGGGTACAAAGAAAATCATTTTTACAGCTTGCCATTCGGGCAAGCTTAAGCTAGCATTTACTAGCCAAGATGTCATTTCAACTAGCCCCAAAAACGTTTTGACTAGCAGAATTGATTTCATGGTTCTTCTGTTATTCGATCCTCAAAAAACATCACTTGCCCATTGGGCAAGTTTAAAGCAGAATTCACTAGCCCGATAGCAAAATCCACTAGCCCTGGGCTATCGGACACAGTACTTTCTTTGCACGCTGCCCCAAACACACACTTATCCTAAAACCAATTATTATTAATTGAATATTTTTCATTTTCTGCAAGAGGTTTGGCAGCTTTTGCACTATCCCTGAAAATAGAATACCTGAGTGCAGGTTAGCCCTTGGTCCCCCTAGAAGCTAGCCCTTGGCACTCATTTAGGAACTCGGTCAGTATTTATCCTACATGTGCATTGTAATCAAAATAAAAATAGAACTAGAAACACTGTACAATCAAGAATTCTGGATAATTCGTGTCCAGATAATAGTTTTATTGAGGTTCAACTGTACCGTGTTTTCTTGGACAAATGAAAATTAAACAACAGAGGATGTCATCATTAACAAAAGTTCCCACTAATATTTTCCTAGATACTAGCAATGTTGAACTCAGCTTGTTACAGCGAGAACTTTTTCCCTCTTGTGAATTATTTCTCCAGATATACAGTGTGAACTGATTCTCTGAACTGGAATGAAACATGCAGGTCCAAACAAATCAAATGTATTACACCAGATTTCCAGGGGAAATCCAAATTCATAGCGATCTGGATGTTTTGAATACCAGTTCACTCTCGCAAAATAAAATTCATATTTCTGGACAGCTGAATTGGATGATACTGGTTTAGTCTTAATGCAGTGACGGAAGAATGTGATGACTTTTCCAGGTCTTTGATCATCAGATCCTCTGCTTGTGGCTAATGATCCTTCTGTCCCTGCCCAGTTAGCCAGAATATAAGAATTTCTTGTAGTTTGGCTTTGCTGTGATCCATAAAGCACTGAACCAACTTTAATGGCTTTGAATTCTGAGATAGTAAATGGCATTTCGATGGAAGTCCTTGCATCAAGTCCCAGAAGCTCCTGATACACTACTTTAAGTGCATTTAGATCATCACTGTCCAGTGATTCATCTTTAGCAGGTGACACTGGAGAAATGCAACTGTTTGCTGTCCAGTCACAACTGCTCAAATCTTTAATAGATGCTTCCCTATGTTCTTGTAGACTAAGGTATTGTTCTAGTGGCTCCTGAGTTATCTTGACTGACCCTGAACCCTGACCATTCTCGAAAAATTCAGTAAAAGATTCTTGATACAATTCAGGGTACTTGAAGTCCTTAACTTTAGCTTGCATTAAAAATTTCCTCATTAACTGAATTTCAATTGAACGGTTATTAGTGTGAAAAGAGCCCAAAATGCCATTAAATCTTTCAAAACTAAAACACCAGAAAGAATGAAAAGGCCCATAATCAAGAAGACATTCCTTTAAATGACCATGAAGGTGCATATTGGGAGTAACAAGATCCTTTCCATAAAGTTCCTCAAAGGTTCTGCAAAATTCCATTAAGTGTCTGTCTCCAAGTTCAATATCGCCATAAGTCAAAACTTTCTTTCCTAGCAATTTACATGCAAGAACAAAGTGACGCCAACACTCAAGATGGTTTTCAGGTAAAACACCCTTCAATGCAAACAATGAGTAAACTGTTGTCCAGTTTTTCCACTGGTCTGCAGTAAATCCTGAAAAGCTGCAAGAAATTTTCCCGGGAATACGGCCGATGTCTTGTGGTACTGTCATTGAATCTACCAGTTCTTGGATTCTTTCAAAGTCCTCATCACTGATAAACTCATTTCTCTCTTTTAACCACACATTTTTCATCATGTGTTTAGCTGTCCCCAAATAAAGATTATGCATGGGATCCACAACAAAGTAACGTATACAGTCAAAGTACTCAAGCTCTTGCAACACAGAATACCTAGCACCTAGCTCAGAACAAAGTTTTTGCTGTGATGCAGGGCTTGTCTCTTGCAGTGTTCTTTTTGCCGACTGTTTATGTTCTGAAGAGTTTCGAGGCTGCCAATTCTCTCGATCAAAACCACTGAAATCAAGCCCATTCCCAGAATTAAAATGCTTCTTACAACGGGAACATCCTTGAGAAGCCATGTGACCAAGAAATCCTCCAATTTTCCTTGTAGCTGGAATATCCGATGAAACACAAACTAGGCCAACTTTGATTGGACGTTTAAATAAACTGCCATAAATGGAGAAACGCTCTTTGCAGGCCCAAAGTGCTTTCAATTCCTGCACAAGTGGCTTCAAAAAGGTGTTTGCAGTAAGTTTTGGTTCAGAAGGACCAGGTAAAACGCCAACAACAATAATGTTCTCTAATTTATACCTTTCATGCCGAGGAAGGTTAAGCAACACCAAGTAAATTACTCCAACAGATCCAGGAGAATGTTTGTGTGGCCTAAACCAGTCTACATTGAGCATAACAGCCAAACTGTTGATGTTGCAGAGAAACCCAGATGAAGATAACTCTTTCCAGACATTACCTTGGTAAATGTCAGTTCTGACATTGTCAGGAAGAGACTGCTTTCTCCATTCCTGGCATTTTTCCCAAAAGCCAGGCCTTTTAAGAAGTACTTGCAATGACTTTACTACAGAATTATATGGATACACCATCCGTGGGTACAAAAACGTGTTTGTTCCAGTGCGAACAGTCTTCAGAAGTAATTCATCACAGGGACCTTAAAAAAAAGAGCAAACAAACAAAAGGGTTAAGTCACAGTAGAATTGTTCAGGAAGTCCTATGTTTAGGAGCCAAAAACTCTGAGGGCAAGTAGGAATCAACAATCATATTTCATTTTAACACATGAATGGTGATGTCACAGGCAAAAATTGCTGTACAAATCATAATTATTATCAAAGGTTTTATTAAGATTAGTGTGCTTATTTAGAACAATCCTTTAATTTAACTAGTAGAGATACATAGATAGTTTATTTATATAACTTTGCAATCCAAGAGTTGAGTTACATCATACTTTAATACAAGTTTAAAAAAATGTAAAATAAAAACACAAATTAAATCCTTAGGTAATTGAAAAGATGAAAACTAGATCTACAAATGCGATAAATTCTTAAAATACAGTTGAACCTCCATGTGCGTTTTTTGCGCGACCACCTCTCATAAACAACTCCCTATCCGAAACACCAAAATTTTTCCAGTCAAAGCATTAGAGTTGGAACATCTAGAAAATGAACACCTCCTGTAAGCGACAGCGACCACCTTTTGGGTCTGAATGTTTAATGATTTTCTATTGTCTTTACACTCTTATGAATGCTTTGTGAGCTTTTTGCAAGAAAGTGGACATGCTTTTTCACCGATGAGTCTAAACATTGCACTCTTATCTACATTGGTGAGATTGTAATATTTTTTATATAAAAAGTATGGTAGCCCAGAACAGTGGTGCAGGTTAGTATCTTGACCTGCACCACTGTTCTGGGCTATTAACCATACTTTTTGTATAGAAATTATTACAATCTCACCCTGAAAAAGATTCAAAAGCCATGGTCATTTGGAGCACTAGCCCTTGGTCTCTAATGAAAGCAGGCATGTACAAATGCAGACCATGTAGACTGCAGACCATGCAGACTGAGGATTTTTTAAAATTGATATATCATTTTCATCTATTTATTTCTTCTTATCATTACTTTTTCACCTAATTTTTCTCTCTTGACATTAAATAGTCAGTCTTATTACCTTTAAGCTGGTTTCCCACATTTTAACATGACCGGATGAAGTGACTTGATTAACTCAGTTAAAAAAACACCAGCAAAATGGATAATTTTAGCGCTTTTTACAATATTTGCTTTATTTGAATTTTGTAGAGAAAATGAGGCTCCCAACCATACCATATCAACTACACTACTGAAAGAGGTGCAAGAAATTGAACAAATTAAAAATGATTCAACATGTACCGAGAGACGAGTTCTTGGTAAGTTAATATGGTTGTAAAGTGAAATGCTTTGTACATGTATAATATACATTTACCATTAATGATAATACCGATCACATACTTCATTTGAACAATCCCCTGCCCCTTTTTTTCTTATTTCTCTTAGTTAAACCCTAAATTCCCTTAAATTTATTTTAGGGATAAACTATGGGGATTGTTTGTCAAGATTTTTTCTTTATTGAGCAGAAATGGCCCTACGAGCTGCAAATAACAGTCCTTAACAGTCATGGACAATGTGCAAGCATATAAGATACTTAGTGATAAACCAGGAATATCTTAATAATGGAGATGAAACTTTAAGACAGTGTACTAAGTCAAGGCATAAAAAATGCAGTGAAACCTGTAAAAAGTGCAGGATCCCAAATTTAAAAACAGACACCCATCTCTATTAGATGGACACAAGCATCATTGAGCTCCACCTATTCTCCCCTTATACAGGTTTTACTGTATCATACATGCAGGGAACAAAGAAATATGATTTTGTTGAAATATCCTCACTAGCTAGTCTAGTGATGTGTACAGGGGAGAAAATAAGATAGCAAAGGAACACTTAATGATATTTTTGCCGGTTTAAATGGGTGACATGGTAGGTAATAATTCTATCAGGAAAAGCAATTATCTTAGACTTGAGAAAACTCCTGTACAAAAGGTTCGAAAAATTGAACTTATGGTAATGCTCATAATAAATTATTATGCAGATTAATTGTCCTTTTTTTGTTACCATTAATGATAATACCGATCACATACTTCATTTGAACAATCCCCTGCCCCTTTTTTTCTTATTTCTCTTAGTTAAACCCTAAATTCCCTTAAATTTATTTTAGGGATAAACTATGGGGATTGTTTGTCAAGATTTTTTCTTTATTGAGCAGAAATGGCCCTACGAGCTGCAAATAACAGTCCTTAACAGTCATGGACAATGTGCAAGCATATAAGATACTTAGTGATAAACCAGGAATATCTTAATAATGGAGATGAAACTTTAAGACAGTGTACTAAGTCAAGGCATAAAAAATGCAGTGAAACCTGTAAAAAGTGCAGGATCCCAAATTTAAAAACAGACACCCATCTCTATTAGATGGACACAAGCATCATTGAGCTCCACCTATTCTCCCCTTATACAGGTTTTACTGTATCATACATGCAGGGAACAAAGAAATATGATTTTGTTGAAATATCCTCACTAGCTAGTCTAGTGATGTGTACAGGGGAGAAAATAAGATAGCAAAGGAACACTTAATGATATTTTTGCCGGTTTAAATGGGTGACATGGTAGGTAATAATTCTATCAGGAAAAGCAATTATCTTAGACTTGAGAAAACTCCTGTACAAAAGGTTCGAAAAATTGAACTTATGGTAATGCTCATAATAAATTATTATGCAGATTAATTGTCCTTTTTTTGTTAGATGCCATTTCACAAAACTTGGCCTCGAGCAAGAAGCGAAAAAGACAGGAGGAGAAGGGGACATATGAGCAGTACCAACAGGAGCAGAAAAGAAGGCAAAGAATTAAGAGGGTGAGGTTCTCTGTCATGTTATTAAAAACTTTTGAATCAAAATTTTGAGTATTCAGATGGTAATTGTTTTAATTGACCAAGAAGGTATACTGTACATCCTTCGCTGTTAGGACTGGAATAGAGGGGAGTAAAGTTTGTAATATTATACGGCTTCTATTTGCAAGTGTGTGATGTGTGTTTCTTTCTATGTAATTCATTTTCCAAAAGATTAACTGATTGTTACCCTACTACAGGGTTGTCACTAACATTTCAAGTTGCTGGGTAAATACAACAAGTAGGTGGGGAATCAAACGGCTAGGGATTTCTTTTGGTTCTATTTTTCTTCTATTTTCCAAAAAAATAAAAGTAGCCGGGGGCCACTCTCTTAATTAGTAGCCGGGGAAAATCCCAGGCCCCCGGCTCTTAATGACAACCCTGCTAGTAGTCATAAGCTGTTTCAGAGTCCTAACTGAACGCAACTACATAAGTTTAAGAGCAACAACTAACATCATTATCTCTCGCTCAGTGTTAATTTTTTACAACAGTGTTGGGGTTCAGATAATCAGTGTAAAAGTAGCTTTTGAGTTGCCATGTGATGTTTTGTGCAAAAAATTAGCTGAATTACTGAGTTTTTTTTTTTTTTTTCTTTCTCTCTCTCTCTCTTGTATGTAGAAGCTTGATAAAAGATTGAAAGCCGTCACTGAGGAGGAAAGGGATGGTGACCTGTTTTCAGCCCTTCATGTAAGCCTTGTGTCTTCAGAGGAGTCTGACACGGAAGATAATTCCTTGAGAACCAGGCCTCTGTCTTGGAGAACAGAGAATGTCAACAACTTTTTTAAACTTTTGGATGGAAGAGCAAAGGCAGCAATGACCTCCCAACAAAGGAGACAATCAGTTAGTCGAAGACAAGGTGTTGCCAGTGGAAGAGGGACAGACACTGTCCCAGAACATTTGCAATGGGCTGTGTGCGATTCCCCATAAGTCAGTAAATAAGTAAATAGGGAGCGTTTCTCAAAAAGTTGGAGCTGCCTTTAAAGGTTAAGTTGAAGTGACTATATAAAGCAGACTGAAGAGTAAAATGTAACAGCTCAGTCTTATTGATGTAGGCATAACTTATTTCAAAAAGAAATATGATTTTTTAATTATTGTTATATTACTCAATCTGCAATCTTTGATTTCCTTAAGCAAATTTGTTTCCAAAAAATGAATTGTGAACAGCTTCTATTCTTTAAATATAAATAATTTTTTGCATCTTAGGAATTAACCGCATAATGTTTGTTACCCAGTATTCAGTTTGGTGTCAAAATTGATGTGCATCAGAACCATGAGTTCAAATCACAAACATCTTGTTTCTGTATAGTTACAGTTGTAAACACATAGCTTTAAAAGGTTCTTTAATACACTTTATTGTCACTTCATTATAAGGTATTAATGCAAGAACTAGATTTTGTTGGACTTTAGACTGTTTTTTTTTTGTTTTTGCACTTCGCATAGAGTTCAGCCTGAGAGTTCTCAATGTAGAATGTTAGCCATGTTTTTCTTTAGTGTAAGCTAGGTTATAATTTTGAAGACCACATCTTCTGACAATTTCATTTATAGAATTAGACTGCGAGCACTGTAACACTAAGGGTATGATATGTATGCAATGCCATGTAAATAAATGTTCAGAATTTACAGTTCATATATTGGTTCTTTTCATCTGTGCACTCTTTATAAGTAAGTGGGAAGGAAACATTTTACTCCCTTGAGTTTTACACGCATTTACAAACAGTAATAACCAGAGGACCTCAATTGCGGGGTGGGAATTACGGAAAAGCTATGACATACAAGAGATTTTCCCTGTCTGAATTAAATTAATACTGAATGTTACAACACCATTGAAAACACGGCAGGAAAAAGCAAATTGTTAAAACAAAAGCAATTTCCAAAGGAGATATAACGGGAAACGCGGGAAAATTTTGCGTTTTCCTAACTTCACACGAATTTTCTGTACTTGAGAACGCCAGAAAACTAGTAGAAAACGACCGCTAACGCTGGAATACAATCCGTTTTCCGTGCCTGAACTTATCAGTGAATGCTGGAAAACGCGAGTTTTCTTGAATTTACTTGAATTCACTGTCACGGAAAATGAAAGAAAACGCAAGAAAACTGCTTGCAAAAGTCGGAATAACGCGCAGTTTTCCTAACGGTAAGCGATCGGTAAACGCTGGAATACATGCGATTTTCCTGGATTCAGCGGTATTCACCGTTTCGGAAAACGCCGGAAAACGTCCGCAAAAGGCAGGATTTCACTCGTTAACTGCGGTGAACTCGAGGTTTTCCCGTCTGAAAACTCAGGGTAAATGCCGGAATACAAGACGTTCACCGAGTGTTAACCGATCGGTGAACGTCAGCAAACGCATGTTTACCGGCGTTCACTGAATAGGAAAACTGATGGATAATGGAACGAATACTCGAATTAACCGGAGTGAAAACGTTTGGAAAACGAAGGATTTTCCGCTTGGTGAATCTCAGATAATGCGGGTAAATTGCGCATTCTTCGTTAATTCACCGCGCGTTTTCTCAGTGGGAAAATGCCACTTTTTTTGCCGTGCTTGTGATTTTAATATGACACGGAAAAGCGAGCATTGCGGATTTGTTTGTTTGTTTTCCCAGTACATTACTATTTTCTACTGTAATTATTTTGCACTTATGGATTCTTCTGTCTTTTCTGCATCATCTTAATTCCCAAGGTCCTTCTTCGTTCTGTCCCTTGGAGTGAGCATAAAGGTGAGAAGGGAGGGAAAGATACCGTAAGAGACAACTCTGAGACACTCATGTGTCAGATTTCTCAGCGTTAAATCTTTCCAAAATTTCGGAAGGCAATTCCAACCCCATTTTTCTTTTAATATTGAGTGGATAACTGAGGACTTCCGATAGACTCCAATACAGCACTAAACAATACAGAGTGGGCAAGATATAGCGAATACCCATATATGATTAGCTAAACGAATTAGCAATTTTTCCCTTGTTCTCGAAAAAAAAAGTAATAATAACAAATACTGCGACGACGACGACGACGACGACGATGATGATAATAAACATCACTTAAACAGAACAATGTTGTTATCTTTATAATCTCATATATCTTTCAAATCATTCATCCTTTCCTGAGGAAGTGAGAGAGGACACGCGAACGCTAGTTGCTTTTGCCTAAATATCATGATTTGAGTTACAGTGCAAGGGAATGGGACTAGCAGAATATGTTTGCTATAGTGAGATTTCGTTGTACGATGATTCTTTTCCATATATTTTACTAAGAATATCGTTCGGTTAATCTGAGGACTTCGTTATAAGAGGTTCGCTATATCGAGGTTCCACTGTACCATTAGTACGTCAAACGGCGAGACTTATAATAATTTGAGTAAATGACATGTTCTGACCTGAACTAAAGCCTTTCCAGAAAACAAAGGGGTGTGAGACGCCTCAGTATCGATAAAACCTGGCCTTCCGAGTCTTTATATGCATCGAAATAATACAAAAATAATACGGGTTGTGATGGGACGATTGTTACCTAAAATCAATCCTCTCATTACTTAAAACTGTGATTTTGTTTTGAAATTGTGAATATACATTAGTACTAACGCGAGTTTTAAAATAGTCTGCGAAGCGGACGGAGCGCAAACAAAATCTTGCCCCTCTTAATATTTCATGACAGGTTATTGTTGCAACGAAAGTTCCAAGTGCGACAAATGTAAATAAATGATTCGATGAAAATATTTCAGTACTTGAGAAGATCGTAAAAAAGAGGTGTTATATTTTGAAAGAGAGAGAAAAAATAAAGATGACGGGTGGCATTTAGAAAAGACGTCTTTTTAAGGGGCATTTCCGCTGACTCATTACAAAGTACAGCATCTAATATATGTAGAGTATATTGTCACGCTAGGAAGAATCAATTTGTATGCTGCCATGCTAAGTATATTCAACGAAGGCAAATCTTAGGATTATGAATGGCCACAGTCGAGCTGAAAGGAAGCCTAGTTACATGGAGGCAGTACATAATTCCACAACAGAAGAACCAGTAAAGTTGAAAAGCCTTAAAAGGAATTCAAGTTCTAGCGATTGTGAGGCGGCTGTAAAGGCAAATTCAGTTTCTGGTGAGTAACACCTTCAAAACAATCCGGGTTGATACATCGGCTGATGATAATTTAAATCACTCGAGGTTTTCGAAGGGTTTGTCGGTTTTCTTGAACTGGTTGGATTTTGAATCATCCACAGCGTTAATATGGGAAAATAAAACAAAGCCATTCGATTCCTATGATTTTAACGTATGCAAGGGTAGTAAATGTTCGAAACAGATATTAATTAATTCGAATTTTGTTTTCGCGTGATTTAACAGACGTAAACAAAGAGATGTTTTTCTAAGAAAAATTTTCTCATATATTGAATTTTTGACCCCAATTTAGATAACTGCCATCAACCACTGATCGACATTGGGATGATTCACCACAGTTCTTGCTCCCGTTTTTTTTTAATTTGTAAACTATGTTCTTTATTGAAAGATGCCACCCACATTCATTTCATGGCAGTTTTCGCGTGACCAAGCTCATTTTAAAGGGATAAAACGAAGTCGTAAATTCATTCCAGCGTCAGTTTAGCGGATAATACTAACGGTGTCTCACATCCTTCATCATGTTGAATGATAAAAATAAACTCATTGCGTTCAACCATGTGCGAACAACAGGTTCTTAGAGTTACAACATAGCTTAAAGGTGGCAGTGAACCGTGAATAATTTCCATGACTAAATCTCGCCCTCTAATGCTATCAAAAAATTGTACATGGATGTCTGAAGTCATACCTCGTTTTCTTTCAACAGTTCTTACTAATCGCACTTTTAGGACAACGTCGAGTAAGGAGTTAAAGACCGCATACAACAGAAATTTCTTTTTCCATGTTTTCCTGGTCGCCATAGTAACATGTCAGCTATTTTGAAAATCATTGTCTTATTTTTATCATCTTGCCTTTAAGTTTGTTACCAAAAAAAAAAAAAAACTGAAGGCAATATACGATGTTTAAAAAGTGCGCATAATTCTTTAAATAAGTTTTATGTAGTCTAAAAATGGCAAATAATTTGCATAAGACAAATCATGTTTCGAACCCTCAGTGGAACCACCATTAACCTCCTGAGTACAGGCAAGTGGCCGGGAGCCTATCCTGAAAAAGCTTATTAATGGTGCTTTGTCTCCCTGTAGAGTTAAGTCCACACAAATATGGAAACATAATCTTTAGCAAAAACGTCATGTTTCTTTGAAAGAATCAAGCGACAGGAGCGGCATTACTGGTCCACAATCAGTGGTCACCTTCTATTTCGGACTGTCATGCCCATCTTTGTGGTTTACGGCCGCGAGCCCGTGATAGATTTCTTTTACCAGAAGCGTAGAGTGAAAAAATAAATAACTAAATAGAGCGCTATAAAAGAAGCTGAAAAAGTCACGTTCCAGATTTTCGATATGATTTTCCTTCATCTTTATATTAAAATTTGGCCAATCTAAAAAGTGCACCAAGAGCGTGATCAGGGTGGCAAAGGTGGTACCTATCACGCATCACGCCGGTTTTTTTTTAAAGAGCTATCACGCCTCACGGAAAAATAAAACACTGAATATTGACTACATTGACAAGTATCCTAATATCATTTGATCCTGAGGAAATCAGAGCTCGAGGAACGAGAAAAAAGGGCAAGAAGTTGGTGTCATAACAATCTATTTTTAATGTCTCTGCTTCTAGTTTTAAATGATATTAACCATCACGGAAATTTCAACGGAAAATCACGCGTCAGGCGTAAGGTGAAAATAGTATGTAAATCACGCGTCACGCTGCAATGTCCAATCACGCCTCAAGCGGCTGATTTGGGTCCGATCACGTATTTGGGTCCCATCACGCGTCACGGAAAACCCCTTTGCGACCCTGCGTGATGGCCACTGAATAGAAAAGTTGGCCGCAGCGGCCTAATAGCTAGAGAGTGGCCGCCTGATAGAGGTTCAACTGCATCTTCACATGAATCGAACCAAGTCGATTGCAATACGGCGTCTTCTGTCAAGTCAGTTCGTTATTTTCTATAGTCCTGAAGGTAGCCGAGAAACTTTATTTTTACTCTTCGAAGTAAAAACTGTGGGAAACTCGTAGATATATATTTTAGAAAATAGATAGATCATGCTATAAAATAAATTTAAGAATTAATTTTAGCCAAGCAGCCGAGTATGCCTTTTAAAAACATCTAATAATGCTGATACTACTAATTGAAATACTCATAAACTTCAGTCATGCGATGATGCAAAGTTTAGTTATTGAACATAGGGTTTGTCGCATTCAATATAGTAAGGGTTGGATCACAGAGCAGTAATTCTTTTTTTTCTTCCTGAAGGTATTGAAAGTCCTTTAGATACATTTGTTGTCAGCTCTGATGTGGGGAATGTTGATCAAGAACAAAACTTCCCTACCAGAAGCCAGACATGGAGGGATTTTTCGGAAAACTCAACCCTCCATGGTTTTAAATATATTTTTGTGAGAAGACCATTTTGGGCACGTGTGGTTTGGCTTATTCTGTTAATGACTTGCACTGGGTATGTCATATATTCTTTCTGCAACAGCATCATAAAGTACTTCGACTTTCCGATTGCTACAATCATGAAAATAAAGTACCCGGATGACACAATGCCTTTCCCGGCAATAACTCTATGTCCCATGACAATGATATCAAAACGTAAAGCATCAATGAGAGACGATGATCCCAATTTTATAAAGCTTGGACTCAACATAGAAGCTTGCGAGGCAACTGCGAGTGTCAGGGCAGGGCGACCTTGCGGAGAAGCACTCCTATGCTGTTGTTTCAGCAGCGATATCATCCTCGATGTCGAGACTACTATAGACAACTGCACTGAAGACTACAAAAATGAGCTAAAGGCAGTTCTCAACAGTGACAAGAGATTATTTAACCTAAGGGATTTTTATAAGGCTTATGGCCTCGATTTAAGCAGGATGATCGTGCCAGAAACATGCAAGTTTGGGTCGTCAGACAAACCGTGCACTTACAGGAATTTCACTGAAGTTGTGACAAACTTTGGAAAGTGTTATTCATTCAACTCGGCTCCTGGTGACGATGTATTGCAAGTGTCTTACGGTGATCTATCAGCTGGCCTGTTTCTGATGCTTAACCTCCATACTGATGACCATCAGTTTGGTTTGCTTTCTGAAGGGATCAGAGTGCTTGTTCACAATCAGGGAGAATACATCAATCCTTGGAACAGTGCGCTGGTGGCTCCGGGGTCTCATGCTCAGATCAGTATCAAAAGAAAAGTGGTGAGTAGGAACTAGTAAATATTTTTAGCTAAAGATTAATTACAGGTGATGTGACTGAGACAGTTGCTCTTCACGTTTAAGGGTTGACCTCTGGGTTTCCTTTATGCTATTTTTGAAATAAAGTATTCTATAAACTATTGAAGATTTAAACGAAGGTCCATCAATATGGAAATGGCAGCGTTTTTTTACTAAATGTTAAAACAATCAAACTTCAGGGGCACCTAACGAGAATATAGTTCAAAACCACTTAAACATAGCATTATTAAACTTAAATTAGTATTTAAACAGTAGATATAGGCACATTTTTATCCCCTAAAAAGTTTTCATCCGTTCAGATTTCCTAGCTGAAAGTCTAGTGATCTGAAAATTGCAAGGATCAAGACTTGCCTTTTCGAAAATTTCAGCCAGAAAAAAGGGTCCCGAAATTTCTAGTTGACCTTTTTAGTCTAAAATTCGTTAAAAATGGGCAATTATACCATTTTTTAGATGTTCGAAAATCCTGGGAGAGGGAGGCAAGCAAGAAATTTTACCACAAAAGTTCCGAAAATTCTAGATCTCAAATCGTTTTTCGAACACATATTTTCCGAAGATTGACGTTCGGGTACTGCCCCTGAATCTAACGCAGTCTGGGCTTCTGGAGTCCACGCTGTGGATTCCGGATTCCATGTACTGGATTCCGGATTCCAATCATTCCAAAATTCCGTTTAGATGGGACGAGAGATGTCCTAACCCACCCCCCCCCCCCCCCCCCCAATGAGGTTGTCTATCTTCAGTAATAAAACGAGCGATTTTCGTTGAGATTTCAAATAGCCGTTGTCACATAAGAGAGGATCTTGTGGGGATTTGCTGCTGCAAAGATTGTCGTAGTTTCAAAGTTGTCGGGGCGATCTATTAAGCAGTAAATTTCTGCGAGTTAGTGCATGGTGCATTATCCTGGTTACTGTCACCGCTGCTTGCACGAAAGCTGGAACATTCAGTCCGCCATAAAATAGCCACAAAATCGGTAAGAAATTGCTCAAGAAATATCGCCTGTGTAAATGGGTTTCTACAAGGGTTTATTACCTCATAAGGTTGTCTACTTATCTTATAACGGAGTTCAGTTTGTAAGAGTTCGACTGATTACGAAAGTGCATGTCTTCACAGTGTGAGTGATTGGCATATGCGCATATCGAAGTACCTGCAAAAGCTCACAGATACCGTTCGAGCATCGACGAGTTAAAAGGGAGATATAGAACGTGGAGGAAGTTACTCCCTAGGTTAATTCAACTAATTAGCTTCCGTATTTTTCTTTGTAGTACCGAAACAAAAGAACTCCATACGAGACAGAGTGCGATGATTCTACAAAGCTGACCAATTTTCAGACTTACACGTCAGATGGTTGTTATTACGAGTGCCTCTCAAAAAAAACCCTGGCAGCATGCAAGTGCAGGGATATTGGTGATAACAGTAAGGGTGTCTGTCTCATAATCTGTTGTTATAGTGTAATTTCGACTTTAACCGAGAACCGCAGTGTACGGCGGCGGGCTCACATAACATTTTTAAATTTCTGGTAAACAAATTAGTGCATTTGCCAGGAAACATGCCCTCTACCAACCGGCGGCTGGTATGTTTTCGTCTGCTCGATTGTTTAGGAATTAGCCAGTTTATTCAATTTCAATTAGAAATTACTTTAGGCATGTTTATGTTTTGCCATGTGAGTGTTTTTAACACGTGCATGGCATTAGTTCCCATTCCTCATTTTTCTCGTTATTATATAATTCAAAGTAAGTTAACTAATCAAGGTCTGCTAAGATAGGTAATCGGTAATAAATAGGCTACGGTAGGTATATTGGATTTTTGTATTTATTTAAGGAGTCTGAAATTTTACACTTTTTCGTGTCTTAGGCAATTCTGCTGACCGAGTTTGTTCTCGAGAAGACCAATATTGCACTTATAAAGTGTACAATGGTAAGTTTCTCGGCAACACGTCAGAATTGACTAACTGGATTGTTTATTGATGATACTCTTAATGAACATCATGCACTTATTAATGACTTGCTATTGGGTACGCTGCTAAATTACGCTTTTAAGCTGACATTTTCTTATTTTTTTTAAATTCTGTTACCACCTAAGAGTTTTTTCTTTTTTTATTTTCTATCCACACCGTTTGGTATCAATACATAAGAGAAAACTTGTGTTCCTCGAAGTAATGGCACATTGTCATCTGTCATATATCGAAGATAAGACGTGTTTGAGACAAAAACTTAAGTATCTACCTGCCCTCTGGGGACGCAGTCTGAAGTTGTATGGTATTTCGGTTATTTATTAGTCTTATGTTGTTATGCCTTGCCAGATGTGCTACATGAAGGAACAGATACATGTCATTGTCCTCTTGCTTGTGACGTCACAGTTTATGAGCCAACAATTTCAACTGCAGCATTTCCAAATCCTTCCATGGTGAAAATCCTACAACGCAAACGCTTCAATCGAAGTGAGGATTATTTTAGGTACGTCAAAAATTTAAGATCCGAAGAAAAAACTCATTGAAAATACTTTGAGTAATTGCGTAAAGGCTGTGATGTAAGAGCGCCATACTGTATTGGTTTCCCCGTGGCGAGGTCTGACGGAACTACAGTCACGTGGCGACTGAAAGTTTGCAGATGGATAGACAGTAGTCTTTTTACTCATGGTATGAAGAGCGCTATGGTGCCTGGAGCTACCCAGGACACACTGACTCGGTTTCGGGAATAATTCCAACCCTACCTTTGGAATTTGTTAGCGAGCCTGAACCAGAAACCGATTCCTGCCTGAAGCAAGTCACATTTATTTATTTTTTTCATGATGAATTGAAGTAATGTTTTATTTTTTTTTGCCAATCTCTTATCCCTCAGAAACCGTCATCAAATGGCGAACCTTTCATTTTCCTATCCACAGATCCCATACTTGTTGTGAGAACTCCGGGTCCAAAGTTTGTTCTTTCGATAAACACCTGATGCCAGGTGACTATGACGCAGTCTGGACCAATCATAGACTTTTTTTTATGGTCGCTCTTTCTCTATCCATAGCCAGGCTCCTTCTGTAGGTACTGAGACACAGATTCCGTGCAACAAAAGGAACAATGCCAGTGACGAATCCAGACCTTCAGATAACGGGGGGAAGGGGAGGAGGGAGGGAGAGCAGTCTCACTGCACAACTACGACGTGAAATGACCAATTTCTAAGTTTACTTGAGAACGGGAACGGTAAGGCGATAAACTCTACCATCTGCTGTCCGAACTTGGGCGCGTTCCCCTTCTTTTAAGTAACAGGACGAAATGGGATAATCGCGAGAAAGTTTAAAATGATGCGAAGTCTGTTTTTCAGCGACGTTTGCATGGACGTCGCCGTTGTTGGATCGTAAGGTCCCTAATAATGCCCCCATGAGAACTCTACTGTGCGGTTCCTTTGTTTCTTTATGATGACGGTACCTGCAGAAAGACCCCATAGCCAGGGCTCATCGGTACCAACGCTTTACTAGGTGAAGATACTTTATAAATGCTCGTGTATTGAGTTCAAGAAAAGATTTTAATACAAATACAATGAGGTTATAATGCAATAAAAAAATATAATTTACAAAATATAATGTACAACAAATTATATCCTGTAGAGGGGAAACACCTCTAATTAATTCATTACTGATTTCTCCAAAAATTTATTTGCTGTTACTTCAACAGGCTGATAGTTTGATTTTATTTTTTAATGAATATCTAGAAACTCCTACGTTATATATTTGTTGCTCGCTGACCTTTGTTTTAGAACTGTAACCAACCACCGTTAAGACCAACACCATAAAACAACTTCCACTGCGCCGTATTAAATTTTTCTGTTTCGCCCTCGACACTTTCTTTGTATTTCATAGCACTACGCAGGACGTATGGCACAGCAATAAGAACGTAATGTATTACCTCGGTATGAATGTCTCGTTTGCTTTACTTACGTGTTTTTAACGTGCACCACTACTTCATTCCACGCGTGCTTTTGGCAAAGACGGATATATCTCGAGACCTCCCCATTACGAATATGAATCCGGCTTCACCAATCGGGGTTACCATGCAGAACTGCTCTGCCACCATAAGGCGCTTCGGAGAAAGAACCTGCCAACTAAGCAGGAGAGAGGTTCAGTACTCCTCGGACCTTGAACAGCAATCGGTGTCTTCCATGGGTTCTCATGTTATGAGAGACTCGTTACATTTACTTTTTGTCCCACTCTCCGTCATTTATCTTTCTTTTTTTTTTCATAGGAAGAACCTGGTCTACCTTCAAGTTGGGTACAAAACCTTCAGTTACGAACTTTTGAGACAGAAAGCTCAATATGACAGCGGCGCGCTAATGGGTAAGAATATAAATACAGTCGACCCTCCATAAGAGACCCTTTCTCGTAAGCGACCACCCATCCAAAACACCAAAATTTCAACACCCAGCAAAGCTTCTCGGTTGAACCTCTCGTCAAACAATCACCTTAAAAACGACTACCCTACCCTGAGACTTGGAGGTCGCTTATCGCAGTTTCCACCGCATCATATTTTAAGTTGAATTTCGGTGGGAATGTAACAGAGTTAATGACACATTGCGACTGGAAACGGCCATGTCGAAGAATTTTAAAATTTCTCTTGCAGAGTTTTAAGGCTCCCTGATTTAGTATATCATAATGACTGGCTACAATCCCTCGACTAATTCTTCATACCAACCGACGTACGTTGACCAGAAGAAGAAGAGGAAGGTGCGGGCAATATACCATCGATTTCATGGTATATTTGACTGGGAACGAGGTTGATCGATGGTATATTTGATTAGAAACGAGGCTGCACGGGCAATAGACTGTCGATCAACTTCGTTTCCAGGCTCGGTGGCCTAGTTATTTATTCTCGAGTGGACAACAAAAATGGCGTTCACGGCTATCCGAAGACGAAATAGCTGAATTTTTTACTAAAACTGAAGGGAAGCAAAGCAAGAATGCGCAAAACATATTGCTCGATGGACGCTTTTTGAGGAGTATCTGCACGAAAACATCTGTGTTTACACCCTTGATCTGCAAGTGTAATTTTTCATGCACATCCTACTCACCCTCATTCTATAATTGCGAAACATTATCAAGAGAGAATGAGAGAAGAGAGCGAATCCTTCGTGTGGACGGACAAAAAGGGAGGTTTTCGAATACGATGATGTCATGCATATCACAGTGCATGCCCAGTAAGGGATGCTATAGTTCATTGTTTTATCAGTTTCTTGTGGACGGGCGAAAACGATTCGTACACGCTATGTATGACAAGGAAAAAGAATCTCCGTTTTCAAAAATACCTACATACATGTGGAGGAGGCCTTATTGTAATGTACTTACGTATGTTCTGTGCTTTAGGTGAGATTGGAGGTAACATGGGTCTGTTCCTCGGTTCCAGTATTCTGACGATTTTTGAGTTTGTCGACTTTGTCATTTATCATTGTTCCCGTCGAAACAAGAAAGACAGCTGATTACACAAGAGAGAGGATTCACCGGATTACCCTTGAATGCTCTAACCAACCCGACACGCTAAAAGGGAAGCAACCACCTCCATTGTGTTCTTAGGAATTCATAAAAAAGACGATTAATTCAGGGAATTAAATAAACTAATAAGGTTAAACACCTGCGATCGCTTTTCCCTTGTCTTAAACTTGTTTTAAAAGTTGTGCCCTAGCTTTAAGAGTGAAAAAGCCTTATGAAATGTAGGTAACCTTTTCAGTATAAAGTGGAAAGCGACGCTGTGCGTTTTAGCCTGTTCCAGGCGTTCACTGAGTTAGAGGCAAAGGCGCGACGAGAAAAGGAAGCGTCACTCGCATCATCATCATCAACAATAGAGAGCTTAATCAACGACGACGGCAGCGACGGCCACGGATACAAAAACGTCACTTAAGCGGTGAATTGGCGCTGCTCCAAACTTTATTCTATCTCGTTTCAAATCGTCAAACGTTAGCAGTCTTTTCCTGGAGTTGAATTCTAAAAGACTGTATCGAAGGTCAGGAAAAGAAAAAGAAAGTTGTTGTCTTGTGTTCACGTCTTCCACAAAAAGTGAAATTACACATTCTCACGATGTAGTCGTGCAGTGACGACTTAGAAAAGCGTGATGCACGTGCAGAGTTGTTGTTTTGCCAATCTAAACCTATTGCTTTCTTGCCGTTCTCGTTGAGGTCGCCTTCGTCGTTGCTTAAGCCTTCTTATGACAACACGGCAAGAAAACTGGGGCGAGGGACGAGTATTCTGTTCGCAGTCGTTTTTTATGACGACAAAAGGAATGGCTTTGTAGCAGATTTAGGGCCGAGGGGCGAGGGGCGAGGGAGTAGCTTGTTATAAAGAACTTTTAAATGTCAAACCGGCCTCCCTGTTTAAACTCGTCAGTCTCCTCGCTCACTGGATCGTACAAACTGCTCCAATTTGGTGAAATTTATCTGACAGTGTGCTTAATTCCAGTAACCTCCGTGGCGAAAAATATTGAATGTCAAGGTGGCTAAGAGTTCTCCATTAACCGTAATCCCATATTTTTAAAATTTCCCCATATATCTATCTCTTTAAACTTCGGATAATTCCGGATATTGTTATCATTTATACCTACAAGAGCCAGCTGGAAGTAAATTAAATTCAATATGTACAGAAGAGAAGAGAAAAGGTTTAAAAGTTTTAAAAGGTCAAATAATTCAATTACAACATAACAGAATTAAAAACCCCAACTGGCAGGAGGCAACCCGTTAGCTATTTACAAGCGTGGCGAGGATTTGAACTCGGCACGACCGACAAAAATACAGCAATTGGTCAAAACGGGACTAGAACGAAGAACCGCTGGATTGTGAGTCCGACGCGCTGAACACTCGGCCACGCTGCCTCTCCTATAAAGAGAAGAGGAGCGGAGACGAGAATAAAACTCTGCTGCCGAAGAAACTGGTGCCATTTTTTCTGCCTGGTGGCCATTTTCATATCAAAGACTTCGCGGTTACCTCGCTTTGAAAAAAAAGACCCTTTAGGCAGCTCGGAAATCATCATAGTACGTACTCAGACTTGAGGTAAAGCAAAGCTCGTAGCTTTTTTTGTGTAATAACATAATCTACTAATAGAAGAGGACCCTGGAAACGGGGTGGGCCTATTTCTCTCTCCCCAGCTTTCCGCGCAGAGCCCTATGCGGAGGAGAGAGACTTCCTACTACTTTAATTTGTTAGCGTGTGTCGCAGTCGTAATTCAACCCCGGCCAGCACATCTGAGGAACAGTGCCGATATCCTTGTTCTGGACTCTTAAAGGACTTAGCGAATAACCAGAAGTGCGTTTCGAATTTCCTTTCATCTTGATTGGGAAGTCGACAATGACTTTTTTAAACAGGCCAATCATGGCGTGTACTCAAATCCTGGTACACAAGTGTGCGCCAACAGAATTGCAAGGATTTCGGCGCTGTTTCTCAGACGGACTTAACCAGTGTTTAGTTTCGTCTGTGACGCAGGCTACTTTTTTGTCTGATTGATCTTATCCCTTCGTCCCCATTAATAAAGGTTTTGCTTACGTCCTCAATAGCCCTATTTATACTAGAGGTCGTCTAAGACGTCTTAGACATTTAAGACATCTTAGACGACTTAGATGTCTAGTATAAATACGGGAAATAAGGCAGACGCATTAAACGTCAGACGAATTAAACGTCTGAATTTAATTGCGTCCGATCGACGCACTTAACAGATGAATTAGTCGTCTCAGACGTTTAAGACGTCTAGTATAAAAACGGGACGCGCTTAACGACGCACTTAACAGTCAGACGTTTAATGCGTCTGGACGTTTAAGACGTCTTCTAGTATCAATACAGCCAATATCGCTTTCAATGTCTTGCTCACTATATTACTTGGATGAACGGCTTTTGCTGAAAGCCTTGTCTAGAGATCTTGTCTTCTCGATTTTATGGATAACTTTGTTTGCCATCGAGATCTTAGTGACTTTTTTAAAATTAATTTTCGCGTGTTTGACTCTCCATTGTAGTAAATTGAGATTAGCACGGTCACGCGCAGCTTTATATTTATAGATCGGAGAGTAATGACCGTTTTTCACTTACCAAACAGAGCACAGCAATGAACTCACGTTCATTAGCGGACCGTTAAACAAAACGTTAATTTAGTAAACACAAAACAGTATTGTTGACATCAACACTAAGACTAATTTCTTACAAACGTTTAACCTAACACTGTCCTCCGGGCACTGTCAGGCACTTGTTTTTAAATTGTATATTCGAAAAGCAATGTAATTAAGACTCGCTAAAAAATCCTTGTATTATTTAATATTACATGTCAAGATTGTTTCGTTTGGTCGTCGCTAGTCTTTGTTTTATGTGACAAAGCTCGTGCTAATTCTCTGAAAAGATTCGTAAAATAGAGAAAATCCAACAACACACGTCAATAATAACCAATAGGCGGTGTTCTCATTCAGTTTTCAAATAATAATTGGCAGCTTAAGGACACGTAAAATAAATTATTATAAGTATACTGTACAAATGGACGGCAAAGCCCCCCAGAGCATCAAAACAAACAGTTAAAGTTATTAAAACTGCACACCTGTCCCTTTTTTGTCGTTGATGTTTTATCCCTCATGAGTTCCTTTTTAATCATGTACATAAATTTTAGATGGTGGTGTGTGGTCACTGTATGCAAATGAGCTTTTCCCCTTTCTCTGCTTTCAACAGCGGCCCGTGGTAGTCAATATGATTTCCAAAAGTTTTTAGAAAATATTTGAATATGAACAACACAACAAACAAGAATCAGAAAATCACCCCGACTGATGCATCGGATGCTGATGAAAATGAAGAAATTTTGGGATTCAGTCCTAAATACGACATCTTTCCTCTAGTCTTGGCAATTGCGATCGTGGTTTGTAATACACTGGTGTTACGTCTGATTATAGGAGTGAGATCTCTCCGAACAGCTGCAAACTTCATCCTTGGAAGTTTGGCTTTTTCCGACTTGTTCAGTGGAGTGCCAGGAATACCGCTATATTTGGCGTGCAGTGCCGTTCAGACTACAATAATATGCGGTATCACTCAAGTACTTACAAGGTTCTTCTCCATTTCAATTGTATTACATCTTATCTTAGTGTCCATTGACCGTTATGTTGCTGTTACCCGCGCTATGCGTTACCGCTCCTTAGTTACGAAACGAAAAGCGATCTTTTTGCTGTTCTTTGTGTGGACTGCAGCTTCATTCGTCGCGCTGATTCAGCTGTCATGGGTTGGTTTAGATGTTGATGTTAATGAAGAAAGCGATGCTTTCACCAAAAAGATGAGTGTCATCTACGACGTTGTTTGTATCGCCCTGTTTTTTATCCTACCGCTTATAGCCATGGCATTCTGCTACTGGAAAATCTTTACTGCTTTAAAGGAACAGCTGCGCGCAATAAAGAAGAACATCCCAGCATCCATGCCTAGTTATCACTCGAACAAGCAGGAAAGGCGCGCTGCTCTAACCTTCATCGGGATGATCGCCGTTTACATCTTTTGCTGGCTTCCCTTTTTCATGCTCAATCTCCAGCACCAATTAGGCAACGAATTTTTCACTCTTCCCATTCCAGTTGAATATGCGCTATTTTACTACCCGAGGTTTCTAAACTCTGCTTTGAATCCATTACTTTACGTAGCTTTCAATCACGACTTTCGGCAAGCAGTCCAAAAGCTACGAGGGAAAGAACAAGGAAAGAAAAGATCTTCCACACTAAGTTTACAGAATACTATTGGGAGAAGCTTTCCAGCAGCGTCAAGTCTTCGTAGCGTTCGAACACCTAGCTATTAAGCAGAACCGTATTTAAAGAAGTAAACGGCAGACTATGGCTATGTTCCCATGATACCTTTCCGATATGTGACGCTCCACTTTCAAGATCGGCGAGGCGCAGCTTCGCTCTGTTACAGAAATTGCGCCGAACTCACCGTTGTTGTGTGCTGGTTTTTGTGCCGACACAAAAAGCTAATTTTATAGTATGCACACCTAACCGGTGTCTCTCCACTTTAGGGATCGGTACGGCGCAACTTCGCTCCGTTGCAGAAATCGCGTCAAAATAACCGTTTTTATGTGTGAACAGAAGCCCTATCCAGTAGGGCTTTCGCGCCGGCTCAAATGCTACACGGCATAGTGTGAGCATAGCCTTAGAATACGTACTTTAGTCGCCCCTCACTGCTCCTCGTCTCTCCCCAGCGACAGGGACCGGTCAGGGTAAGAGGCGATTTTATTCGCAGAGAGTTTAGAGTTTGTTACGTTGCGATAAATCAGCTGCTTACGCCTGCTTATATTGCATTTTCAATTTTTTATTTCCCCTGCTAATTTCTAATAATTTACGACAGCACTTCATATGAATTACGCAAAATTTCTACATCAAAGTTGTGTTAGTTATGAGCCACATGACGATGACTCCAATGGCCCGTCGCTTGTCAGTGTCTTTTTACTGCAGACCAACAGGAGCTGTAGCCTCAAGACGATCAGAACTAGCCGACCATAGAACTAGAACAGACGATAAAGAGCCCTGAGGGATTAATCATTGCTAGAACTGACAGGAACCATTTATCCCAAACTTTCTGTACGTATATCATTAAGTTTATGAGGCAGCAAATTGAAGTATTTGAAATAAACGGCACTCTTCTCTTAACTGACCGATGAACTTGAAAATTTAAGTTCTTAGATAGGTAGGAAAAAATGTTTTATTAGCCATATTGTTAATTAAATTCGACTTCAGATTCAAAATGTAACCTAAACATTTAGCTTCCGTTTGAGCGACTTGTACATTAATTAATTGTGCTATTATTATTGAAAGCATATTACATGGCCCGTATTTTAAACTCTGCCTTTACGTAAAACGGATTAATACCTACAATTAAAGTCAAGCTTGTAACTGCTCAATATTTAGCAATATGTAGAAAATAAAACTAATGTTATAATCGAGTTATGTGTTTGCTGATTTCCATAATAACCCTTTTCAATTTAGTTGGAAAAGCAGAAGCCCATACTTGCAGAAGAAGTTCAGAATGAACTGTTTATCGCTCACAAATGACTTTATACCACATTCAGGCTGCATCTTCTCAGTAAATGTTTTTTAATACAGTAATATCTCGACAAAGTCCCCAAGGACACTTATTTTTTTCTTGCCTTTTTTTGAGAGGAGATCAGAGCTCATTGTATGGGAGGGAGGGAGGAGAGACTTTTTAAACAGGAGTGGACACAATGAATTCCGTGAATGAAATCAAAATCACGTATCGTAACGAAATCATGTATAGGGCAGTCAATCGGCTCTCATCAAGAGGAGGTAAAGGGGGAAGAGAATGCATCCGTCATACACGCCATTTTCCACAGGTAATTGGTCTCGAGGTGATTAGTGAGTTTACGCAACAGGACAGCAGGAAGAAGAGGACGGCAAAACGCTTGTGCGTGACACACGTGACAGGGCTATTACTTGCGTGTTTTGTCTTCATCTTCACTTAAACATTAATATTTTCTGGTCTTTTACAAAAAGATCTGTTTAAAGGAAGGTGAAGTTTGGCGGAAAGTTTTTTCAAGCAAAATTATTCTCTCGCTTGTCACACATTGTTTGCTGTCTTCTTTCCTCTCCAGTCCTGTTGCGTGAGTTCACTATTTTAGAACTGCTCCTAGACAGCTGGTCTAAAGTGGATCAATAACCCAAATCCCAATTTATGGATTTCTAGTCAAAACGTGACATGTTATAGGATATGTTTTCTATTTTTTCTTCGCTCGGGCTCCGTACTCGCTAGAAGAATAAAAGACCGTATAAGCCACTTAATTCAACGAACTACTTTTTTAAATTTTATTTTAATAATAAAAAAGATATGAAAATACCTCTTTACTTTTGTTTACACAATGTATAAATTAGTGCACACGTCCTTTAATTTTAGGGATGTATGCGAGCTATAAGAGCGACTATACAAGCCAGTATGGTGGTACATTATATGTACTCATACACAACGGAACTCCCTTATCGCTACCTAGTGTATGCCGCTGGTCGTAATTCTCACCTTCATTTCATGACGTCAGATCGTCCTTTGTTAGAGCATACACGTCTGGCTTAACAGGATGAAACCACGGGAAAACTTATGGATCATTATTTCTTTTTTTTACTTCTAACGACCTGCATTTCTTCTGGCGATCAATTAAATCAGCGAAGGATTGGTAAGCATAGCATGTCGTCATAACATTCTATTGCACGAGTCATCCATCTTCCGAAACTGAAAATTTCACTTAGGTGCGATGGATTGTCCGGATCCAGTCACAAATTCGGAATTTAAATTACATTTCTCTGAAGTCTGATAAAAATTCATCTCAATCACAAGCAACTTCGCTTGAGCGGTCTTGCAACACCAATCTATTATTTCTATAGCACGCTGCAGTCAAGCGCTCGAATAATGAATAAACCCGTTTTCTTGCTTGTTGTGACACGTCCATATTACCCAAACATATTTAATTTTTTAGTGGTCTTTTCAAGTGACTAGCATTATATCGCCTTACAGGAAGTCTATCTTGATCTAGAGAAGAGAAAAGTTATGGAGTCAATTTTTCAAGTTAATCAGAGCAACTTTGAACACTGAAAATTTGAATATTAATCACCAGACAACACTGGTCGGCTTAAACAATGTTTTGTTTGCCTCACGTCAATATTTTTGCCTTAACCTGGCCACTGCATGAGACTTGTTAGTTTTAGAAATAACATTCCGGTTTCTAAACAATTTTACGCAATGTGATACGATTTTTACTTTGACCAGTTGAAACAAAAATCTCTTTGTTTTTCGGATTTGTTTTGACGGTCACGCGTCGATTCACTTATTGATCGATTGATACATGCACCTGTGTTTTTACCGCATGGCGCTCGTCTGACTCGCAACACTTACTGGCTGACGGACCTATATCATATTCAAACCTTTCTGCCAAGAACTGCGTGTCATAACGAAAAAGGAAATTCTTGGAAATAGGTTGTAATTTGCTTTTTCGTCTTACATTCAGGCTTTGCTATCGCGGCTACTGAAGCTTGACGCGTTGTGAATTCCAAAATTTGCTTCTAACACAAGTCAATTAAACGGTTAAAACTAATAATGCACCTCATTTATTCATTTGACTTCCATATCTGGCAACGTATTGAAAGGTTTGTTGCTAGATTCCTATAAACGCCCCTTGAAATACGCGTTGACTGACTCTGACCGTGTGTGGCCTGGCCCCTATATGGCAGTCTTTTGGCCTCACTCGACCTGCTCAATCCGATTTCAGCCAAGCATTTCCGTCGTTAACAGGTTCTGTTCAAAGATTTTATGTGCTAAATTGTGTAAATCATGACCTCAGCAAGTAAGAATGAAAAGAATGAAAGAATGAAATTAAGATATAATTTAATCGTTCCCAGCGGCGAAGTGGTAGTCGTGTAGAGGATATTTATTGTTACGCGTACATTTTCCTGCTCGGGACAATGCAAAACAAATGTTACCGTAGACGACGATGTGGGCGCCCTTATTTTCTTGTAATATTTTTTTAGAGAGAAACAGTAAATGAATGAGTGGGGTTGATAAACTTTAGAAACAGTTGCCTAGAGAGCTGGCCTTTGCGTCAAGATGGCCGGTGGCTGGTGCATGGCTGAAATTATTACTTTTATATCTTTTGCACAGGATTTTAAATGTTTCTTACCTCTTCATCCTGCATTACGGAGAATAGAGCAATTGAAATTTAAAGCCATAAGCCTGAGGGGCATAGCTACCTGCACGCACGATAATAAATGAGAAAGGTAATTATTAAAAAAGAAAGAAAACAATAAATAACGATAACACGGGGCACCCAGACTTACAACAGCCCACTGGAAGCCAAATTGTGAGGACTTCTATGCGAATTTAATGCAAAATCGATAAAACGGTTAAAATGCAATAAACAGCCATTAACATGAACAAACCTCATTTTATAGAGAGTTGCGTCTGTGTTGCTGTTGTTGTCCGGGCTTTTAGCCAGTTTTAATGTTTTGGTTCCTCATCTACTAAGAAGAAGACAAGAGAAAACTCGGCTGTCCTACCCTGCCCAAAGAAAAAGCTCCAAAAAATTACCCTCATTCCACTTCAATTGCTCCAAATCTTCGTTTGAGCATAGACCAAAGATTTTCCGTCCTTGAAAAGGTCAATAATTTAGTTCTAAACATTTGTTTTTTATGCGGTTTGGATGCGAGAATCGTAAGGGTGAAGTTAGGAGATACGCAAATTCAGTTTTGCCGCTGACCAGCCTATACAGCCTTCCAAGCAGTGGATTTGTGGTTATGATCCGATGCTTCTTACAAATTGCTTCCAGAAGAGGTTGATCTTCTATTAGACTTCCGTTTTCCAGTTAGATGGTATGTCGATAGTATGAAAGTCAGTTGTCTCTTCACTTTACCTTTTTGTTTTTTTTTTTTTTGAGGACCGAACGATTGTCCTTAGTCAAACAAAAATGGGCTTTGACAGCCATCTTTCAATCAATATGTGTTAGGATACCCACGTGCCTCTAGCCGTAGTTTGAAGTCTGCAGGGTTTTCTTCCAATGTAACTAGTTTTCTAAGAGTTAGTTCTATGCCATCTTGTTTCTTCACCTTTGATACAATCCGCACTCTTTACCCAGGAGGGTTACAACTTAGTTACGTCATTTCATAGACAACAAAAACACTAAGGCTTAAAGGTACCCTCAAATCTCATAAAGGCACCTAACTAGAAAAGAGCGGCGCAGGAGAGGGGATTTGGAAAATTGTGCATACCTCGTGAAAAATCCTGGCTACGTCCCAGGTAAGAGTCTGGTTTGAATCAAAGATATAGTTGGAGATAAATTCACATAATCTGTTCATGTACAGACCGGACCAAAGATACATTAGCGCTGGTGGAAATGGGACTTATTTTCTTAACAACGGTGCGTTTGCTTGTTTGTTCGCGAGTAGAGTTCTTATTTCAAGATCACAGATATGCATTTATTTCCTTCTAACCTAACCCTTCAACAATCTTGTTTTAGTCCTAGGAAAAAGGAAAGTAATATCCACAGACAAATAATGGAATATCCAAGGTAAACTTTGTTAAACGTCACATCTCGTTATTTCTGCTTGATGTATGGTTCAATCCACTTTACATAGAAAAATAATTATTATTGCATCGTGCTGGAACAATGCCAATGTATAACATATGTTAATTTTCAGTTTTGTGACACGTGATCCTCCTCTTGAAGATTTGCCTTTTCCAATACCACAGGTATGTAAATACCGAGACGTTCTAATAATAAAATAAATTAATAAATAAATGAATAAGTAAAGAAAAAATCTTCAAAAGTTTCAAACCTTTTTGGCCATATAATAAATAATCCCTTATTGACCGAGCTCGTTCTGTCGAGATGCTGTTAATTGGCCTCGTTATTTTTTGCTCTTTTATCGACTTTGACTTTTTCTTGGTCCATTGGAAAGCAAAAAAAGAACTTGGTGAATATCAAGCCATCTTGACCTCATGCTTGGTCAATAACGCATTATTATATGTTACCATCTTCAAATGCGAAAAAGCGAATTATCTCTTGTACCCAGATTCTTAAGATTTCAACCCAAAGAAATTTAACATCTTTGAATTCCCGGCTTTTATACACCAGGCTCTTTATGCATCTATTCTCGTGTCATCCAACATCGATGATACCCTGTCCAACGCTGAACAGCTTATGGTGCTTAGAGATTATCGCACAGCCGCAGCACTCTTCACTGTAGCACAAAAGCGACTTGGAGATCTCGCTTCTCATCAGGCGGTGGCTGATTTGTTGTGCAAACGAGCTGAATGTTTACTTCTCATGGTAAGCTAGGTGTTTTTTAAGATGTTTAACATTCATTTGAAGAACGTGATAACAAACCATACAACGTAAATTATATAGAAAGGACTGCTGGAGACGAAATTGTTGACTCGGAGGGTACTTCAGACTCCTAAATTTTATTCCCTACAAAACAAGTACAACGCAAACGATTGCATTAAAGCAAAGCTATGTAAACTTACAGATGAAAACGCGGGATGAACACACAAATAGCTTAAATCGGTCCGCGCACTGCTTACAATGCCTCCCAATGCTGCTTACCAATCACGCGTCGCTTAGTGCACCTGATAGCCAAAGAATTCAACAATGATATCATGAAATACTTTCGAAATGACATTCTTTTTAACTCTTTTTTTCTTGTCTGCTTGACTATATATTGGCCAGTAGGCTTGAGTGTTACCTGTTACTACATTAGTTTGCTATTATATTACTAGAAGAAATTGCAGATTAATAAACTTATCATCTTTAACTGATGTTATTTCAGAATTATGTTCAACACGTTATACGAGATTGCCAACAAGGTGGGTATCATTTAGATAAATAAAATCACTTTTGATGAGCAAAGTACACTTGCCACGAAAGCTTTTAATAGTAATATCAAATTAGGCTGTTTCGTCAGGCAAGATATAATAATTTGGGCTTGCCAAAATTCCTTTGTGTCTTTTGCAAAATCAACACTAGTACAGTCTCTTCATATCTTTTGATTATCAAGACTTCATATCTAACTTAAAGTACTGCCCGAAAATTGAGTATAGTAGTACACATTCACGGACTTCTTAATTTCCTACAGCAGATAGTCAGAGTAATTTCTCGGATTCCGCACTATTAAAATTTGGTAAAGCATTTTTCAAGTACACTTGGCGTGTTTTATGGAACCCACCTAAACACTTCAGTTAAAAGCGGTACTATGACAGTTTATGACGACATTTCGTAAATCCCCTTTATACACTATACCCTACCTTATATACCCTCTTTACTTAAACACTTTCATTTCAACAGCTTTGCTAGTTTTTCAAACGTTATTAATAATTATTTGGTACCTTTAAGAGATCGAGGTTTTTTAATCCTATCTTACGCCACCCCAGCTTTCCTGTTGTAAAATCCAACCCCATTAGTAATTATAACTTATTACACTATTTTTGTTGACTTTTGTTTAGCAAAGAGTATGATCGGCAGGGTTAACGAACACATCGCATTTCTACTGTTCCGCGCATTTGAAATGCAAGGGGAAGTAGAGGAAGCCTTTGGATATGCAGTCATATACAAAGCCCTTGATCCTCAGGTAACGTTTGGCTTAATACTGTGCCACAGAATAAATAGCTATCCAATTTTGAGTCCCTAATGGCGGAGCTGTACGCACGCGCGAAGAGCGCGCGAGTTTTTTTGCTGGGGAAAACACTGACTGTTTGGACTTGACAGGATAATCTTGCAAAACCAAAATTGTTTCTCAGTCCCTGGTTAACAAATCTTGGAGCGACCCTTTTCTGATCCCAAATGTCTATTTTTTGTTTTCTTAGATGGAGAGAGATAGACATTCTGTAAGCAGACTAAGAAAAAGGGTAATGTGGCTGTGTGGCCAGGTGAGGTCCGGGTTCCATCCTGGGTTGCGATCTTCTTTCTGTTTAATATAAATACTCTCGATAACGGGTCTTAGAAAATGGAAGCGCAATCGTTTACGAAAGGGACATTTTCGCCTCCGCAAAGAATCAAGGGAGTAAGCATACGTAAGACAGCTAATGTCAAGACTTTTCTTCCTTGGCGTGCGTAAAATAATGCTTTGCTGTTGTTTTTACACGCGTTAGGACTGAACAAGAAATGGACCCCATTGGCCACAACACTTAGCGGTTCACTTTACAACATGAATGAATAACGAAAGGGATCACCTCTAGGTGTCCCTTTCAGAAGGGCCATAGCTAGCAAGAGGCAAGACGAGGCACTTGCCTAATAACTAGTTTCTTTCATTAACTGGGCCACAAGGATTGTCTTTACCCGCATTGTTTTGCAATTTGCTCTGCTTTAGCCTTGTTCGATCTTTCTCTAAGAGCATCAGAGAAAAACAGTGGAAAAACAAGAGAATTACTTGAAGAATGAGAGTTAATGTTTCTAAAATTCATCTTGTAGGGTCATCACCAAATCCCCAGGACTATCGACATCTTGATGGAAAGGAGCAAGTTGTTATTTTCCAACAACGAAAAGGACGTAGCCCTGGACATTTTCACAGAGGTCTTGGAACTCTCACCTGGTGTTTTGGAAGCTCTCGAATACCGAGCAGAGTGTTACTTTTCCAAGGTAAGAAACAAATTCCCTTTTAATTTTTAATTCGATTTGCAAATTCTCATTTACGATCACTGACAAAATTAATACAATAACAATGTGACGTTCAGTGGTTAAAAATGGTAGTAGCAACTTTCGTGCATCATTTGGAAAAATGCCTTTTATACTGAAACTTTTCCCTATAGAGTAGAGTAGCTGTTCATATACAGTACCAAATAGGCAGGAATTAGAATGAGATTATACCGGAGGACTCGTTAAACACATCTATTCATAAGGACCTCACGTATTAAGGATAATATTCCCTGTCTAGTAGTAGACCTCCCCTCTTCTAAACCTCTATTTTCATGGGTCTTCTATGACCTGCAACCTGCTATTGTGTTATTGTGTTTTCCATCAAACCAATGACCCTTAATATAGCGGATGTACTGCACATTCTGTATGTCGCATATAAGGATCAATATATAGCGATATAACTTGCAGCACAAGAAAAGCTACTAACTAATTTCTTTCAGAGTTAGCCCGATAACCCCTATATATACTAATCAAGGAATGAAGGCTGTTTTTTGATTCGGCTAGCCTAGTGACCAATAAAGTTCGACTTCTTTGTTGTGAACGTGACCTGTGATAATGGTAGAGTAATGTGCTCCTAAATTTCAAAAACTGTCGTGAAAGTTAGTGTACTTTTAAAAGATTTATATCAGTAAAAAAAATAAATTAACGAACAAAATTTAGCACTGTTATGTTTTTGACATGAAAACTGCAAGAAGTATTCTTGATCCTCTACGTTAATGTTGTATTTTTTCTTTAGGGCGCTCTTGCAGAGGCAAATCATGATTGCGATCGAGGTAAAGTGGAAAACAGAAGTTATATAATATCAAAGAATAACTTTCAGAAGTCCGATTTCCATGATCTTCGAGAGTGAAGGAAGTGGAAAATTGTGGCCGAACGGTTTGCTTCTTTGTTCGTTTTTTCAACAATACCACAAATGTTTTTGAACGACAACAGGCCAGATTTCTAGGAAAGTCGCGTGCGCACGATCGAGAGAAAAACAATTGTCAGTCTTTGTGTTATTTCCAGTGCGCTTGTATGAGGATTAGCTCTCGACCAGTGAGCTTGCTCAGTTAACTCACTAAGTCATATTTTAAAGTACAGTGTATGATAGATAGAAAGAGGAAAGAAAATACAAACAGCAAATTTTTTAACAGCTTAGAAGTCTTTCAGTCCACATCTTTGTCGAAGATGTTTGAAAATAAGCTTGTTACGCAATATTCTCGCTAGGATGCCTAGAACGAGATCAAATTTTCCCCAAATGTAAATCGTGCGATCGTCTTGTGCCGTAAAGCATATTCTTGGTCACATGACACGTCACGTGGCCAAAAATTAAAAATGAAGCAAATCGGCGAATTAGTGGCGAATTTACTTTCCATGGCTAGATAAACTGGCGTTTCTGATAGACTAACACATTTATCTTTCTGTGTTTGGAATGAATGCACTCGAAGTTTAGAATTAAAGTTTAACAGTATTGAAGGTTAAACGTGCATCCTAGATAGGGTGTTTGCCTTTTTATATTGAAGAACAATCAGTACCAGTTTTATTGAAGTGCAAAAGGAAGCGTTAGATCAAAAATATTTAATACGAAGCAGTATTACGGTTATTACCATCAGCAATTTGTCAATCGTCTATGACTTTTTTGACTTAAATTGGCGCACTTTTAGTAATTTGTTAAGGTCGAGAAGGTCTTTTTGTGTACCAATATATATTCAGTTCCATTCTTTTTGCCGAAGTTATAGCAATATCTCTATTGGACCCAGGCCTTAAACTACTTAATTTTTACTTAAAATATGTTAAGCAAATATAAAATTGAATTTAATTGAAAGTTATCAACATTAGTAATTATTGAACCTTTAGATCCCAGGGTGCGTTTGTTGTTTTGTATTCTGAAAAAAAGGAAAAATTCCTTCTCATTCTGGACTACGATCACTTCAACGTGCTTTTAATTCCATTATCCTTAGCATTCGCACTGATAATTAACTACCAGAGAGCTTAATAACATTACTAGTCGAGGAGCAGATTTCAAAAGGAGACCCGGTAATTATAAAAGGGTGACGCGGCATTCCCACCACACAAGAGGTTTGACCACAGGTTCTGCAGATAATCGATAAATATAATCGGATCTTATCAAATTGTGGGGTCAGTTCAGACTTGGTACGCTGCGATTTCTGATGGATTAGTCGGGGTATTTTGAAACATGACCCGTAAACTTTAAAATTTCTCGCGTTAAATGAGCGTGATTTAATGGTATGTTTGTGCCAATGTACCATTTCTGTGGTACTATCGATGTAAAAAAAAAAAAAAATTTTGACGGTCTGTTCATAATATTGCCTTCAGTTAGTACTTAAACGTCACACATTATTGTGATGTGTCCTAAACAGAAAAATATCGCTTGTGCCCGTTTTTCAGCTCTACTCCTTTCTCAGCGTACAAGCGCAGCTGCGTTTGAGACAAAAATCAAGATCAAAATTCAATTTGACGAACTTGAAGAGGCTTTGGAGCTCCTGAAGGAATGGCGGATCATTGACCCCGAGGTGAGATTCCATGATTTTAAACAGCCTGCAGGCGACGTTGGTTGTTATTTCCACGTCATTCTATGAATTATACTTCAACATGGTTCAACTTTCATTTTCTTGCAATCGCCAATGATGACTTAAGAAAAAGAAATAGACCTTTTCACTTTTCGGAGTTGCCTCCAGCCTCTCTTTTCAGGACGACGCTAAGTTTGAAGTCGTTGACACAAAAATAGCGGTCTAATCCATCGAGGCGGGGTGTACAGTGTCCTGAATAAGTGCTTAAATTAACATTGGTTTTACTTGAATAAAGTCCTGTTTTTAAACCCTAGGCCCCAACCTTACCCAAACGTTCCTGGAAACCGGCGTGCTGTAAACAAAGAATTAGCTCCTTTTTAATTTATTCTCAATTCAATAGATTATAGCATGAAATTTGCATCAGAACTTTCAAAGGTTTTTTAAATTAAGGTGGCTGCATTACCTAGAATTGGGAAGGAGATAAAAATCTTTGTGCCGCCATTTTCTGGAAACAAGCTGTAATAGTAAATTTTATCTGACAATCTTTATTTGCTCGCATACATGTGGAAAATTCTCTAAAATCATGTGACAAATATGCTTACCAAAACTGAACTAAGTGAACACGCCATTTTTTGATGAGGAAATATCGCTATCTTTGAAAAGTTGTTTGGGTACACGACTAGAGTTGACCGACCTTCTAAGCTCCCCCTTCTCAGTGCAGGTGAATTTCTGCCGTCATACCTGTCATACATGGTTTCGCTCTTTTCAGAGTCATTTTTGGTGCGTGTAAACGCTTCTTTAACATAGAATTTAACAAGTTATATGGTGAACACCTCTGAACTCTCTAATTAAGCGGTCAGGTACTCTTTTTCTAGCATTTATATTTTCCATCTTTCTATATTTTGTTATTTTACCATAAAGAACGAGAAACTTGACAGTATCGAAATGGAGATTAAAGACCGGACTGGGGACAGGCAATCTCGCAAGACCGCAGTCATCAGCAAGTCACAGTCAGTAAGATATACTTTTTAACCATCGCCCTCTTGGAATTTACGTTAGTCAAGCATGCCTGACATAGCTGGCAAATCAGACTGAAAAAAGTAACCTGAAAACAAGAAAGCATATAGTAGAAAAGACAAAGTAATTGTAAATTATTACCATGTTTTTCACTGTAGTTCTTTCGTTGTTTCTGTATTGGCTTAGCTTGTAGATTTATCCGTCACGGGACATGAATCCGACGACGGTGATGAAACACCAAAAAAGCGGAAAGTTAGGAAACCTCCCATACGAGCGTCCAGGCGGTGTAGCGGTGCTAAGGTTAGGGAGTAAAAATAATTCGTTAAGCATAGCAAGGGGTAAAGAGATTATTCAAGAGCAAAGTGGCAAGCTCATATTGATGGACTTGTACACTAACATAGCCTTTTGCCTTTTGTGATGACTGCAAGAGTCTCCCAGCACAATTTTTCTCTAAGCACACTTCCGCTGCTATCATAGCTTTCCCTAAGAATGACCCTTGCCGCACGGTTTTGTAGTTTCTGCACTTTTGAAGATAAGTGATTGCTGAGTCCATCCTAGACTACATTAAAATGATCAAAGTCGGGTAGATCTAGTGCTTTATAGCTTTCTTCTGGCTGACAAAGGGTCTTTCCCCTTTAAGGGCGCTTATCGCTGAAGTGACTTTTTTACATAATTGCTCGATTTCTCTCTTCAAGAGAGCCGATCATCTATAATGAAACCAAGAGATTTGGTAGTATCTCCTTCAGCTTGTAGTTTTTGCCGAGAACCAATTACCATAAATTCTGTTTAGCTATGTTGAATCTGGGTCTGCTTGCTTTAAGCCAACGGGAAAGATTCATTAGCTCAGGATTTATTATTGGTTAGAGCTCGGTTAAGCTCCCAGCATCCTCGGAGACCCAGGGGCAGTCAGTCGGGTCGGGAGAAAAGGCAGGACGAAAGTCTTCAGGTACGGACGAGAGAGCCCCGGGGTACCGACTCTCACCGAACTATTCCCAAAAATTCAAGCGGATGCCGTCTCCTGATTGGGCACAAAAAATGCTTTGTATTATTGTGCCCAATCGGCGAACAGTTTCTCCTGAGCTTTTTTCGTGAGTTCGTTCACGAAGGCTATTGTCTCGCCACACTTGACCGTTTCGTTCATCAAGCTTGTGCGTGCAAGGAGAACTTTTATTTTCTACTTTCTTAACCAGAAACGAAGGAACTACCGATGAGTCGAAAAAAACGTTTGGGATGCTATCAGCAAGAGCAAATCAATTTGCCCCGAGAATATTCTGTTTTTGACGGATCACAATGTATCGTAAATAATAGGAAGTTTAAGATGACTTTCTCTGTCCGCCGTCGTGGTATCTTTTAAAAACTCCCTCGTATTTACGCAAGACGCGTGACTGATGCAAGGGTGAATACCTGTTGTAAGCTCAAGCTCGTATTTTTGGAAAAGTGCCTTTAGTTTTCGGGCAGACAATATTTTGAAATCAGATGGGGATTTCATATCAAACTGAAAGTTTGCTGACTGCGTGCATTTCTTTGGTACATGAGCCAGACAAGTCGTGATCGAGACAATAGCCGTCGTGTACGAACTCGCGAAAAGAACTCACGAGGAACTGTTCGCCGATTGGGCACAATAATACAAAGCATTTTTTGTGCCCAATCAGGAGCCGGTATCCGCTTGAATTTTTGGAAATAGTTCGGTGAGAGTCGGTACCAAGGGGCTCTTTTGCCTGTACGTGAGAACTTTCGTCCTGCCTTTTCTCCTGACCCGACTGACTACACCTGGGTCTCCGAGGATGAGCTCCCAGCAGGGGTGCTTATATTCTCCTCTTCCTTAAACATCTTCATAGATGCTACATTAAGGCGTTAGGTGTTTAACAGTAGTAGGATTGTAACTAATGTAAAATATAAATAAGCACTGATCATTGATTAAACGTAGACAAAATATAGAATATAGGGCGTCCGAACTAAGGGCTTTCTACGGCGGACCAAAAATCACTTCCAGCTGGCCGATTATGCGTTATTGGCTCTGAAGGTGATCCGTTAAAGTTTAAGGTGGCTCGACTGGATTTTTCAGGAGCATTATCATCCAAGATTGAGCATTGATTACGCCGCCATTAAGAAAGATATAGGAAAACGATCACCGCACATGCAGATGCTGGAAATCGATATTTTGACATTGAATTGTCATAGAAGTGCAGGTCACTTTTTTTTCGAAAATCAACTGCTGGAGCTTGCGTTAACTTTGTTACTCATAGCTTGCACATGAACAGCAGTACGAAGCAATACATTTGAAACATACAGAAATGTTAGTTGTTGTTGTCGACGCAGATCACGAAATTCGGAGATCATACCCATGAAGAATGAGCTGAGACTCACTCAGTAAACAGCAATGTCCGAAATGTTGTCTATTTGAAGTCTTCTAATAACTCTCGGGCCGTGAATTACAAGGCTGCAGAATAATGTTGGGTCAGCGACTTTAGTAGGAAGAAGTTTTCGTATGACTTACTGTTACTATTAAGTCTTGCTTTTACTTTATAGACGAAAAGCAACAGCGATTTGAAGTGGGAAGCGTGGAAGAGAGAAAAGGTAACGAAACGTGAAAACCCCAATCATAAGGCCAAAGTTGCTTCTATTGTCTTGAACGTAAATGACTAGCGTGCATCATTTTAAATGTGTTCAATATTATGATCAACGGATAAAAGCGTTCAAGTTTGGAGCCGTGTTGTTTTAAAAGCCATCTACCAATGAAAATTGGTATACCTGCTCTGAAGATTGCGCGTACGAATCATCGTCCTCTGATGAAGTTCGAGGATGGTTTATAGGAAAAGATAAATGATTTCAAGTCTGATTGAAGTTGTTTTCTTTGTACCGCAGGAGCGCGAGGAGATAGCTCGAGAATTGGCGGAAAGACAGGGGGAAGACGAAAATAAACGCCAAAAGGTATGTCGCTCTTTCTAATTGTTCTTTTACAACTTTGAAACAAGTTAGAGTGTGGGGTTAGTATTACTCTAAAATAATACTTGCTAGAAACACAAAGTTAAGAGACTTTGGATCTGGTGTTTCAATCTGTTGTTCACTCAAAAAAAAGTTTTTTTCATATCTCAGACTGACCGGGCTACCGCCCTTGTTGACATAGGCCAACGCTACGAGTGATTTAGGGGTCTAGACTGTTACAAAAGGAAAAGAGAAAATGGACCCTGAATTGTTTGCCGCTTGTTTTAAATTTGAAAATAAGCGGCAACAATGAACAACGGCAATCCAAAAATAATAATAATCAAATACCACAAGGATAAAGGGAAAGAAATGATATACGCTCTCTTGTTAGAGACTGATGCCAAGAGAAAGCCAGACAGTGGACAAGAAGTAAATTGCCATCTACCAGCGTTAATTTGCCAGTAAATAACGAGAAACGTAACTAGAATTCCCCACAGAAACCTATCAATTTTGAAACTTAGCCGTGAGCTGCACGCAAGAACAACAACAGCAAGAGCAAGGAGAAATTTTATTGAGATTCAAACTACAATTTATTTTCTCACCCACATAGCGAAAACAAATCTTTTAAAAGATGTAAAGTAACAAGCCGCAGCGGACCAGCTGCGGGAAGCGGCAACAAATTAAGCATATTTAACCTCCATATAGCAAAGGAAATGTTAGTATTGACACAGAAGTGGATCAACATGGACGTTGTGGTTTTCCCTGTTAATACTTTTTTTTAATTAACATTGAGGATTTCTAACTTAGTATCAAATGAAAGGGTAATATTAAGTAATGGACTAATGTTGCCCTTTATTGGAGCCATTGTTATTCGTGTGAAGGTTAAGTGCCATACTGGTTGCTTTCTCATAAAAGGCTAAAGCTGATGAGAAAATAGGAGCAATTCAAGGTGAAGCAAACGAAAAGTCAGAAGGTAATATAATGTAACTACATAACTTTCAGACACTAATTTTCCCTTTCTTGGCACTTTCTTAGTAGATCGGAATTTCTGTTTATGGTAACCTAATTATAGGTTTTTTTTTTTTTCAACAAGCAAGCAAAAACTGTCTAGGTTCTTTTGTACGCATCTTTATCAAAGCCTCAAAGCGGCTAAGCCATTTATGCAATCAAGTCTAAGACTGCTCTTCCTCCGCATGATCAGATTCAGGGTAATAAATAACTCTGAGCATGGTTCAGGAATATTATTGGATCGAAGAATGTTAACTTCGATAGATTTGAAAACAAATTTCTTTCCTGCCAATTTCCAAATTTCAAATGAATTTCTAAGAAAATATTTACTTTTGTCATCCTTTTAAGAATCAAAGTTCGGTTTTCTGTAGAGCAGTGGCGGCAACGAAACGACCTCATAAACTAACTCTAAGGATTGATTTCCAGGGTCGCGTAATTTTGTACGTTGCTGCGTACGTGCGTAAAATTTACGTTCGCAAATATATAGAAGCAATGCATGAAAGGTCGCTCGTAAGAGTAAAAGTTGAACCTAGCTCAACTTCTCTTTTAAGCTCAGCACTTTTTGTCTTGCCTCTACCTTATTTACGGGGCGCCCGAACTGAGGGCTTAAAACTTACGCGCGTTAATGTGCGTGAATTTTAATCGCGTCAGTGGAAATCACTTTTAAATGGCTGCGCGCGGAAAAAAGTTGAAAATGGGCTTTTTTCCATACCAAGAGAGAATTCTCTCTTGTCCATACCCATGCCCATTTTCGTCGAAAGTAAAAATTTCTTTCCAACTGCTAGCAATAGAATTGGCTGTTTGGCTAAATTTTCAAGTATCTAACGCAAAAGACAATCATTCTCTCTTGCTAACGTTAGTTTTATGCAGCACTTTTTATTGCAGGCCGGGTCGGCAAAATTAAACGTGATTTGTGGTGTTAAAAGAAGTTCAATTAAACCGCGCAGTCAGTAATAGTTTGATACTTAGGGACCAGTCATAATTTAAGTTGGACAGACCGCTACTAATAGCACCCATGTTTTTTAGGTACCCCTCCCCCCCCCCTTCAATCATGTTAAAAGATTTAAGGGCCCCCCTTTCTTACATAATACCCAAATGGTAATAATAAATAACATTTTCTTTACTTTACCGTTCTTACTCACTGTCACTTCCGAATGTGCCAACTAACAACAGAGAAGCACTTCACACTAAACTGAGAGAGAGATTTCACCTAGAGCCTCTCAAACAGCTTTTTGAGCAAGGATATATCAGTGATTGTGTTATAATTGAGATAAGACAAGCCATCGAAAGGTTAGAGGCCGACAACACCGCTTCAAGGAAGAAAGAAGATAATCAGCCAAAGCTTACTACTTTTTATATGAGCAGTACATGCTCTAATAGCAAAAAACGTGACAGTGACACAGACAGTGAGTCCGCATCAACCTCATCTACAAATAATGATTCGGATAGTGAGATTGATAATGGATGTTGTGTTGATGCACCTACTATGATCTATGATTTGAGCATTAAATCGTTTTGTCAAAATGCTGATTAAATTGTTTTAGTATTACACAATATAGGACTTTGTGTAAAATTGAATCAAAATCAGGTCCTTTAATACTCAACCATCATGCTGCTCAGTAGGGTTATGCTACTTAAAAGAATCTTGAAGGCCCCCCCCCCCCCCCAAGGTCATCTTTTGGCATTTTAAGGCCCCCCATATTCCATCCAAAAAAAATTGAAGGCCCCCCAATTTCTCCTCCAGCCCCCTCCTCCAACTTAAATTATGACTGGTCCCTTAAACAGTACTTATACTCTTGTGTAATATCTATTTACAGGTCCTTTGTTTTCAGCCCGAACTAGGAAAAGAAGGGTTAGACGAAAGACTCGAAATTTAAGAGCCAAAAGAGAAGGTGAGACATTTTTTGTGCTTTTCTGTACAGGGGATTGTTGCTACTTGCAGCATAAGGCCTGTGGCATTCGCGCTTTCGTGTTGCCTGATTCTTGTATGCAAAGTCATACGTATTAGAAAAAGTTACAGTCCATTGACTACCAGAGAGCAATTTTGTACCATTTAATTTCTAGTGGTTGCTTAAGATCGATGCCTCTTGTTTAGTTCATAACTCACATAGCGCGTTATATGCCTGCGAATACAGCCGTCTCTCATCTTTCCCCACCGCTAGCTTTGAACCTAAGGCAGCTAGTTACGACTGAGGTCCATTTAACCTCTCCTTTTTTAATGTATTTTTTCTCTAACATACTAGGAGCTGATGATGACTCTGATGCTAGCAGTGTTTGTAGCATAAGTACCTGTCCTGGTGATCTTGGTTTTAGAGGAGGCACACAATATCGCCCAAAGATGCCTACTTTTCCGGACATTAGCGTACGCCCTGTCAGTGAACAACCCAGATCTGGACCTGGTCAAGAGCAGACTCAGAAGACATCGTTGAAAACCTCGCATGGACAGAACTATGTAATTCGTTCTAGGCCGGCTGGAGTCTACGGTCCCTACATGCTCTGTGCGTTTATAAAGCGAAAGCAACCTTGTTTTCAAGGCAAGCTGTGTCAATTTGCACACAGTGAAGAGGAAAGGATTGCTTGGGAACACGATCGGAAAAAAGGTACTTGAAGTGGCCTTAGAAACGGTCACGGACTTTTGCCTTTTATTTGTATCATCATAAATCAATCAACTGATTGATTAGCACCCAAAGAAAACTTACATTTATGGAAGGAAGTTTTGGAGTCGTCATGACTCCATTTTTCAAGTTCAAGCGGTTAAGAGTTACATACAATATTCTCATACATATGCTCATCCGGCTTTCGGAGTCTGAGCTTAACTTTTATTAGATTAATTACTGCTTTTGCCCAACTGAAGCGACCTAAAAGATTATAAATAATGTTCTTCCAGAGTGGATTAGTTCGAAAATGTTGAAATATTGTTCTCGTGTGAACAGCCAATAAACAGCCTACCTTATATTCTCGCGTATACATGATGTAACTCACCAGTGTGCAGGAAGCATTAACGCATGACTGTTTTCTCTTTTATCCCTTTAGCCTCTAAAAAACATTCATCGAGGAGAGAAAATAGTAAAAGAGAGAAGGAAAGTGAAGGCCCCTCTTCTTTACTAAAAGAATGGCGTCAACAATTTAGAGGGCCCTGCCGAGCACCTTGGCATATTCCCAGAAAAGGTCAAAAATACAAACTGTGTCCTAAGTAAGTGTCAATAGCTTTCTTATCAAGTCATAGTGATCCATTGGGTGAAGAAATACTATTATCTTGCTCGAAGGCGGCGATGAAATTGAAATTTCATTTTTCATCACCTTTCTCATCTATAAGCATTCTATTGCAAATTCATTCAACATTTCGCTTGTTCTAGCCTGCGAGCAGTCCCTCCTTTGTCGCCCCGCCGCCAGAGAGCCCCGGAGAGCTTGCTCGCAGGTTAGCCTGTTCCAAGTTTTTTTTTTTCGATCGAGCGTGGAGCTTAAAAAAGAGTCGATAATGGACCTTTCTTTATATATAAAATTGCTGATTGCAAGAAACAACCTACTTGTCACTATTGTAAGACCATTGGTTAAAGTTCCGAGTTCAATTAATTTCCAGCTCTTTGTGCGTAGTTTTGTTACTTGATGAACGAGCAAAGTATTTTTTTTATCATTTATGGCTAGTCAATTATTATTATTATTTTTATTATTATTATTATTATTATTGCAAGTAAAACAAAAGACAAAAGAAAAAACCGTTATTTAAGAGAAATAGTTACACCTACTCTCCTTGAACACGAAATGCAAAGATGCCTGAAACAAAGCAAGCAGTTGAATTGTACTTACTCTTAGGGTGTATAGTTTAGAGTTTCCTTTTCGAGATCGGTGCATCCATGGTAACACGGTGACGTCATTGTAATTTTTTAATTTCCTCAACTTGTGAGAAATCTTGACATTCGTCTTTGAAGCTGCTTGTAGGGATTCAGTCGTCAGTGGTGGATACTTCCCTCTAGCCACCTCCACTTCGGTGAATAATTGTTTTAGCATATACTAAAACAGTGAGTTAATTGAGCACAAAATGATGATTTCTAACTCATTTACTGTTGCCAACTATTACAATTTTGGCGCGCAGTGACCAAACGGCCGTCACGTCTTCTTGTCCCTCTTTTGGTCTTGAAAAAATTACCTGCAAATTTTCTCTGCCGTGTGATGAAAGGTTGACTCTTTACAGCCCTCAGCCTAGTCTCCCGACTTTTTCGTTCATGTTCATTACCCCCTTAAATTTTAAATGCCAGACGTCAACTGGTTATTTTTAAATTGCCAACACATCTAAAACCTCAAATATGCTACTTGTTTTTAACTCCTTAATGAAATCTCGTCACAGCAACAAAAAAGCCTGATTCGGCGATTCTCACGTGATTGATGACATCATTATCTTAGATGTGACGTGGGAAGATATGTTCTGGCAAATGTTATCTTGTTGTGGCCTGTCATTTTTTACTTCGGCGGAGCGCGAAGTAAAGGATTTGCGACGCTCAGGAATGTATGAAAGTTACAATTTTTGACAAGATTGGGCAAGCAAAGTCTGTAGTTTTTCTGTTCTATTCGGCTATTTGACGAAGTGCGAGCCGAATTAGTTCGAGATATCTCGAGATCACTTCGATTTCTTTGATCTATTCTTTAACTTTTTCGAGGAAGAAAGAATTATTATTGTGGCTTTCCCGGGGCTTGAACCGACTCACCTGTGTGACCTGTCAGATCAGAGGAGACTCTAAGTTGAGGGATTAGCCGATTGCGCTACTGCGACCCAAGGTTGTTTGGGATATGAAAAATAGTTATGAAGTGATGCATTAGTTTCGGGACAAGATTGGGCGTGCAAGTTCGTGACTTTTCGGCTTGTTTCAACTATTTCCCGAAATGAGACCGGACTACTTCGTGATATCTCGAGATCACTTCGAGTTTAGTCTTTAATTACTCGAGGAATAAATAGAGGATATTTCGTGGCCGCGCAGAGACACGAAATTTCTCTTCGAGTGTTGAAAAACATTTCACGAGTGAGCCCTCCTTTCGAACTGTTTTATGATGAATTTAAAGTCACAAAATGCTGCACAAAGACATTTTGTCTTTGTTGAGTGTTACGTAGTAAAATTGCTTTCATGCGTTGCGTGACTTTCTCAAACGTTCTCTACGTTTTTGGATTATTCATGAATAATTAATTAGGGCATGCTTACATTTCAGCTTGATTCAGCAGATTTGCATCAGTTACTGAAATCATAAAATTTGTTGAAAAGCCACTACTATTCGCCTGTTTGGTATTTTCTAGAACCTTATGTCAAACGGTATACAAGTTCCAAGCGAGTTCTTTTGACGACCTAAGTTTTTTCCCACGAGCTGGACTGCTGTGTCTAGTCAAGTGTGACGAAGGTCGATTTTCAGGTTCTGTGTTTACAAGTTCGCGGAAGCCGCTAGATATCTGAAGTTCAAGTGAGAGTTTGCTATTATTGGTAGAGGCTGTTTAGTTTTACTCAAAGTTCAAGTCAAGTTTGTGTTGGCGGATGCTGTGTTTTAAAGCTCTGTAAAGGCTATGTTCCTTTGGTGTTAAACTTCCTTGTGTTAATCCGACATCCCTGCGTGCTGATAGTCAGTGAATAATTATCCTCAAAACATTCGAACTCGTGACTTTGAGTTTTAGCTAATTCCATGCTCAACGTAATTGACTCCTTACCCATGCCTTACATATCTTTAATCAGTACATGAGACTGCTATGCTGTTTTTGAAGCCTGATGTGACTAAGAAAAATAGAGAATTCTTTTTTTAGAAGGATTTGTATGGAGTCATCAGAGCATAACTGGGCTAATATCTCGGAGACAATTTGTCCCGAAATGCGAGTTTTTGTCAAGTAGGCCTCTTGGATGTTGCTCTTTTCAGAATATCCTGACAAATCCCATAATTTCACAAATAAACACCTTACTCTTACCATATTTGATTTCGTACTATTCCTCCGCATTTACAATTACATTTCCACAACCACGACGCCGAAGTGTACGCTCCGTAGCGTCTTGTCTACGTGTAAAATTGTCAAAGTTGTAAATCGTTTAAAAAATGCCTCAAAGGATTCTGGGAGATTTTTTATGATAATTATAATTTACTTTTATAATTATTAAACATGTAAAAAGTAACGAGACAATGTGCAGACGTTTCGGCGACATCATGACGCCATTATCAAGGCCTAATGGAAATAAAAATGCGAGTTCAAAAGGAGTTAAAGTACTCTAAATTTTTATTTCCTTGATAATGGCGTCATGATGTCGCCGAAACGGTGGAACAGTCTCGTTACTTTTTACATGTTTATGTTTCTCAAAATCGTTATTAATTATTATTTTTATAATTATTATACTATTATTATAGGCCTATCACTACATAATGCAGGAAATGTTTCAGAGTATTATTATTGTTGTTGTTGTTGTTGTTATTATTATTAATATTACCATTAATTAATTACTTATGTTTTGATGCATAACTCAAGTTGGATAAAACTTAAAGGAGTTTGTCCGCGAGCTAAAACATGTACTGGTGCTCATGGTGAAACGGAGCTTAAAGCGTGGAATGAACACTTGGAAAGAATGGGACACGAAGTGCAAACACAAGAAAAAAAGAAAAATGAAGACTTCCCAGAAGAACGTGCAGAAGCTTCTACTCACAAGGTTAATAGCTGAAAGTTAATTATGCTTTGTATATTCTCAGTCATGATTCAACGTTCTAATTTCTTTTTTTATTCATGCATATCCTAACAACACGACGTTCCTGAAGTCAAAAGTGAGCGTACAGCCTTTCAAAAAGAAAAGCAGCGGAATTCGTCCGCGGCCGTCCAATGTTTTTGGTGCCTACCGCATTTGTCCACAAATCCTTCATGGACGAGAATGTCATGTCGGTGACCTATGCAGTTTTGCTCACAGTGAAGCGGAGAGAAACGTTTGGGAACAAGACAGAAGAAAAGGTGACAAGAAAAAACAAAACAAAACAAAAAACATAATATGGAGCTAAACGACATTAGTGCTCGTAACGAAATGGACTTTTTTCACATCTTTCGTTTGTTATGTCTCAATAGAAAATACACAGAGAGAACGATAATAGCACAATAACGATCTCATACTTCTTTCCTTTACTCCATCCTGGCGTACAAAGTGAAGGAAACCGACATCAAAATTACAAAACATTTCAACTCGCTGAACTTGATTTCCCCAAAGATGTCAACGTGACAAAAACCTGCTCGCGGGAAGACCTTCCAATCCTTCTTGATACCGGTTATCTGAAAATAATCAATGAAAAGACCAACAAAGTTACCCACTGCTGTGAAAAAATGTCGCCCACGATAAGATCACATTAAGATGTGCTTTTTTATTCTTTTTAGGAGGAAAGAAACAGACTGTTAAAAAAGATAAAAAGAGAGGAAGTTCTTCCTCCTTATTAAAAGAATGGCGTCAAGCGTTCAGAGGGCAGTGTCGAGCACCATGGAGGATTCCAAACAAAGGCCAAAAATACAGAATGTGTCCTGAGTGAGTGTCATTATTAAATCTAAGGGCCTGTTTACATGGAGTTGGGGGACCCTAGGTAGGTGAGGTAACCCGCTTAGGTGGGGTAACCAGCTGCCTGTCCTTATAATCTCTCATTTTGATAGGTGATACTTGGGGTCCCCCACCTCTATACAGGCCCTAAAACTTTCGGTAGTTACCGATCTTATCACAGACTTAATTTTACAAAAAGAGGTTTAGTCTTAGCATTCATAATGCAGGTACTACTTGGACTTAGTCTATTATCTTTCTGCTCTTTTTTGAAATAAATGAGTCACAAAATTAATGTACCTGAACTTCATTCGTTTTAAGAGTACTACTTTTGGTTTTTCTAACTAGTAAGTTTTTAAAATGTAGATCATATATAGAGAGGATATTACACGGTGGCGAGAAGATATGAATTTTATTTTCCAGTGGCAAAACAATATTTTACGAACGAGCGCAGCGAGTGAGTAAAATATTGTTTTTGCCACGAAAATTATGTCATCGATAAACTCACGCGTGAGATTATGGAAAATAAACCACTCGAATCCCGAATGTAGTTTTTATGAATTTTACTAGTGGTATATTTTCCAGTAAAACACTCGTGTCTATATAATAAATATATATGCACCTAATTGCAATAACGTTGTCATAAAAAAAGGAAAAAAGCAAAAAGCAAAAAGTTAAATAGGAATTAATTAGCATGTAATTATCATAGCTTGCAACATTCACGACACAAACGCTTATAGCTGAATATTAAGACTCGCCTTTCTAAGAATTAGGCGGTGGTTGATTGCATATATATATTTTGTGAATTATTTACCGAGTTTGCCATACACTCACGTATCTTCGTTGTGTAGAAATATTTTAGTATCCACTTTATGAACAGAAACTCATTTAAAATACAGTAAGATGTTACTACTTTGGTCTGTCATTGGAATGTGATTATCCGCTGGATGTGTTGATCTCATTTTCTGGATGATATGCTGTCTAAAATGAAACATTTGAGACAATATTAAATTCACTTGTGCGAAAAAATGATTTATTGCTGTTAATTTACTTCAATTCAAAAAGAAATAACGCCGAATAAAATTTCAGTTAATTTTGAGATTTTATTCCTAGCCGTACCGATGTTTAATTCTATTACAATCATTACCACTGTTTAACCCTTCGTTACTTTCAACTGAAATTTACTTCCCCTTCACTATATACAGAATATGTATGTGGGAATGTTATTTTTTACAGTTTTAGGCAAAAATCGTCCCTATACAAGGGATGCTTACCGACGGTACTAAATATAATGAAAAACGCCCTGCAAAAAGTAGTCGCAACAATTCATAACTGTCATCACTCTCAAACTAAAGGTGGATAAAAGGAGTGTGCAAACTAGGAAGAGGGTGTACTTTTGCGCATGATGACAAGGAACTAGCAGCATGGAATGAGCACTTAGAAAAAATGGCAAAAGAAATGGAAAACAGGAAAGAAGCGCTAAACAAGAAAGAAGACGATAAATCTTCTGGGAAAATGGAAGAAAATTCAACAATAACGGATAATCATCAACCTCCTACTTATAAGGTTGGAAGTTAGAAACAAATTTAGTTTTGCTTTACTTGGTTGAAGAAAAGCTGGGCACCTTACGTCCTCGTCAATGGAAGCAAAATAATCACATCGAAATAGTAAATAATAATATGGTCCTGGTCTCCTTCGATCTCGTGTGGGGAATTTTTTTAGTGGAACTGATGTTCTAAAACAATTAAAAGAGAGAGGCTTATATTCTCGTAACTGTAACAAGCTCAAATAAACTGAATATCCTTTCGGCAAAAATGTCGAGAGAGATTTAAAAATAGCGGAATACGTCTAGGCCGTCTTGAGATCCATATCGCTCTTTAAAATCCCAACGCCGATGTCAGAATCCTCGCTCACGGTTATTGTGTTACCATTATTAGTCTATCCTTATCCTGAACTTGATATTGAACAAGACGAAATTCGCAAACCTTAGTTAATCAAGCGCCAAGAAACTGAATGAACTGAATGATAATACTCCTTTTTGCTAAAGCCTAGTAATTTGGAGTAAGTCTATTAGACAGGGGGTGTTTTTTAGAGAGGGGCGTCTAATACAATTATAACAGCGTAGAGGGGCGTTTAATAGACATTAAAGAGGCGTTTATTTGGAAGTTGGCGTTTATTAGGTCATTTACGGTATGCCTTAGGATTGATGAGGAAAAAGCAATGTCCCGTGGTATATCAAGGGGCAAACAAGTGATAAAATTTGCAAATAGGAGAAATCGCGGTCGAGTTTGTTTATTCTCTCAAACGAGTCCACGATTTTAGCCTTGGAAAGTGCACAGTTCGAGTTTCGACAAGTTTTACGCCAGTATTGCTTGCTTTGAGGACATTTACGGTCGCCAGTGCATCTAGAAACACGTTTCCGTCATCGTCTTTAAGGAAATTAAAATTTCCTGTTGTCTAGAATAAACAAATTTGACCGCACTTTCCTGAATCGGCTGCTTTTATCACATTTTTGCCCCTTAGAAACCACGTGACATTGCTTGTATCCCATCAGTCTTTAAGCCCGTGCAAAGATGGCGAGTATCGTGAATAATATCTATTGTAGTGTGTGGCCGTAGACTTGACCCCGAAGACGCAGATCCGTTGTCAAGCGCTCTGGTATACCCATTTGCTAGGGGTGTTTTAAAAACCACCCCAAGTTAGTACCAAGGCCAACAGAGCAATTTTTTCTACTGCGTAGGTAAACATTGAGAAGTGTTGATATTTCAGTGGAAACCATGATCTGACTTCATATGTCCTCTTACTATTTTCTTATACTTCAAGCTCAAAGAACTTGTCTCCAGTCTTCCAGGAGTGTCAGTGACGTGTCGACCACGGGATCTCAATGTTTCATTGCAAGTCCCGCTGGAAAGCGAAGGAGAGATAAAGTACAGCTGGACCATACATGTCTGCTATGAGGTTAGATATTAATATTATTTCGATAATATGAAATTGTTATGAAGCAAGTTCTTTTTCACTTAAAAGGCTACTTTTTTACTACTTTATTTGCAAAGAAAGGCAGGTGGAATTACGAGACGCTTCCGTAGTCGTTGCGTTAAGTCCCTACTGTTTTTTGCTGCTACGGGGAAACGAGTTTGCTTGAATTTAGGTTTGATACTGTCGCCTCGTGAACAAATATCTATGAATCTTGGGCTGTGTGGTAGCCTTTTCTTACAAGTAAGGGATATGAAATTGTCTTTTTTATTGTAATCCCAAAATGTTACTGTTACGAGTTTTCGATCACAGAGGGACGAGTCTAGTTTCACGCAGTCTTAATCGTTATATGTATAGTTATATTTGTACTAGGCCATTGTTGTTGTTTTTTTTTCATAGTCAAATGTTGCGGGCTATCTACGACATGTTTCACTGCTCTCACAGTGCCACAAATGTTATACCATCTCAAGTGTCAAATTCCTGTGCGCTGTGGTATCCCCAGATGGTTCAACTACTACCCATAACTCTGGCAATGAAGAGTTGACTGATCCTTTTCACTATCAAATGGAGCCAAATTTGGATAAGTTGCAGGGACGTTGCGAGGTCGACATCGTGATATCTTTCTCCACCCTTATGTTTGGAAACTTTGGCCAAGTTTTGGTCCTGGACTTCGGGAATCAATCTCATCTCTCTGTGGAAATGAATATTGAGGTTGGAAGTCAAGAATTTCTGGAGGAATTTAGCGAAAAAAAGTCTCACCTGAATTTAGACTGGACTTTGTGGGACGATGGTTCCCGAGAAATAGTTAAGTCTGAAGCAAAGAGTCCCTCAGTCTTCAACAATGAACATCTGATAGACAAGTATCAGCTGCCAAGAGCAGAAGAAATTGTGCCTACCCCTCTTTTAGACAAATCTCAAGGTTTAAATCAGGGAAATTACGCAAATGTTATGCATCAGCTTTTGTTTGTGGAGGAGGTGTACATCAGGAAACAAATCGCTAGGTAATTTATAACTATATACTTATATATCAATGACGTATAGTTTGTTCATTTGATTGAGAGGACCACATCTTTTATATCTTCCTCCCGTGGTACAAATATTCTTAAAAAGCGATATTAAGTATCCCTCTGGAGCTGTTAGCCTTGGTCACTTAGACAAATATCTCTCTCGGGATCAGATAGTTCGAGAACCTCATTTAAAAAGTCATTTTAGAGGGCTAAATCAGCTTAGTGGTATTACCCCGAAGCATAAAATCTTTCAGTTTATCGATGACGAAAGCTAGAATTTCAGCTCCCATACTTCATGCCAAAGGCTCATCACATTACCAATTTTTTTTGGACTTATCCTTGGAGGACTTTGATCGATCGATTGGTATTTGAAGAAATACTCGCCAATGTTATGAAGTAAACTTTGGAAAGGTAACCAAATTCCACTTTTATCTCACAGTTTTAACGTACAGGAAATAAGCTTGTACACATCAAAACTAGTTGCAAAGAAGGACGAAGTCGTATGCGCCCAAGAAGGATGGCTGTATGGATCTTTTCACGTAAAACGTCCGATAACACCCGATGACGCACAAGGAAGGCTTCTGTTGAGGAATCTTTTCAGGAGCTCTGGATCAGTACTCATAGCAAAACATAATGCAGATTCTGTGATCTACGAAGCCTTAGTTGACTCAGTAGAGGACAGCCGAGTCATTCTGAAGCTTTCTGAAAAGTGCTGTAAGGACCTGACGCTTTCTCATGGTGGCTTCATAACAGTGGACGTCCAGTTTCACATCAATCGGCTTCCTCTTTGTGAGATGCACGATAACATTGACAGGCTGGGACCAGAGCATTTTAGAATACTGTTTCCAGAGCTAAGCGTTGGTTTGGAAGATAAGGTAAAGCACAAAATTGCCCACTAAAACTCGTTAGTAGCGACCTTTACATTGTAAGACGAGTACGACTATGAATACGAGATTTTCAATACTTATTAATGCGTGAATCAGCGTCATTTTGGCTGTCGTCATTCTACTACGAGTGTTGACGAGAATGGCGTAGTAGCAGAAACGAGTTATCAAATGTTACTGAGAAGTTTTATTAATTTGGAATAGGGAGAGGGCTGAAACTCCGTCCAAAAAAAAATAATAATAATAATGCCAACTTTCCGGGTGAAATAAAGCAGGGGTATCTTTTTTGGAGGATACACGAAAAAAAAAAAAACACAGTTAAATATCCTCCTCGTAGTAGTGCTCATCCTCGAATCTAAAGGTCTCTAGTACAAGTATATCAGTCTGAGATCGAATGAGAATGAACGGAAAAAACTACGCAGCCGTTATTAGGGTCGTCACTTAAAGCTCGTCTCTAAAAACGGCTGCGTTAGGAGACTAAGTGCAATTATGGCGTTAAAAAATAAAGAAATAAACATTGTTAGAGAAATGAAGATTTCAGGTCTTTTTGGCACTGATAATTTATAGTGATCTATGGTGTCGTAAAAGTTCTTCACGATTTCGATATGTATAATGAGCGAGTAATAAATGCAAAGAAGATCATCACAGTTAAAGACAAAACTTAAGGGAAAGCCTGAAAAAAATTGGGCTTGCCGGGATTCGAACCCAGACCTGTACAATACCGGCGAGTGTTGAGAATATGTTATACAATGTCACAGTCTTTCTTCAACGTTTTTTCAGATTCAACACCTTCCATGGATTCTTGATCCAAATTTAAACGAAGATCAGAAAGAAATCATCAAGAAAATAGCTGCACCTGCAATCGATTCTCCTCCTCTTGTGGTTTTTGGTCCTTTTGGCACTGGCAAAACCTTCACCCTGAATCAAGCCATTCGTCGTATTTCGGTGAACCAAAATAACCGAGTACTCCTTTGCACACACTCAAACAGCGCGGCAGATTTACATGTTAAGTTGCTTGATACATACCTGAAAAAGGAACACGGTATAGCGGCATGTAAGCCTTTGAGAATCTACACCCCTTTACGAAAACTGTCCACCGTATCAGACACTGTAAAGGGATACTGCCCTATCTCTGACCGAGGAAAGCCAACAGAGGCATTTAGACTTCCAACTCGTGAGGAGGTGATTTTTCATAGAGTTATCATATCAACTCTCGCAATGTCACGAGCTCTTTTTGATATGCATCTTCATCGTGGATATTTCTCACACATTTTAATCGATGAAGCTGCACAGGCCTTGGAGACGGAAACATTAACACCACTGACACTAGCAGGAAACAATACCAAAGTGATTTTCACTGGAGACCATATGCAGGTATGACCTTAATTCATCCATTACTTATCACTCTTCCAAACTTTGAAGGCTTCTCAGCTAATCAAGAAGAAGGTTCTACTTTCGATGGATTCTTGGACAAAAGTACCGTAAAATTCCGAAAATAAGCCCGGGGTTTATATTTTTCAAAGGCCCTTTTTGAGGGGCTTATTTTTGGAGGGGCTTATATTCTGAGGGGCTTATCTACGGAGGGAAATTTGCGTTTCAAAATCGATTGCTCTAGCCTTATAGCTGGAAGTAAATCTACCGTTTTTGCTTTGTTTTACTTTGTATTTGAGGGCAGTTTTCCAAGTACAAGCCCCCGGGGGCTTATATTTGCACGGGCGATTTAACGGGTTTTTTTTGCGTTACCGGCTTAGGGGGCTTATATCTGGAGGCGATTATTTTCGGAATTTTACGGTAACTTTAGTCAGGGACGTTAAAATTGAGCTGGATGGCAGATGGATCAAATGTCCTTACTAGTTGATAGATGTAACAAGTGCTGAAGGTTTGATTATAACTTGTTGACCTTTAAGGTCGGCTGAATTTTTAAACTTTTTACCGACGAAAGCTGGGTGTATCAAACTTTGACTTAAAGTCAGCCATAAGCTAAGTCAAGGTTTTAGTATAGATTTAATTTGTTACGAATATTAGTTTATAGTATTTCAGCTTTTCACAATGTTCTCCTGATTATTTAGTTTGAGTCTGTTCTTGATAATATGCAGATATCGTCAAGACTTAATTTCTGTGAATTTCAGTGAAAGCTCCATGTGAAACTGCAACATATAAACGAAACGTCCTTGATGTTATATTGCCTTCCTACAACTTAGTGCGCTTTTTAATTATTTGTAGATGAGTCCTGATGTGTTCTCGCCACAGGCAAAGGAGTGGGGATTTCAAATTTCCTTACAGGAAAGATTATTTTACGACTACAAGCAGCGTCGAAAGGAACCAACATTGGACCCAAATCTTATCCTGCTAACAGAAAACTACCGCTCAAATGAACGGGTGCTTCAGTTCTCGTCCGACATGTTTTACGGAGGTCGGCTAACTGCAGGTAGCGAGCAGTCTCTTCATCCTAGTTTAGGACCGCTCCTATTTTTTGCTGCACTTGGGAACGAAGAATTCGACGAGACCAGTGCCTCTTTTCGCAACTTGGCAGAAGTAAACGAAGTTGTGAAACGAGTCAAGGAACTATCCGAATGCTGGCCTGAAGAATGGAGAACAAAGAACCTCAGTCAAATCGCAGTGGTGTCATCATATAGTTATCAGGTAGAACACTTTATTCCAATCATTACCAGAGGTTAGTTTTAAGAACAAAGAACTATGGGACGTTATGTCACAGGCATCGATCGTCAAGGGAAGAAATCTAAAACGCTCATTTAACAAGCAAACCATATTCATTTAGAAAATGCCATTACTTTTGGCGCCGTCAGAAACCTTTTATAGTCAGAGAAGTTTTCCCTCAAAACTCATCAGTCTGTTCGTTGACATTGTCTACAAATAATGGAATAATTGGTATTAATGTACATCTAGTAGTAGCCGGCCTGACTCTTAATCTCTATTTATTCTTAGGTTAAGACAATTCGAGATGGGCTTAGAAAAGTGGGCCTTGGAGACATAGATGTGGAAACTATTGAAAACGTCCAAGGCAAGCATTAATATTTATTCTCGCCAAGCATTAATATTTAGGTATAAGTAACTGCAGGTATTCAACTGGATCTTGGCGTTCAGACCTTAAATTCATTAACATTTATTTTATCTGGTGGGACTGGAAAACTGCGAAAGGTGGAGAGTACGGGAGGTGAGATTTTAGTTGCAATTTAACAACTCTAAAAAAAAGAGAGAGAAATAGAATTCGAAAATTGCAAATTTGGCTACGGTTTTGCTCAATTTGTAGGAGCGCCATCGTAGTAGTATTAGTAGCAGCAGTAGCAGCTAACAGTAGCTTTAATAGCAACCGCTGTATCTTATTCTACTACTCCTTCTTGCTTTATTCAAAGACAATGCAATTAAGGGAGGTTTAACTTTATTGGTAATCTTGCTCTGTTCGGACGTAACCTGTGTTTGAATCGGAAATTTTTGGAAAAGAGATCATTTTTATTTTCCAGCTGCTTTAGTTCCCTTTTTAGGACCTCTTTTAATTTTGAATTTATGCATTCCATTTTTATTAGGAAAACAATTCCGAGCTCTGTTCGTCAGTACAGTTCGTACTCTTCATTCAAGCCAGGAGTCACGAAAAGTCGATGACAGTTCGACCGAGAACCCCTACTTGTACTTTCTGTCAGACCCAAAGTTGCTCAACACCGCTCTCACTCGTGCCCAGTCACTCATTGCCGTAGTCGGTGATCCCTTCTCACTGAGAACCATGGGTAATTGCCAAGGATTATGGGAAGAGTTTATCAAGCGATGCAGCGATGACGGAAACTTGTTTGGTATTGAGCACACTGAGTTGGAAGAAAGTATTTCCCAAAGTGGTCTAAACATAAACGCGTCCGAGTTTGTGCCAACAAAGACAGCTGCCACCATTCTGCAGTCTTCCAAATGTGCTAGCGATTCGTCCTCCATTTCGTTTTCCCTTGAAAATTGTTTGGATACATCTTTAGAAATAGAGGATAACTCGTCACCTGTAAATGAGGCGAGCCGTTTTTCTCAAATGCACGACCTTTCTGAAGTTGCCAAGCATCATGTTTTAGATCAAAGTGCACTCGAATCTACTGATGCAAGTGACGAGCTGTCCGAAAATGACGGTAACGCTGATGATTTCGCAGAATTTGACAACGTTGACGAAACTGTTCCTCCGAAATCTATGGATCCTATCATTCAGGCCCTAAAGAAAAAGTGTGAGGAGAAAGCACTTAACCAAAAGCTCAAGGCTAAGGCGAAGAGTGAAGAGAACACAGAGGAAACAAGAAAACTAGATTCTTGCACAGAACAAGACGTAGATGAGTTGGAGCTTCATGATGTTCAAGAACAGAAGATAGATAATACGACCACTGGAACTAAAATAGTTCACGGAGATTTTAAGATTACAACAAAGAGAGGGAAAGTTAACATCTCTCTGGTCAACATGAAATATAAGTACAGCGAACGCACCGAACGGCTTATAAGCCAACGTAATGCGCCCGATCAGGAGCGACTACAAACGGAATATCTTGATCGATTGTTAGATAAAGACCCTGAACACTATCGCGAATGCACATTAAGAGTTAACTTCGATAGAGAGAGATCTGCGTATGGCGAGTTACGAGACTCTGATAGCGAAGACATTATTCTCGAAGGAAACACACGACAAATCTTTGATCGAGATGTCATTGTTGTTAAGTTGTTGGAAAAACCTTCCAACAACTGTGAAGAGCCACAAGGATCTGCAGAACTGAAAGGTTCAGTATGCGGTATTCGACATCATGCGATCAATCTCCGTGAACGGCAGTTTGTGTGCACGATGTCAAGGGAAAACCCGAGGCTAATGTTTCCTATAAACAAATCAATGGCCCCGATAGCTAACCTTAACGACGAATCTATTCGTGGAGTTCCAATTTACAAACGAATACAAGCAGATGAAAAAGCAGTGCGTGTTAAAGTTCTACCCCTTAAAGAAGCCTTAAGTGGTAGACATTACTTTGTTGTCCAATATTTACAGTGGAGATCTGAATTTCCTTATCCTCTGGGAATAGTTACTAAGACGATCCCCAGAGGAAAGAATCTTACAGATGCGTTCAAGCTGCTCCAAAATGAATATAATCTGAAAGAAGAATTTCCAGAAGAAGTTACCAAAGAAGTGGAAAGACACACCAGGGACTGGTCTATCCCTTTCTATGAAAAAAAGAGCCGTCGACGTGTATTGAACGCTTTTACAGTTGACCCTCCCAGAAGTAAAGCTCTGGATGATGCCTTAACTCTCGAAGAACTAGAAAATGGTCTCTACAAAGTCGGCATCCACATCGCTGACGTGTCTTATTTTGTTCAAGAAGGAAGTAAAATCGACCAGGAGGCTCAAAAGAGAGGACTTAGTCACTTGAAAGGGCATCGTGACGGAGAAGTCCTCATGCTTCCAAAGGAGCTAAGCCATTCTATTTGCAGTCTGCTGCCAAAACAAGATCGGCTTGCGATCTCTATATTTATCACTTTGGACCAAGAAGGTCGTATTCAAGACGAAGGAACGTTGGACTTCTGTCGAACGATTGTAACCTCGCAATGCCGTTTGACGTACACACAAGCGCAGAGCATAATTCTTGGAAAGTCTGTTCATTGCAGTTCTGGGAATGGAGAGTTGACGTCGGAGATAGAAACAAGTATACGCGACTTAAGTTTATTAGCCCAGAAGAGACGGAGAATTCGTCTTTCCGATGCATCGTTCTTTCATTTTGAACACCCAGAACGAAAGCAAGACTTTGAGGCTCACGAAATGGTTGAAGAAATGATGATCCTGACCAATACCGCTGTAGCCAAATACCTTCTTACAGAAAAACTAGGGCTCTCGCCGTTGAGAATCCAGCTTCCGCCAAAAAGACGTAAGTTGGAAGAATGGCGAGAGAATTTTGGGGACTTTGCCAAGTTTTCGCTTTCCCTTAGTAAACATTTGGCTTCTACTCAAGATGTTGATTCCACGCAATCATTTGTCATGCCAAAGTCTACGTGGAGCGACATTTGTAATAAACGGCGCCATCGCAATAAAAGAGATCTGAAACTTCTGCTTTGCAACGATAATGTCTACCCTCAACTTGCAGTCGCCCATTCTTTTCTTAATGGTGTAACAAGTAAAGCTGAGGATGTAAGAGCGGCTGAAGTGGAAGAGGAGCACCGGGTACACTGGTCTTTAAATGTTCGTGGGTACACTCGCTTCACCTCCCCTATTCGTCGCTACCTTGACATTTTGGCCCATCGTTTGTTGCTAAATGAACCTGCGAGTCAAGACCCAGCGGTAGACGAAGTTGCCCAAGTTGTTCGCCGATGTGGTTATCTGTCTGACAGATCAACGGCTTTTGAGAAAGATTGCGGCCGGGTCCAAGTGGCGGAAAAACTCAAGATTGCAACTTGTGAGTTTACCGCTGTCGTTGAAATGATTGGAGAGGATTTCCTTAGCTTGCATCTTATGTCAGAAGTACATCAGTATCTCTCCCCAAAACAAAGGAAAATTAAAATAAGTCACCTTGGACCAGTTGAGCAACCGCAACTAGGCGAGTCTTTTCAAACTGTAGAGCTGAAGTGGAAGCTGAGAATGTACGATGCTTCTACAAAAAATGTTGAACGGTCAAAACGGCTCTCAAGTAACGGTCAAGATCGCAATCTCCGACAAGACTGGAAGAAGATTTTGTCTTTGCTTTGTGAACAGTCAACGTGTAAGTCATATAACATTCCTGGAGGTCTCTGGCACCGCGTTTTGCATGCCATTAAAAAAGACGATGATACAGGGCTGAACGCAAGTTTAGAAGAAATAGACACATTAATAACAAGGATTGAGAAAGAAAGAATCACGGAAAACACATGCTGTGAAGAGGTAGACCGTGGAGACTATGAATACGACACGGATAGTGATAATGACGATGCCGTCAATGATGATGATGGTGATGATGAAGAGGAAGAGGATGATGATGATGATGGTGATACAGATGAAGAGAGTGATTTTGATAAAGAATATGGAAATAGCGATGACGATAACGAGGATTCTGACGATGAGTTGGACTATGAAGAACAAAACAAGAAGAAGGATAAGACAACAAAGGATAATCAGGAAAGGGGTGAAAGAAAAACGTTGGCCGCGACGTCAAATAATGAGATCGAGAACGTGCACTTCGTAGAGACATCCTTGGTTCTTCAAGTTGGTGACAGTGTCAGCATACAACTCTCAGCAAGCAGCGCTGAAGCATTTATCTCACCAGAAGTGCAATGTTTCAACTTATCACCCGATATCAATATCTGCCTCGAGCACAGAAAGCTAGCCGATAAATGCTTCGTAACTGCTGCATCAGGCAAAGATTCTCAGCAATGTTATAAATCCATTAACGCCTATGTTTATGATTGGAGGCCAGTAGTTGCTATGGAAGCCGCGACAGTTGCCGTAAAGAATGACGATACGTTCACTCTCCAGAACCTTGAAGTGAAATGGAGGGAGGATGAAAGTGGTAAATTTGTCGGAGATTTTCGACTTGAAGAGAAGTACTGTAAAACAAGACAAATCGAGATTTTCACGGGAGATTATGCTTGCGTAAGATTTGCTTGCCCTAAGTCATGCTCAAGAGTCTTGCATAGCCCATCCCGTTTTAGCGAAAACGAGTTAAGTACGTCCTCTGAATACCACGAAGAATGTGGAAAAACTGACGACGTTTGGGATGAAATAGAAAGGAACCAAGCATCGAGAAAGACCTGCTGGGTTGGTCACTGCAACATTATCGTATCTGGCAGCCAACAGATGACCTTCGCCCTTAAGCTCTTTCAGCATTCAATGGAATTTCCGGATCTTTTAGAAAACAGAAACAGCTGGATTTGTACCGTGGAGATAATAAAACAGACTATTCCTTTCAGGTGATTATTACTAGCCTGCAACCAACAGGGTTCTTTGTTCAGGTAGTTATTACCAGGCATTTAATGCATCTCCAAACGTCCAGACTTTTACTGAAACGATTCTTTATTTACTGTACGTAATTTACAATACCATGTCGTACATAAAGCGCTGCCTGTTAAGCAAATTTCTTAGAGCGCTGGTCTGCTGGTCTTCCTCGGCCGGAACTTTGCCAGCGTCTATAATAAACTGGTGAAATCGTAAAGGGTGTGGCTAGGACCTTACCTCAGATTAGTTGATAACGTCATTGCGGGTTAAGACATTGGCCTTGTGTATTTATTTTGAAGAAGAAGAGGGAATGTTGAACCCTCTTTTATGTGATTTATCTGAATTCGGCGGTCCATGCAGGCCAAATAAGGGCGGAGGTGGAAAGGAGCGTGAGTAAAGTGGTCCTTCATGTACTGATGTCTGATCGGAGCTCTGGTTCCTCGGTCCACACGTCACCCACTCTAGCTGTACGGGAAGAAATGAGCTGTTTGTTTCGATAACATATAAACAGTACCGTACAGTACTGCACATAGTACAAGCGCTATTATCTCTCAATACTCTTCACACGAAATCCACAACTGGCAACATTTACTTCAACGTCCTTGCTTATATTGGGCCAGAACAAACTCTCTTTAGCTCTGCTAAGACATTTCTCCATCCCATAGTCACTGTCATGGATTTTCTCATTTCGCATATTATATGGAGTGTTAAGACGATCAACAGTTAATAAATAGACAGTTGAAACTCGTCTTCCCGTGATACAGACTCCAACTGACCAGCATGGCTAAGGGTATCTGAAAGAGGAATTGGTCACCAGGTTGTTACTTGACTCTAAAACCCTACTGTTCTTCACGAAGTATCGTTTGCTTAATGGGCTGCGGTGCCATAGACAACCAGAGGTTTTTGTTTACTTCTTACCATAGGTGCATAAATGCAATCGTGAGGTGTGCAGGTGCCAAAGACAATAGCTAGTATCACTTTTTCAATTTGAGTGTAATTTCACTCGGTAATGTTCATTGATTTTGATGCATAGGCCCTTGGCTGGTTCGTTTGCAGCAAAAAGGTACCTGCCTGTGAAACATGCACTTTTGCTCATTAAATCTTAAATCATTCCCTACCCAATACTCTGTTCAAAACCTGTGAACAGAGTATTGATCATGATCAATGTGTGATCACCATCCTCTGTATTCTTTCCTCGCATTAGGAAATCATCAAAAATAACTTTGCATTTCTCTGTGTCGTGAAACATCTCAATCATGGCTCTTTCAGAAGATCCTTGGGCTTATATCAGACCAAATGGCAACCTTTCAAATTTAAACCTAAAAACGGCATGTTAAATGTAGAAGTAAGCCAAGTACTCGGCCAATTTGATCTGGCAGAACACCGACTTATCAAACTTTCGCTTATTGACTTTTGTGGCGACCTCTTCCATCGATTTCGAGGGGCAATGCTCTCTTTTAACCGCTTTATTCATATCAACAGGATAAGGGTAGATACGAACATCTCCCGATGCGGCTTTCGGACTACAAAAATTGGTTTGAGCCACTTGATGGGTTGCTCAATTGTGGTGATAGTGCCCATCCTTCCATCGACACAGTTCATTCTTGACTTTGTCTCTTCACATGATTTCATGGCTTGAATACGAGACAGCTTTGACCACCTTCTACTGTCAACCACAAAAGCCGTTTCCTCACAAATAATTTGTGGGATGACGTTACACTGAGCTCCAGTTTCAAGCCTGAAAGGGATGTCGTTTTCTTGAACTTTCAAATCTATGAACCTCTTATTCTCTATGCATTTTTCTCTTAAAGCACCAATAAAGAATGCCTGTTCGTCTCTGGTACTTTCTTTCAGCCTAGTATACACTTGTGAAATGGTTTAGACCTGTGGCAAGCGTTACAATTCTTTCGACATGCAGGACAACGGCCTTGTTTTTGACGGTATATACAGAATGCAACAGACGTAAAATCCCGAGTACAAATCCTCGGCCACGCTTGTAAAATGCTAACTGGTTGCTTTCTATCACTTAGGATTTTAAATCCTGATATGTTCTATTTGTATAGTATCAATGTTTCTAAGCATTTGAGTGGAGTGCCTGTAAAATGGCTTGATAAGCTAAGTGCACTGTTTATCTTGATACCTACTTTGCTACCTTTCGCATTTCCACGCTTATCTTTCTGAATACCTGAAGTTATAAGCAGTCATCTGCTTTTAACTTCTGAAAATTATCCGTTCGGAAAGTGGGTTTTGAGTTTTAAGGAAAGTCACTTTAAAAATATATCTTATTTTCAAGTTGACCTGTGCGGCCGCCAGATTCTAACTTTTTTCAAGCACCTAAGTTTCACTGCTACATTTACAGCCACCGTTTGCGAGTCGCTACATAGGAATGTATGGCGTAAAGTTCTTTCTCCGTTAATTCAGTATCTTTGGAGAAAGAATAACCTATTTTTCGTAGTTTTGTCAGAAGCGGAGGTGCCTTATGTGGTGCGTTGAGATTGAACTTTTCTGTGTGTTTAATGCGATAAATTCTATCGATGAGCACTCCTTCTTTAGTAAGGTTTGTGTGAAATTTAAGTTTACCGAATTTCCATAAAGAAAAGGTCTCACTCATAATAAGCTGCTTAGTTGCAGTTACGTGTGCTGATTTACAGCGAGTGTACTACGCTTGGTTGCGATCATGCAACGCTACTGCGGCGCTGTGCGGCGGGTTGTGAAAAAACAACAATCATGAAATGTATGTCCGCGGTTAAAAAAATAAAAAAATCGTCCTTTTCATTGGTATATAATAAATAATGTCTACGAATGTTTTCGTGGAAAGTAAATGGTATTTATGCACGGTAGATGTGGCAGAAATCGTACGAGCAAGTGCAGCAAAACGAGTGTTAAAGATTTCCGATACAAAAACAATGAGTGTATAAACATTAAAATGCCAAGTAGTGACATTCAGAGTTTCTATATGCTCCCACAAATGATTCGAGAAGGTTGTAGAACTCATTGCATCACTGGATCCCTGACAAAGCATTTTGCTTGTGTTTTTGGCGAAAAGAAACCAATACACCTACGTAAGGAAAATATTTTTGTTTCAAAGTTAAGCTTACATTTTCAAACATACTTTCGATCTTTGTCACAACCGGCACAGCTCTGTGGTCGCTGCGGAGCCGAGGTGCAGTGTAGTTACACTTGTTGTAAACTAGTCAGATACGCTAAGTACACTTTCCACGGGGATGTAACCTAGACTTGCCACAAGTCGACTTCACGAGAGGACTTTGTTCAAAGTCTATAACAGAGGCAGCAAAAAACTGTTTCATCATTTTTTTAATACTTGGACCATTTGTTATTAGATTGCCAGTTCTCTGTTTATATCTAGGCGAATGATTTCGACTTTGAGTGATCTACAAAGGGCTACGGAGCTTGCACGCCTTATCTGCTTAGGAAAAGCACCAGGATTACCAGGTGAGTAATGAGCTATGCTATTTTCCCACGTAAGATAATTTACTTTCAGGTGCATGATTGCCTAGAGGTAGCTATATTTAGCATTCTAGTAACAAATGATAAGTATCCTTCCTTCCAACGGTTCAAGATTCTCTCGTAGAATATTATAAATATGCAAAAATGACACACGACGAAAAAAGTGCCACTAATTATTTTGTAGTTGTCATAAACAATGTCGAATTTTAATGTCTGAAGTTTTAATGTTTTGGTGTAATGTTTGTGAGATAAGCTAAAATAATAAGAGAAAAACTTGGCATACTGAGACCGGTTATTGTTCCTGCAGCAAAGTAAATGTTCATTGCTCATTAATGTGATGTTTAATTGGATCAATAAGTGTGGTTTTAGCGCGTAATTGCTTGAATTGCACATACAGCCTCGTTTCCAGGGCTTTTCTGGAAAAATTGAACGAAATACTGCTTATAGGCTTGGCTAATTTTCTTTTATTATATTGCTTAGCCCACTGCTTTTTATCTAATTCTAAGACCTCAGAATTGGTTTACCAAATGAAAGCCTCTCAATTGCTGACCATGATCGTGACTGCCAGTTGCAAAATCTCAACGACGATCAAGTGACGGCTGTAAAAAGGTCATTGAGAGGGCGCTTTACTCTTATTCAAGGACCACCAGGTAGTTTTGGCTATCTTCTCTAAGTATAACTTAACTTAGGCCGTATTTTATAAAAGTCATAATGTAGTTTCAGTCCCGTCCCAACCTCACCCCACCCCTTTTCTTATCATATTGGCAAGGACGTTATGTTCCTTTTTCTTGTTTGCCTATTGTTTTTCCCCTGGTGTTGATCCTTTCCACTATCACAAGCCATTTTGCGTGTATGTGTTTCATTTCCAACAATGGGTTCGCGTTAAAACAAAAGGGTTCCTTTTCCTTTTGTGCATCATCTATCATAAATTACAGTCCGTGCCAAAAAGGGCCATCTCCTAATACTCGTTGACATTTGATTTTTAATGTAAGTCTTCAAATTCATCTTTAAGGAACTGGAAAAACCGTAACAGGAGTTCATATCGCCTACTGGTTTTCGCAATTAAACTTTGGTGACCACCCTCCAGCGGAGACACCAAGAGACCAAACTCCCGATACAGCTCCTCGGCAGGTCCTGTATTGTGGTCCCTCGAACAAATCGGTCGACGTTGTTGCAGGTGGGTTGGTTTGCATAAAGTACAGTCTTGGAATAGATTGAAATTGTATTATACCCTATCCTTGGCCCTTCATTCATTAAGAACCTTGGTCATTCAGCCATTTATGTACGGCTCATTAACTCATGCATCCATCCATCCTTCCATTCATCCATCGATTCACCCAACTATCCATCCATCCATCTATCCAACATTAGTAAAATCCAACTAGTGGTCTATTATCAATTAAGTGAGTTCCGATTGGTTGAGCTACTACTAGGCTGTATGTTATAGCCCACTAGTAGCAAAAATTGCCGGATTTTTGGCGGCAAAAAAGGATTAAAGTTTTGCTTTAAGTTGTTTTGTCTCCATATTTTTGACCAACTAGTTGGATTTTACTAAAGCAATTATATAATCATGGCCTCTGAGTCAATAGCCCATTCGGCCTTCGGCCTCATGGGCTATTGACTCAGAGCCCATTCGGGCTCGAGGAATAATTGTTAATTAATTATTTCATTTCTGAAACATTCACTCGTTTATTAATTGAATGATGTATTTTGTTCTCTAGAGTATTTGATGAAGATCAAGAGTATTCGGATCCTCCGAGTGTACGGAAACGTAATTGAAGAAGAAGAGTTTCCGGTTCCAAATCAAGTGAAAAGCATTCGACAGACTTCTGTCCACAAAGTTCCCAAAAAATTGAAACCTTTTTCCTTGCATCATGTGATTAGAGACGAAGAAAGGTCACCAAAGGCACGGCTGCTGAAGGAATATGAGAAGTTATTTGCCAGAAAGAGGAAAGCAAAGAAAAAAGTGGCAGACGAAATAGTGGAGGAATATTTGCAGGTTGTGTCAATAGAACTGATTTCAAATGTGACCGCAATGCATAAACTGTGAGCTTTGATACATTGACTTCTTTATCGCGTGTACGTTTTTCACGAAATCAAATGAAATTTTATGATTAAAGTGAATAACCCCAAGCTCAATACACAGTCAGCTTCTCTCCACGCAAAGAAAATACTAAGTAGATCAGACAAGTACGTTTAAAAAAATTTATCGCTGCCATATTAGACGTAGGCTGTTGGAAGATTTGAATCTTTTGACTGATTAAGTAAGAAACCTACTTAATGACGCTAAAAATTTCGCTGCTATCAAGCAACTGAAAGTTAAGCTATCGCAGCATATTTCTTCTGCTTTGGTTATAATTGCATTAGGGTAAGTCTTCATTTGTCTAAGATAATTGAACTTTGCCTTTCGGGACGAAACCCAAAGTATCTGCAGCCGTGTAAAAGGTAACCGTCCATGCGAGACCTGCATCCTTAACACCACTTTTTTTTTACCGGCACAATCATCTTTTTGCTAAAACGTGGGGAAAAGCTCTAGGACTCGGATATTAGTAGTATCATCTATTATTTTATGGCTTTTTGTGGGAGCGGGTTAAATGAAGCGAATCCTGAGATCTGACTGTGCTCGGTTTGATCCCGCTAGAAAAACACCCGTTATTGACGCTACTCGTTCGGTCATTTTCGCTAGATATTAGCCTGGTCCTCTTTTTTGGAGTCTCAGTTGGTCTCGACTTCGATTTTTTTTTTTTCAAAACGGAACTTGATGGCTAATATCCAGCCATCTTGACCTCACACGTAGTCAATAACACTTCTGTGTATCCTTACTTATCAAAGGTGATAAAAGAAGCTGAAAGGTGGGTTTTTAGAAGCGTGTGTAAAAGCAGTTACCATCAGATTGTTCTCTGCACCTGCTGTGTGGCCGGAAGTAAAAGAGTGAGAGATGCATGTAATAACATCATTCAGTGTATAGTGGACGAATGTGCCATGTGTCTGGAACCAGAAACTCTTGTTCCGATTCACTGGTCAAGCGCGTATCAAGTGGTTCTAATTGGAGATCACATGCAGCTTCAACCCATTGTGAAGAACAAGGTCGCAAAGTCGCTTGGACTAAGCAAGTCTCTGTTCGAACGTTACGCCGATCGGGCATTTATGCTTAAACAGCAATACAGAATGGTAAGTGAGCTGTGTTAATTATTTCTAAGTCTTGACGGACACCAGCAGAGCTGAATGTTACAGCAACTGTAGTAAGTCATATGCTTGACCGGCAAAGGATATCGAGAACAAATCTCTCGTTCATGCAGTGGGACTCTCCTGTAAGTTTACTAACAATTCTTCTCCCAAAAGGCTTTTAGGTTAGGCGTTATAGACAAGGCCATTCGTGTGCGGTTGTCCTTTATGATTCGTGCGATACCAAAACCTTTCGGCAAAGTTGTCGCCGTGGCGTGTCCTAAAAAACTGAGTGGCGGTAGCAACAAGATGCAAAGTTATATGAACCTATGTTTTTAGTCTTTTTAATGTTGTATAACTTGTCTCTGCAGCTAAATCAATAATCATCTCCAGTCAGAAAAAAAAACTCTGACAACAATAAATTTGTGCCCGTGCACTAGAAAAAACAAGGAAGAAAAAAATGCCTGAAACAGTACTTGCGTTTGCCGGAGGATTTTATATCCTTACCTCCTGTCCCGCTAAGCGCTACCCGTTTCTACCGGTCTGTTTGTACTGAACCGACTATTTGCCTCGCTGTTAAATGTTTCTCAGGCATCGAATACTTGACTTCTCGTGCCTCCCGACCCAAAAGTGAGCAAAAACTGAAAACTCCTCTATTCCTTTTAGCACAAGGACATCTGCGAGTTTCCTTCAAAGCATTTTTACAACAGCGAATTGAAAACCGCGGATTCAGTTAACAAGCGGGAAAAAACAGCAAGAGTGAACAGAGACTTTCTTCAGTTTTGGCCAAGTCACAGTGAAACAGGTTACGTACCCTTGGTATTTTGCAATGTTGTTGGCGACGAGGAAGAGCTGGTGGTGACAGCACAGGAAGGGCATGAAAAATCCAAGAGTAACGTAAAGGAGAAAGACAAAGTGGTAAGTTAAGATGAGCTTTCTGTAGAAAAGTTAAAAATTTGGCAGCTCGGAAGGTAAGAACCTCCTACCAAGTATAGCCGGTAAGAAAAAAATTGATAACCCTCAAACGCTTTCAGTATGACGGCCTCTCAAGATGGGGCGTGTTTTCGTTGTTTGGTGAATTATCAGAACTTCGTGATGATACGGTGCATAATTCCCAGCTAGAATAATTTAGTGACCGGTAATTTGAATACTGACTGCGGATACCTAGCGCTTTAGTGGTTTAAAGGGTGTTGTTTCAAAATTTGTAGAGGTGGGCGTACCTCACTTTAGCGTAGATGTGTTTAAAAGCAGCCCATCCCAGTCTCGGGCAGTTGAGTTAATGCAAGGATTGCTTGCTGTGGTGACCGGCTTGCCGCCTAAGTGCCAAAACAGGCCGTGTATGACCTATAGCAGTTCGAAAGCAGGTACTACATCAATTATGGCTGATAGGTTTAAGTTGAATAATTTTTTAAGCAATGTTAAAGGTCGGGGGAACATCTTGGGCACAATTTTTTTTATGCATTCATTCAAAGCGTATGGAGGAAGTGCAACGACTGATATCGGCAATTGTTACGAGATGTTCATGCCTCAATAAAATATGGGCGTGTAACTTGAAGTGTTCAAGTGCACTTGTGCACGGAGACTGCGAAAAAATGTCTTTTCAAAAGGAAAAAAACGCAAGAGCAAAAAACATTTTCCCCAGGAACTTATAAATAAAAAACATATTCCTACGGATTCTGGTCACAAATAATATATGCCCAAGAAGGAAAAAGAAAAACAATGTCCACCTTACATGTACATGTACAAAAAAAAATCTTGCATCTCTTAAAATCCCCACCCTTCTAATGGTCCATCCTTAATTGCGTTCTTTCTCCCAGTATCACGAACGAAATCTTGTAGGTGATTCGCTCATTTTAATAGAGTTTCACTGTGATGACTTAGTTTGTTCAAGCGTATGGAGGAAGTGCACTGACTGATATCGGCAATTGTACGAGATATTCATGACTCGATAAAATATGGGCGCGTAATTTGAAGTGTTCACGTGCACTTGCGCACGGAGCCTGCGGAGAAATGTGTTTTCAAAAGGAACAACAAACTTGGACTGTTCAACACGGTCAGCATTACATCCCACCGGCCATAGCCCCTTTCTCCCCTTTCAACATCAATCTCGACCCCAGAGCACTTCTGCGCATGACGAGGAGAGAGATGGAAAGCTCTGGGGAACCCTGGAGCAAGATTGCCTCTGATTGGTTTCAGCAAAAAACAATAAAAAAGGTGTTTCTGATTGGTCCATTCAAGTTCGCGCAAGAGCGGTTGAACGTGCGGCGTGCCTGGCGTGTGAGTGGCTTTTTCCCTAGAAATGTTGAAGTAAACGCGCCCGGCCGATGGGCTCTTCCGGCCTATTCTTGATTTAGGCGATTCCAAAACAACATTTTAATGACTAATTAAGCAGAATCAGATTTCCCAATTTTCAAGCAAAACACCTTTAGCTTCGTATCGAAAATTTACCGAAAAAACATTTGAATGTGAAAAATAAAATAAAAATACACCGACATCTTTGCCAGCTATAAAGTTAAGAAGCATGACACATAACTGATTTTTCTTCGACTTCCAAGTCATTATCGTATTCACACGAAGTAGCCGAGTGTGAATGAAAACTTTAGCTTCGTGTCGTAAATTGACCAAAACCAGACTTGAAAAGTAAACGGAAAAAGCAAATCGTTCTCTAAAGTGATGCGTATGCAACGCGACAAGATGTGGTCTTTTCCCACGATATCGCATTTCAAAGTAGCTTTACTGAAGCGTTTAATATTCATGAACAAACATAAATAAAAGGACGCTAAATTCATATAGTGAAAATTTTTACTGGAATTTCGCACGTACCGCCTATGGTGAAGTAGCCCACGCAAATATTTATAAATCATGAACTGTCAAGCATATGCAAATTTCAAGTCTCAACTTTGTGATTGAGAACGTTAAATCGGCAGGCTTAACGGTATGTTCTTGGCCGCTAACACAAGAGCCTTGGATACCTGAAAATTCTTAATTAAAAGCGCTCCGTGAATTTCTACAGTTCTAATACCGAGGCAGCACAAAACTTTCATTCGCGATGAAGTAGATATAAAAGAAGCAAAACGTTTTGGTTGGATCAAAGAGCATGCGCTGTGAGGCCCAAATAGCCAGATTTTGGCTACGCCCGCGTAGAGTTTCCCAGAACGGGCGCATTAATCCTAAACCCGTAAGCACTGTGGTCGAGAATGGTTCAACACTTAAACGATTTCCTTATACAACAAAACTCACTAATTGCGATCTTTCTCCCAGTATGACGAATGAAATCCTCTTGGTAATTCTCTAATTATAACAGAGTTTCACTGGGATAACTTAGTTCTTTTTCCTTTTATATCAAATTGAGCTTGAGTTTATAAACGGAAATGATTTCAACGCGGTAAGAGAGTAAAGGACAACACGACAACCGCCTTACAACTTAGTTACTGTTTCTGTTTTGTTTTTTGTTGTTCTTTTCAGGTGGAAGTGCTTCAAAAACTACTGGCTTGTGGAAAAGATGTGGTGACAGAAAATCAAATTTCCGTTTTGAGTCCTTACCGCGCTCAATGTCATATAATTGAAAAAGACCTCGCTGCCAATGGCATATCGAAAGTGTCAGTAACTTCGATTGTAAAGAGCCAGGGTATGTTTCTTTTTCTTTTTTTTTTTTTTTTTTCTCGGTGTGGGGCGGGGGGGGGGGGGGGGGGAGGGGCGCGGTAAATAAAACAACAAGTTGAAAGTAGACTGGGCATTCTCCATTCAACAAAAATTCCCGTTTAAAATTTCGGAAATTTCACGTGCCGAGTGGAACGGTACATTCCGGTTGCGCAGACTTGAACCAAGCCACCGCGCGTTCGGTAATTGTTCTTGTAAGCAGGATACAAACGAGATGTACTGAGGACAGCAATCATATGACAAATGGAAAGGGAAATTTCGGTCGAATTGATCGAAATGACCGATCAAAGTCGACCACCTCAAATCTGTCCTCGAATATTCCGGTCGGATCAAACCGAAATGGTCCGTTCCATTTGATGTACCCTGAACCGAAATTGCCGGAATTTTGGGTTGAATGGAAGGCGCCAAGAGTCTTTCCTGTCAAGGGCGGCCCTATCAGATTAGTGTAATTGGCGAAACGGTTAATTTTGTTAAAATTGATATAGTTAATAAGCCCGAATCAGTTATAATCGATTGACTGTAAACCTGCAAGTGTTTTGTCTTGTTGCTGCCATTAGCCATTGTTCACTGCAGACTTGCAACTCCCACTTCGGTTTCGGGTTTCGCTGCTTCTCGAGTCGTAACCGCGGGCTTAGTATAATATACCACAGGCTGAATATATGGGGAAGGGATAGGGGTAAAAACAAAAACTTACAACATTCCCTTGTAATGTGATAGTGATTTTGGTTGACAAAAGCATTCACGAGGATATTTTTATCGCATACCCGTCAAATTCAGAAACTTGAATACTACTCTTGTCCTTTATTTTCGTACGGACAGGGAAAGCCATTTTGTGAAGGTGGAATGATACTTTTTAACTTGACTTGGATTTGGGGGGTCACCTATTACAGGTTTCATTGATCAAGTTAATATTTTCCCCTAGGTAGTGAAAACGACTTTGTGATCATATCACTGGTTCGGTCTTTGCCAGAATCTCAAATCGATCATGAGCCAAACCGCGGGTGGCTCAGAGAAAAACTAGGATTTGTGACTGACGAACACCAGATCAATGTTGCTTTGACGAGAGCAAAACGAGGCCTGTGTATCATCGGTAAGACAATATATATACAGTGGCACCCAACGACTGTTTTCTGTAAAATACTGTTCGGAGAAGCAAATGTCGCCTTGAATTTTCTGCTACTTGAGGACGTCTAAAAAGTTCTAGGTGACCATTCCCTTCATGTACAATTTTCGATGCTTATCTAATAAATTCCCAACGTATACGGTTTTCCAAAGTTTAATTTTTCACATTAACTCCGCACGTTAGGCTTTTTTTCGCAGAAAAAAGGAAATTACTCTTGATAGCCTTAAAATGTATTTCAGTGTATTAACTAAAGGGGAAAAGCGTCGTTGGGTGCTCCTAAATATAGTTAAGTCCCAAATTGTTTAACCTGTATAGTACTAGTCGCGATTAAAGACTGAGACGTGCTACAAATATAATGTACAGCTACCATGCTTCTGTGTAGAGTCGTCGACCATTTCTTGGTGATAACTGGCCATAAAATGTATCATTTTAAGGCAAACGCTATTTGGTACTCTGGACATGCAATCGAAGCTAGCAAAGACGCTAATTAACAAAACTATGTATAAGTAATGTAGCCAGCATTTTAGAGTTATAGAAAGTTTACCTCTCTTTTTCTTTCTTGCAGGAAATAAGAATTTGCTAGAGGTTTGTGAAATGTGGAGCTATCTTATTAAACATTATCAAGACAGGCAGTGTCTCGTGGACGGAGATAACTGGCCTTGAGGGATTGAAAAAAAGTTGTCAGTACTAACCAGCTCTTGAATAATCCGTATAGTTATATCGTTCGCTGTCGCAGCTTACTCCTTTTCTTAAAGACGTATTTTTAGTTATCTTACCTGTTTTCCTTAGCATTAAGCACAGATTGTTGCAAGAAATTCATTTTCTTAAATAATAAGGTGATACTATACCCAAGCAATACAATACAATTACAAAACAATTCGTTAATTTTCCCAAAGAGACTTTTCAAAATTAATTTACATCGAGTACAAAAATATAAGATAAAATCTATCTATTACACATTCTTATTAAACGACACACTACAAATAACTTAATGACATTAAAATCTCCTCCGTAAATATATCAATAAGCTAACACTAATAAAATTTATATATTGTTTGCGAGCACATTCCCATTGTAGCAACAGAGGGATTATTCCGAGTTTTAAGTGCTCTATAATAGAAGTCACGTTGTGCTACACATAGTTAAACTGAGATGGTCTTTGTTTCTTGTGTTATTTTAATGATCGTCAGTGTCAGAACGTTTGAAAAGAATAGCTTATAGGTTGGAGTAGACTGTTTATGCATTTGTGAATAATAGATGGGTCACACCAGTTCAGAAGTTCATCAATGCTGAACCAACCGAGTTCGTTCAGTATAGGAGAAATATATGATGAATTTTTTTTAGTACTCGTTGAAATAGGGGCAGCAAAATTTGCAACAGCTGTAAATTGTGAGTATTTTCTTTTGAAGTCCCAGACCATTATACCGTTGAGAAAAAGAACCATAGTTTAAAGGTAACACTAAATGAGGATAAATAGTGCCCTGGATTTCAGACATCCCTCAGAGTCGCATACTCTTCTCAAAGATAGCTTGCCTAGCTTGCGGTATCAGCGGGCGAGTGCTGTAGTTGTGGAGACGGAGCCGGCGGGGTTGTTGTACCAGGGGCACTTTCGTGCATGAAGCAAGTGGTTCAATCTTCACTCAGCTCCTTCGCCAAAACTACAGCACTCGTCCGCTAATCCCACCAGTTACGCAGGCTATCTCAGGGACGTCATCCCTGAGAGGAGTATGCTACTCAAAGAGATGTCTGAAATTCAGGCTAGAACTCTGATAAACCGGCTCCGTGATCATTTTAATTTGTGTTGCCTGATTGTAATTCTCTTGTGTTTCTTTATGCCTTGAATAACTTGTTTTCTTACTCAGTCAAACCTATGATCACAAATTTGGTGCGTTGCGAAATTGCCTTAAATAGCTTGACCAGCGTTTTTATCGTCTGCCTCTTTTATGCAAATCAGAGGCTAGTGGTTTCACCAGGAACTTTTTTTACAGTCATTTCATCTACCTATAAGAGTGATTGATCCGTTTGAAACCACCAATTTCGTAGAAATCGTTTGTGCCCTTAGCAAAAATGCAACAACAACAAAAGAATCAAACCGTCGCCCTTGTTTAATGTAGTGGGAGTGAGTATATCTAGCCTCTTCGTCCCTCTTCTCGATGTTGAATGCTCATTTATTTTCCAGGCATGAACATCAGTAGATAACGATATTAATTAAGAGACGAATTCATTTTTAAAAGAAATATTAAGTAGAATTTTAATCAAAGATAATCAAGATTTCTTAAACTCGGATGTATATTCGTAGCGTAAATCTTTTTCTCTACCGTATGAATACTGCTACTGTAATAAATGCATTTTGTACCGTAGATTTTGTTGCAAGTTTAGATGAGATTTTCAATTTTTGTAACTGAAACAAGTAAAAAATTTTTAAATTTGTCAGATAAACACTAGTGAGCAGCACAAAGCAACGCTAGGATCTTGTTTACTTGATTTATTTCTCCGACCGGTTTCGTCTGATCACAAAGACCTCATCAAGGAGTATAACAAGATAGAGCTAAGGAACTAACTTTATACCTAATGATTAAGACAAAATCATGTTCCTGTACGGGTGTGAACAGCAAAAAACACCACAAAATATGCGTGCAGGATATGAATATAATCCTGCGTTACAAAATTTGCAATGCTTAATTTTTGGTCTCACAGATTTAACGTTAAATCCGTGAGCCCCAAAAATATTTCAGAGGCCATCCTTGGGGAAGGCCATGCATTTAAGGTTGCTCGGCTGGATTTTTTAGATGTTCAATTAACCTTTCAAGTTTGAGCATCTACTACGTCGGCATTAACAAATAAATCGCGAAAAGGTTACCACAGATAAAAATTTGTCTTGATCTATGCTTTATTGACATCGGAGTTGCCATAGCAACGCAATGACGCCATTACGATTTTTACTTGCCTTAATGTTTCTCTGTACCAGGAGTGTTTTTTTCCCTGAAATCGCTTAAGAGAGCCTGTACCTCCCCTGGCTGCCTCAATTATGGCAAAGTTTGAACAATTTCTATAAGAGCGTTTTGGAATATTTTGAAAAGAAGTTTTAGGGGGTCTGAAAAAGAGTGAATAAACATGCCATCGGCTTAATTGGCTAATATCTAAACAAAATAATGAGCTCTGGAAATGAAGTTTTATCTCATAATGGTTTCATCCATTTGAAACTGTGTACGCAAAAAACGGGGATTTCTTTGGCCGATTTTGAGTGGTAAAGAATTTGATTAGTTTGTGTTCAGTCCCCTTTTGTTTTCTATGCAACTTGGTTCAAGCCTATAATTTTCACGTTAACGTGGAAACCGCTTAATATTTTTTGTTACAAACTTGACAATTCCGAGATTAGTCATCAATTAAAATCGCCTGCAAGTTTCAAGGACATTGAAGACAAGAAAGGCAATGATTAAATGGGGCTTCCAATATCACAAATTGTTCCTTCAGGTTTTGTGTTTACAAGTGAGGGACCTCATTATTCACTAGCATTTTTTTTTGTCAAGCTATACCCAATACGCTTTCCCATAATCGAGGCAGTAAACGGAGGTACAAGCTCTCTTCAGTGATTTCCGAAAAAAAAAACTTCTGGTACAACGAAATATAAAGGCAAGTAAAAAACGTAATGACGTCTTTACGTTGCTATGGAAGCTCCGATGTCAATGAGTAACATAGCCCAAGACAAAGGGCGCTTTCCATTTAGTCAAAATTTCCGGAATTTCCGGCTCGGCGGTAAATGGAACACGTTTCGTCGGTTCGTCCCACTGGAAAATTCCCAGAAAAAGTGGAAAATCTAAAAAGGTGGTCCCGTTTTCCCGGTTGGAATTTCCGAACGGAATGTCGTGTTCCATTTACGTTTCTTGTAGTTTGTACCAGTTCCAGGTCCACGGGCGGGCACCCGGCCACGTACCAGGGTTTACGACCAAATGGAACAACTTTTTACCAATCGGAAATTCCACTTTTGCTACCACCGAAATTTCCGGGTTTTTTTCGTAAATGGAAAGCGCCCAAATTTTCATCTTCACATAAAACAGCTGTGGTAACCTTTTTCCGATATATTTTTTAATGCTGAAGTTGTAAATGCACTGACTTGACTGTATTCCCTCTTAAAAATCCATTCGAGCCGCCTTCATAATAAAAATAATTGCGAATAATAATAATTGATAATATTTACATTACATTATTTACATTTTTTATCGAGGCGGTTAGTGTAGCTTACTACGTTATACTAGTTTATGCAAGTACTACAATATTAACATATCTATTACAGTAAAAACCCACGAGTAAGAACCTACATTTTCCAGGGTTACCCTAAACAGGTTCTTACATAGATGGTGGTTAACATAAATTTAGGCTATTTAGGATCTTAATAGGTTCTTAATTTCTTGCAAAAAATTATGTCTTTGCTAAGAAGATTTTAGTGATCAGCAACCTTAAATTTGCATACCTAATGTTGCTTATATTTTACTATGACCATAATAGAGATATATTCTCACATGAATTTTAATTTCTTGAGTCAAAACAACTTTATATACAAGATTGTGCTGTAAAATACAATATTATAAACATTTTCTCAATGACCTCAATCAAACAACATTTACATATGTACTAGCTTGCCTTTTGCAATTACAATTAGTAAATATTTTTAAATGATTTTTGAAAATAAGAACCTTTCTCCCAATTTTAGGCTAAAGAGGTTCCTATATAGAGGGGGTCTAAATTGCAAATTTTAGCCTAACAGGTTCTTAAATCTTAGGTTCTTACTCAAGGGTTTTTACTGAAGTGAAAGGTAAAATTAAAAATCACTTTTTACTCCCATAAAGGGAGTACATTGAGCTGCTGGCTGCGCGTTACATCGGTTTAATACTTTTGACAGGTATCGTGACAAGTATCGTGATAACTGGTTCTTTTCCGGCGTGAGTGTATACCAGTGGAATAGGAATAGAGATATGCTGTCATCTGAAGCTGTATGATCGTCTAAGTTACGTTATAGTCCTGAAAATTAAATTTTGTTTTCGTTTATTTGCAAGTCTGTTTGCAAGATAAACATTTAGTTGTTTCTCGCGCTAAACGTGATAATTTAATTTGTCCCTAAAGTTGGACGGCTGTGCTAAAATTTTACCCCGCAATACAAATCAAGGCTTTGAAATATATGTTATTTGTCAGTGTCTTTGTTTAGAAAAAAAGAAAAGCTGATTTCACGTCGGTACAAACGTGAACAAGAAATCCAGACTTCTAAACTGCTGACTGCGGATGACTTGTTTCACCGTCTATTTAGTCTGCTACACAGCCGTTTTTAGTGTCGTCACGCAACGCTCCTTCCCACTAGTAGGGAGGAGCGTTGCGTGACAACACTAAAAACGGCTGTGTAGCAGACTACAGTCTGTTCGGACCGCCAAGTTGTGTGTTAGTGTGTGTCACTTTCCTGGCATTTTCCAAATTAATCTTGGATGTAAGATCAAGAGGACGGATATGATCAAATTAATGATCAGGTAAGCTTTTATTCGAGTACGTGACATGAAAATATGAACACTTATCAAGGGATGATTATAATTGGAAAACTGCTAAAAATTGGCACTAGTAGATTGGTTCACTCCTGCCTTAAATGCATGTGTTTTTTTTTTACCCAAATTGTTTGTGTTTGTCCCCTTCAAAGGCCTTCAAGGGCAAAAACGCCTGCTAAAGCTGAAGCTTAAGTTAGTTTTTTAATATAATCACACAGCAGTTTTTAATTTGTTTGTTTTTTAAAGACTTTAAAGACTCGTGAGTTAACGCCAGAATTTTGTTTTCGTTCCAAACCTGTTGTTTTATATCTGAAACAACTAGCCCCTTCCCCTCAAAAGTCAAATGATCGTCTCCATCGCAGGGGAAAGGGGAGGCGGGGGATGGGACACGTAACGCCTTCTGGGTCGTACTATGTTTTTTTTTTCGGTCGGAGAGGCAGCCCATTAATACTGGTCAAGCTTACTTTTACCTTTTGGGGGTAGCCATATGTAGTTATTCTTCTTTTCAGCTAGGAAGATTTGAGTGAAAAAATTTCGTTTCTTGAGGACGAAATATTCCTTTGGAAAAAAGGCGTTCAACCATCGTCCCGCTGGCACGAAATTTCTCACCAAAGATAAATTTTCGTTTCAGATTATGACCTCGCTCGCGAAATTTCGCCGACACATTAAATGCACCGAAATATTTGCCGCTTTTCAATTAGCCTTCGAAAGCAGACGTATTTCCTGTCGTCGCTTCTCTCAGTCTCAACACACACACCGATATGCACACATTTACACGTTTTATAAGAATAGTTGAACAGACTTGGCATACCCATAGGTACCTAGGCTATTTGGGCCAATCATGTCCTATTATGAAAAACATTAACTTTTCAAGGTAATTAAGAAATAGAAAACTAGGGTTAAGAAGTCAAGAAGACAACAAAGAAGGCTATCGGAATACTTAGAATACTTGGCTTACGACAAATTGAGACTAACACTAAAGCGTATAAAAATTGCAATTTAGTCAATTTTAAGAACGGAAATCAACGGAATATGTAGTATGTCAATGTGTATTATATTGTGAAGCGTCCTTCAGACACTGTCTGAGTGCGGGGTTGAGAGTCACGGCGATAAGGCTACTAGGTGCCGAGAAGCGACGACCGCTATGTGTTTGTGCTTGTCAAAATTCAAGGTCATGTAAGAGTAGAATTTATTTCCTTTTTTCCGCTTCGAAAGCTAATTGCCTTTTATGGCAATCAATCATTGTTTCAATTCGTAAATAGTTTGGTGGTCCTGCTGGTGTTGGAGCATTCAATTGCGGAGAGATCAGTTGTCTGTCTACTATTTTATGGCCCCTTGAATCCGCCTTCTGTTGAAATTTGGCTTCTCACTAATTTGTAGAAGACAGGACCAGAATCAAACCCCTCCAAAAATGACTTATTTTTTCTTTAGATATACATGATGCTAACATCACGGGCAAAAGAAGATATGACCGTGTTGTTGCCGATATTTTGCATGTAAAGACACATTTATGTGTGACGTCTGTGGCGGTTTCTGAGAAGGTAAACCGGAAGTCATCATTGTTTCTGGAAGCGGAAATATTGGTCTTAAGAAATATCGGGGAAATACATCCATCGAAAAGGTAGTAAGCACCAGCAGTGGGTCATCGCTGTATTAGATCATAGAAAAAAACATGCAGTTCACATCATGTGTATGCTACCTTGGATCCAGTGAATAAGAAGACACTTCTTCAACTCTTCAGCGAAGCGAGGTAATCAGTGAGGTGATAAAAATATAACAATTCAGTAAATAGCCTGTTGTATTTTGGTGTCTTAAAATAAGAACTAACAGAAGTAAGAAACGCTTCAAAGCATGTGACGACATTCTTCACAACACACAGGCAGGCATTTTCACCTATGCTATTAAAGTCGCATCAGGATATATACCGATAAATCAAAGTATACAATTTTTGTGATAAGTTGAAGTGCCAGTAGTATTGATGATGTCTTATTAGCGGGTGCAATGTCAGTCCACGCGGATGCGTCTTAACATGCAGAATTACATGATTGGCCTTGAACTTGAGAGAGAAATGAGACAGCTAGGCCGTGATTCGTCATTAAAATAAATCGTCGATGCTATATCACTGTAAAACCAAAGGCTTTGAAAAAGCGTCGCAAAATAAACCGATTTCGCGCAAAAGACAATTGTCAGTATATGGAAATGGACACACGCAAGGTGAAACCTAATGGAAGTGTTAAGAGAGTCTTGAGGAAATATATCGACTCATTGCCATTGCAGCAATATATACATATTGCACGTATAAGGCTATATTATAGCTACTTACAATGATCGTAAAATAATACGTACACAAATAGATAATAAATTGCAAAGCGACTTAAAAAATCACTGACTACCAACAACCAATACTTAAAAGGAATAAAACCTTGAGAGCGCTTAGTCTTACAAATTCAGAGCAGATGGTACAGCCGCTTAGTTATGTTTAGTTCAAGGTACGAGTAAGAACTTGTTTTCTTTCTAATAAAGACGTCTTCCTGTCTACGGCTGTGTCTACAGACATTATGAAATTTTATCCCATGCATAAAGAAAAGAGCCAATCAGAAAGCAAGAAAACCATAATATTCTGCAGTATGCAACGAGTAATACCGAAAAATACCGGCGGTGCAGGCCTTTAAGTTTTCCCGCCAAAAACAAGGCAGATTACAGACAACTAAACGTTCCATAAAAAAATTGCCAGAAGTAATTTTAAACAAAATAGAAAAAGCCGAGTTTTAACCACCATTTGGACGGTTAGGAAGACTAAGTTAAATTAGTAATTCAAAAGGAAATCAAACAGACTTCAACGGACAAAGAAGTTATGGAATTTATTAGCCGATGGCAACAAAAACAAACCAGATGGATCCACATTTCAAAACAAGCCTACTGAAATCCCAACAGAAACGTTCGACAGCGGTGTTTCCATTTTATCCAGGATGCAGGACAAATTGTACAGAGATGAATAGGACCTCTATTCATTGACTTGAAGTTGTCGATCATTTGGACAAGGTTGTTTAGAGGTTACTTGGACTATTAAATCTGTTTTCTTTGAGTTTACCGTGATGTCGAGATGTTTCCATTTTCAGTCGTCATTATTAGTGGCATGGAATGAAATAGTTATGCGAAACTTCATGTCGTATACCATGAAATGTCTCACTCGTCTCTTGATTTTTCTATTTGTATACATACTCGCCCAAAGGATCGTGTGTACAGTCAACTCTCTCTAAGACGGACACCTTTGGGACTGGCGCAAGTGTCCGTCTTAGACAGGTGTCCGTCTTATAAAGAGTCAAATAAAGGGAGTAAAGAAGGCAGGGACCAACTCTAAGTGTCCGTTTTACAGAGGTGTCCGTCTAATAGAGGTGTCCGTTAAGAGACAGTCGACTGTATACTAAGAAAGATCCAGTCCCTCTTGGGATATTTCACTATACCACTGAAAAGAATTGCAGTTGCATAACTAGTGTTAATCGAACAAAAAATTAACTGAATCGAATATAGATTTACGATTTGTAAAACTACATTGATTGCGTATTAAGTCTACTGTCGATAAATTTTGCAGCTAGCAACACCCCGGCCTATATAAATAGAGTTTGACGATTGTTAAATTTCATTCCATTAAGCCAATAAAATTCTAACTGTATTGTTAGTTTCTTCGTTCCATAGAAAACGCAGTGACTTAATTATGTGATAAGTTAAAGGCAAAGCAAGTGACTGATTTTATCGCTTTTTTCAGTAACCGCAGACTTCATTTTCTGTCCCATCATGTCGTCCTAAAAACTGAGTTATAAGCAGATCAAGAATTTGCCTTTTGTATCAGAAATGTTAATTGCTTGGGAAACAACTTTGAGATCTCAGTTGCAAGATGAACCCTATTCAGACCTGGGGGGGGGGGGGGGGTGTTTGAGGTCTCCTCCGCCTCACTAAAAAGTTGAACAATAGTGTAATAATAATAATCAAATTTTATCCCGATTATCTCAATTTATACGGGTTTCAAGTAAAATGTAATACATTTAATTAATTTTAAATGGCAAACCCAAGATGACGAACGGTTCCAGTTTCTTCTTTTTAAGATAATGAATGACGTCGTCATAACATGACTATAGTGTGTTAGTCAACTTCTTGATTTTATCAGACACCTTATTTACTATTTAAGGTTTTTTTTGCTTTATGACTATTTTGAGGGGGATTTGAATTCTGCCGATATATCCACCAATATGATGTCATAATGGAGTCACATTACGTCAATATGTCAATCAAATTATGCTTAGTTGTTGAAAATCATGGTAACATTTATTTATTCTGTGTAATTTTGGGGGCCGTATCTTTAGCGGTTTTCAATTCACGTTATAGAGGGGAGTCTCCAAAGCCCTACTCCGGTCGCAGGAAGTGAAAAAGTCCTGTCTGAGTAGGGTCAAAACTGCATTCGGCCCCCGGGATTCGCCCCGAATGTAGAAGTGGAAAGAACCGGTGGGATCAAGACCAAACTAGAAGGAAGGGAAATCCTTGCCCCTATCGTGAACGAACAATGCTCTGCATCATTAACAATGTGTTCATGTCAGCTGTACATTTGGTATGAAGTTGTTGAAGAGTACAATTGGGTTCCGTAAGCGGCAATGAGGAACTACTTTACAAAACGACAAAGGATAATCAGAGCTAATTCACGAATTTAATAACTTCTAGATCTCTTCGTAATCGGTAATCCTCACTAATTAAACTTTATTCGTCTGCTTCTTGGTGAGACCATCAAGTTAAGCAAATCACTGCTGAAAAAATAGCCTGCTGCTTCGCGGGTCCGCACAATAGCAGTTACTTTTATGGGACAGACAGTCTATCGACCAAGCTCGAAAGCGACCTGAGCAGGCTTGTGAAAGCCCATTTGAACAGTGACTTTACTAAGCTCAGTAGTGAAAGCTCTCGTAAACGACCGCTACCAAAAAAAACCCTGACCGTAACCATTTTTTTGAATCACCGGCTGGTCTTTCCTTTATCTTTAAGCTCTCGTAAGCGACTACTTAGATGAGCACCTGAATAGAAGTATCATTGAACTGGTTGATAAAATTTAGGGTAATACATAAGATAAGCGCTAATTGCTCCAGCGTCAACTTCGAATGTGATAAGTAAAAAAAAACAATTAAGTCAAGATCTCATCTATTATTTTTGTTGCATCAACTAGCAACACTGAAAGAATTCTGTCATATCGTTATCTTCCTTTCATACATTTACAACATATATGAATATTCTGAGACTTCGCCACAATAATTGAATACGTGCGAGTGTATCGTGTATAAAAGTACTTTGCACGCTGTGGTCACGTGGTGAAAACACGTGTTAGAAACAAAGCGTTGTGGCGGCCTTGTGCTGCGTTCTTTTAAAAGTATATGTCAACTCTGTGGACTGTCTGGATACCTAGATTTTGTTTTTAATCACGAATAAAAATGTCTATGAACCGTAAGCAACGGGGACTGGCATTTAGAGGAACGAATCTTCAAACTGCAGTCAGGCAAGTCATCTGTATGCGAGTTCTCGCGATTATCAAATGTAAGTACAATAGTGTCTGATTTTTCCTTCTATCCTTCCTTTCCTTATAATCTAGTAAAGAAATGTTTAAACCGCTTCGCACTTAGGTAACGGAATTTAAATATATCCTCTTTCAAAGAGTAATTGACGAAAATACTGTTGAGTCCTTGATATATAGCACCCGGTCTGTGTGTCACGCAGCCTGCAAGCAGAGCCTCATTCTGTATTCTTGAGTGTAAAGGACAAAAGGAGGCTCTGCCTTAATCGTGTCAAGCCTTTAAGGTTGCCGAAGGCCGAACTTCTGGACTAGTATAGTCTAGCTAGTATAGTCTAGTCAATCTTGCTGTTTGTCGGCAAACGGGTTTTCCGAGTGCGAGCATACAGATAAACCGATGGTCACAATAATTCCACTGTACCAGACGCACGGCTATTAGGACTGGGTTCAAAACTGTATCCCAGCCTTAACCAGGTGACCAGGAACTGTAAAGAAAGAAATAACCAAAAAAAAGGGGTGCTATAAAATTGACCGGAACAATAAAATGTATTTCGAAAGGCTTCGGAAAGAAGGGTAATGTACCCTGTATTTAGAGGTGGCCGCTCTATAGCACCGAAGGTATCTGGAAAATTAAGGCTTGACCGCGAATCGAATCCTGACCTTTGCGATTGATCGGATGCAATACCAGTGGTGGAAATGACATGCATGAATGGAACTAATTATATGAAATGACTCGATCATATGTTGAACGATGACCGGCAGTCCTATATATTCTCAGTAAATTTCACAAATCGGAAAAACAAGCTAATCTTAACTATAGTATATCGATTAAGAAAAGTCAAGCGCTCCTGAAACGCTTTATAAATCTCAAGTGTAGCGTTTGCCTTGCGCTGGGCTCAGAAACGAAACCATGCTTTGTGACACTTAGAACTTTTTTCAGGTCGACGGTCGGGCAGTCCGGTATTTTCAATAAATTTGACTTATCTAAGAATCCCAAACGAAGCGAAAGAATCGACGCTGATGAGCTCTCGAAAGCGTCAAGTACAGGTAATGAAATTTTAGCGTGTGATGCTGCGTTATCAAAAAAACATTTTTGTAAAGGAACGCGATCTGGGCATGCGCAATTCCGTTTTCGGAGTACCACAATGATTGAGAATACCAATTTGTCTTATATATATAGACAGTTTCAACTATTCTTCTCAAAAAGGTTTGCATCAAATGCGCGGCAGCGTTCAAGGCTTTGGGGCCGGTGCGAGTCCTCCCATGCAGCCGACTAAGGAGCATTTCGCGCTCCAGCATTGCGAAATTGGTGAGTTGCGCCGCCACGTAGGTCGGGGAGTTGACAGAGTGTTCCGTTTGTTTTCATTTTTTTTGTATGTATGTTATATAATTATAACTTGGACTAGCTTCAAGTCAATTTATGTCACTGAATCTAAAAGAATTTTAAATGCAAATAATTAACATATTTGCGGATCTCGGTGTGCCAAGTTAAACTTCTTGCAGTTTAATATGAACACTCGAGAAACTTTTAAAAACCCTAGGAAGATGAGTTCTCGCCAGAAATAAATAAAGGACGGTTTCAAGACTCTTGAAACCACCCACATCAAGTAATATTAAAAACGGTTTTCAGTCTGTCAAGTTTTCAATCTTTTTCATCATAACGGACAAATTGTTACCTTCAATAACTGGCCGATGAAATTTGTTGAAGTGTTCGTTCTGGGAAATCTACGAATGACACTCAACAAAGGATATTCGGGTGTATTCGAGCTGAATATTTCAGTATACTTCACGTGAGTTGTGCTCCTTGAATACCTCAGGATTCTAGGGAGTCATGATCACGTATTCTAAACTCGAACATCTCCGAATATTTTCATTTTCACGCAGTGGTGATTGCCAGGTTTGACTTGAAGAACTGTCCTCAGTGTTGAGAAAATGCAATTTCCGAGAAAGTCTTGTCACAAGGGAATACATAAAAAAAAGAAAAAAATAAGGAATTCTAAAAGTGTATTCTTAATCAAATAAGGAGTAGGCATCTGATCCAAGGAACACAGGAACTATAGCAAATGTGCTGATCGAGTATCCAAATTGTCGAGAAGCTGACGCAGGGGATATACGAGAAAGGAACAGTCAGACTTACATGATGCACTACGTTGGACAGCACTTAGAAAATATTATGGTGTTCTTTGCAGTAAACTAATTGGTTAAATGCGTTCACTCATTTACTCGACTTTCCGTGAAACCGCATTAAAATAGATACAGCAATAAATGATTTCTTAGAAATCCAAATATAGAACTTACCAAAAAGATAAGCGCACAAGGATCTTAAAGGACAATTATTTCCTAGCGGAAGATAACTTTTCATTTTAAATGTGCCGAATTTAAGATTAAAACTTAGTAACTTTTGCTAAAGTGAATCTTTCACAACGTTAATATCTGTTTAGCCCTGACTTCACTTTCAATAGTCATGATAGACAACCCTGTTTGAACTTCCTCGTCCGTAGGTGGGTGATGTAATCGAAATTGTTGAAATATTTGCACTAACGGACTGACGTAACTGCAGTTACTGCAGTTTCAAAGCCGCTTAGTGGAAACAATAGTAAGTAGTAGAACTATCATTGTTTTCTGGGAAATGGTAGTTATTATTCATCGAACTTCGCAAAATCCAAGAAATTGTTGTAAAAGGGTTACAAGAGTTTACCTGTGAAAAAACAAACACGATGAGTAATGTTATTACACGAATTACTAAATGGTCAGCGGTTTTAGTAGAGAGGCGAGAAACCCAACACGTCGAATGTTTTTGTTTCATTTTCCGAGAAAACTGACTTTTAAATTTTCCCAGAAAATTTTATTTGTCTGGGCATATAGTGTAGACACAAGTTTTATATCTCTATACGTCGATCTCTACGTTCGCATATAAATAAAACTGCGGATTTGGTCGGTAAGTACAGTATGTAGCTGCATAGCAGTATGCTATAAGATTAGTTAAGTTTTAATGAAATCAATAAACCCTTCCGCACGGCATATTACAAATTTCTTTATGACTTTGCATTTTAGAAAATAATGGACATTCAACTTGAAGTAACTCAGAAAGTTATTCAAATTTTATCTCTTTTTTTTCGATTCTTTCCCATGATGACAACTCGAAGATAAAATTCAGGTCCTAAATAAGTAGTGCAAGTATTTCATAGGCGGCTTGTCAAATCGATAAAGTTGTGCTGCCACCGAGAACTGCTTTTGACTCACAGTGGACAAGGAGTTTCTGGAGGTTTTGATAAAACGTCCCTGTTAACCCGTTTAGACTGATTTATAACTTCCATAGCAATTCAATTACCTGACGCCGAAAGTAGATAAGAGTACGATAAGTTCAATGCAACCAATAATTGTAGTCCGTCTCTGCTTCGTGTATAGCCCAAGTGATAGAAAAGAAAGATTTATTTTTCAGCATTTTTTAGGCGGTATTTCCGGATCCATTGTGGTCAAAATGTAAACGCTTTGAATACAAAATGAGTCTTCAAAGCTGACAATTCTACTTTTACGCTATGTTTTAATTCCAGTGCTTAACTGTAGCTCCATCAGAATAGTTAATTCAGTCGGGCCGTCGCCATGACCTATGGCACCATGTTTAATGGATACGAAAGTTTTGTTCGAACTAGAAAAGACACAGTGTGAAAGAAATTAACATTCTCCAGGTATTCACGGTGTATTTTAATGTCTAGCTTTTGAAATTACAACGGCCTAAGGCATTTCGAATGTAACTGAGAAGCACTTACAAAAACTGCCCGGACGTCAGTGTTACCAACTATATGTCAAATGGTCGCTTGAAACACTTGTCGCAATTCGAGCATTGAACTCGAAATTTATCGAACTTCCCGAAGGAGTTATTGTCAACTGAGAACAAAAAGATACAACTATTTGTTGACGTGATATTGAGGTTGAATGTAGAGAAGTGAGTCTGACAAGTGCCACTATTCGTGTTTTTGCCGTCTTAGCCATCAAGCTTAATGGTATAGCTGCCTTGTTTTGGAAATGTACACTTTAAACTTCCAAAATATAATTGCAATTACGTTTTTAATTTTCATAATTTGTTTTATAGGGGCCAGAGTGAAATGGAGCCATTTCTTTCTCTTATGGCAGTGAGTACTTTCCTTTTCACCACCGTGCTAGCCTTCCTGCTTCTTCTTCTTCGCCTTTAGTATTCGACACCGAATTAAATTGGACTTGAGCCATAGATGGTTGGACAGCCAGTTCCTACCCCACATTTCTTTGCTTCACTACCTACTTCAGTATTTATCATTCCCTGTATTTTTTTGTTTTTACTGACATGATTTCCGATTTCTTTAAGTTAATTAAAACAATTTTTGAAAAAAAAATTATAATAATTTATAAAACTTCATGGTGTTATCATTTTATCTTTCTTCAGCATCCAGTTTTTCATCACCATTTTGCAAACGGAAACATAAAGTTTCAAATGCAGGATTTTAGTGGAGCAGTTGAAGATTTTACTCACGCATTACATGCAATGAGAGATACTTCGACTTGGAAAGTCTATGCACTAATAAGAAGGGCACATTGTTTCCTTTTTTTGGTGAGTTTCCAGCTTTGAACTCGTCCTTACGGGTACAAAATGTTTTTATTGAATTGGCTTGGTTTGCTTTATCGGAATGAATTTGTAGTTTACCATCATTAAGAAGGCGCAGTTATTTGTTGAGCTTACATATAAAACCATTCCTAAGCCGAGACCATACTGGCTCTTAAAACTGAGATTTCGTACCAGCAATGACCAGTAAAAATGTAGAGGGCTTAAAAGTTCATCTCGCATTTTTCAGGGCAGTTGAACGTGGTGATTGCTAAGTTTAAAACTTAACGTCAAATCAGTATAAATATATGTAAGTTTTTGTACCTATAAATTGCAGAAGGTGTAAAAACACATATTAGAGCCTGACGTGTTCAAAAGTATAATTTGTATCTCAACTTCTGGTTGATAACCATGGCAATAATCTTGTTTTGACTATATAGGGTCGATTGGACAGTTCCTTACAGGACAGCACAGAAGGTGGGTGCCCCGACATGGGGGAAATTGCATTTAAATGAAAACTTTAAGGACATTAAAAGTTATCTGTTTAGCGCAAAGCCACGATTTATCTTTCTATATTTCATTGCAGCCTTAAATCTCAGCAAGGAGATAGAATTTCAGGATGGCATTTTCTGTTCTCTTATCCTCAAAATGCGAGCTCTTGAGAAACTTGGGGATGTTCGCGGTGCTTTCGAAGTGGCCGTGTCGTTGAAGACAATCAATTTTAAGGTAAATTTTCCAACCAGTGATCGCACATGTTACTTCAAACAACAATTCTCAGTATATGTGCAATATTATTTTCAGAAAGTGAGAGCAGATGTTGGGAGGCTGAGAGATACGTTGGGACGTATTTTTGAGGAGGTTCGTTTTTACTTTTTTTCGCTTTAAATATTACAATAAAGGATTGATAGAATTTGGGCTCAAAGTCAGTTTTCTGTAAGGAGACAACAAGCATAATTTATTCAATCAGTTTCCCAGGCGAAAAGGATAGTCTTTACAGAAGTACGACTTCAACAACAAAGTCTAGTTACTACAAGGAAATGGCGAAGAATCCCAAAATAAACCTTTCGTCAAGTTTATTGTTGGTTTTCACATGACGTCACTAAAATTCAAACTAAAACACTATCGATCCTATCGAGTTTTTACTTTCATGATTCATTAGTGCAGCTGAAAACTAATTTTCATACAAATTTTCCCTTTCAACAGGGTTCTTGGTGTTGTGATAGAGTACGCTTGAATTTCTAAGCTTTTGCATGACGCGGCATTTACATGATGGCCAAGAGAGCTGTCATGTAGGTTAAAAGAATGACTTATTTCGGGAAATTTTGCTATGTAAACAGTTCATGTATTAGAAAAAGTATTACTTTAATGTTTATGAGTTTCTCAAAGAATAAATTCACGCTTTTGTAGCAAAACTCTGTAACAGATGTTTCTGTTGGTTTCCGTCCGCCATGTTGGAGTTCTTCCAGGTGAGCACCATGCAGCACAGCGTCTCCATACAAATCTCTATAAATTTGGGTAAAACATTTATTCGGATATCTCGTATACGAATTACTCCTCTGACCTGAATCTTGGCGAGGGTCTTTGTATATGTACATCCTTTCATTTCCCAGATTCTATTGAACGGTTTTGATTTTTATTTTGATCTATTTTGAATGGCGTGACACTGAAAACCAGCAATTCTTTTAAAGTCGCATTTACTCGAACAAATTATTCTCAAAAGACTTTTCCCTTTGTGCGCGAAAAATTGATAGTCATGCCATTTTTTTTAGAACAAGAGCTGTGTTATTAATAAGTATTCTTGGCTCTTTTTTGTTTGGTAGGATAGAACTGGTATTGACGAATTGAGAGATAATCTTCTGTCCACTGGAATTGACCTTTTTACTAAGAAGCATATCAAAGAAGCCGCTGAATACTTTATTGAGGTTGTACGGGTTGTTTGTAAAGTGCAGTTTGTCCCAGAGGCTTATATATACAAAGCCAAGTGTCACTTAGAACTGGTAAGTTAGCAAGAATTTGTCGGCTTAATAACAATTTGAAAACAGGATAGCAGTTCAGTTTTTGTGTAAAATACATCAACGCCATCAAACATGTTGCATTTGGGGTGTTGTGGTAACGTTGGCTCACCGCATACGAGAACAAAAGGGATTGAAGTATTAGACGTGTGATGAAGCGCTAAAGGCCATACAAACCTAACACAACATTTTGACAATCCTACAAAATACTGCCGCCAGATGAACTTGTATTGAAAACGCGTATCCCGCTATGATTCCCCCACCACCACCCACCCACCCTGGTCAATGTTGTTCAGTCGGAGGAAGGGCAAAATTTTTGTTATTGACAGATCTTGAAACTAGACATGGCTACGCCCATTTTTGTTAACATTTTTGTCCATCATTGTAGCTAATAACGAATTCATCCCCTTGGTAAAAGCAGCCAGTATCCATTACTTTTAACTTACATTACAATAGAGGTAGCTATAGATTTGAAAAACAAGGACATATTAGCCAGAAGTTTTGAAGATCAATAGTTCGTTAATGTATTACCGGCTTGCTGGGTAGCCTTTTCCGGGCGTTCAGACAGTAGACCGCGGGAAAATGAATTCACAATTCACAAAGCGAAAAAATAAAATGAAGGGGAGAATAGAAAAAGGGGAAGTTCCCTCGCTCTACCATCTGACCGCCGCGCTCTAATATCTGAACGCCTCCAACAGGCTAGTTGTTCAGTATTAGCCTTCATGAGTTTTCTTAGTCTAAGAAAACAGTCAACGTCTCGCGACGCCACCTCTAGTTTTCCCACGAAAAAACGTCTGACAAACGAGCGCAGAAATTACATACCGATGACGCGCCGCTTCTCAGATCTGGGTAGTGCTTCTGATTGATTTAAGCAAATTTCCCGCGCGGCACGACCAGTCAGGAGCACTACCCAGATCAGACGTCGTCAATACGGAATTTCTGCGATCGTTTCTCCGAAACGGGGAAACCAGTGGTGCCGTTGCCAAATGTCGGCATGGTTTCTCAGGCTAGAGTGTTATCGCTACCACTTGAATCAGTTTTGAGTAACTGATGTTCCTTTAGGGCGAGTACCAAGATTCCAAGGATTGCTGTTTGGCTGGTAAGCGGACTATCATATCTTATTGCGTTGAGTTTCTTAAAGGTCCTGCTAAATAAAGAATTGAAAATGGTTTACTTTCAATTAATCTATTGAAATAAAAGACCCTTTAATTAAGTGACCAGCCTGCTTCAAACGTTATTGACAACAAACTTGCAGCCACCATGCCTTTAAGCAATCAGTGGTAGCACGAAATTTGCCGTCACGAAAAGAGAAACTTCCAGACGTAAATAACTATTTATAAGAGATCGAGTTACTTTCTGCTGGTTCACTAAATTGTCTCCTAGCCGAAGTGCAAATAATTTTACCCAATTCTCCCATTCCTCCTCACACTTTTACTTCTTTTCGTCAGTTTTAAAAGAAGAACCTGCAAATGAGGAAAGCAATAGCATCCTTGAGAAAGTTACCTCCATCATCGATAAAGAGAATGACAACAAGAAGGCCCCGAAGAGGAAGTCTGCAAAAAAGGTTTACGTTGTCTCTTAAATGATAGTAGACTTACAAGTCTTACAGCAAATGACAAAAACAATATATAGATAGGTCAATACAATTTCTATAAACAGTGGAACCTCTCTACAACGGACACCATGGGGAAAGGACAAAGTGGCCGTTGTAGAGAGGTTTAAAACAAGACTCAATGTATCGCTTTTTTGTCCCCCGGGACGAACCGAAGTGGCCGTTGTAGAGAGGTGCCCGTTAGCGAAGGTTCGACTGTACAATATTTTCTTCAAGCTAATGCATGAACCTTAGCCTATTAATGTAACTCCGGCAGAGCTAGCATATTTCGGTAAGTAAGTGCCAATTTATATAAACGAATAAATAAATCACCGCATAAGAAAAAAAAACTGTCTCACAAGGTCCGGTTCATACGTAGCGTTTCCCATGTGCCGAATGCAAATAACGAGAACAATTAAATTCGGTACCTATGAAATGCGACGTTTGAACCGGATCTGAGTCACCAAAACCAGACGTAATGACATGGACAGTAAATCTATATTTTTTTTTTTATTTTTATTGATTGACTAATGCAATATTTGATTGACAGTTTGTCTGATTAGCAGATGGTAAAATATGAAATCAGTATATAGATCTAGCTGAATGGTTATTACAGTAACGCTTATCTTATTGTAACAGATTCATTACCATTTCAGAAATCTAGCACCACAGTCCCTGTTCAACCCAGCATCCCTGAAAAGAAGCCGGTATGCGATTTATCCTTCTTAAAATGATCACCTGGATTAAAAAATAAACCTCATAACTAAACATTGCTTTTGGCCCTTTTGCTTGAAAACGCTTCTTATAGTCCAGTCATTTTGTGGTTGGACTCGGCGCTTTCTCTTCGCCTATCATTTAGGATTAGACTATAGATGAATATAGAGCATGGTACGATTGCAAAAATTCGACATACCTCATTTATTATGGACATTTCTAGTCCCCTGTGACCTGGTCTGTGATTTCCTTTTCCCTCTATAAAAGGAAATCAAATACATTTAGCTGTCAAAAAACTGTAAATTAGACCGATATCCGGCCGTATGATTGTCATCCGAGATCAAAAATCACCTTAAAGTCTTACTAAAAGTACAGCACAGCTTCATTAGCTTCCTTAACAAAATGCATATGGAACTTTATCACAGTACAGAGTAACCGTTGAATGTTAATCGTTAACATTGCGTAATTTTTAAAACCTCTATTAAGTGGACACCCTCTATTAAGCGGACACTTGGGAAGGTCCCGAAGGTGCCCGTTTAGTAGACGTTTCACTGTTGTAGAATTAGTAAATTTTTTTGCTAATCCAGGTGTATCTCTATTAGTGTTTATAAAACATCGGTGTATCCTTCCACCGTGCATGCATTGTATATCAAGATATATAAGCACTTGGGGAAAATTAAGAGAGTACTCAAATGAAGTCGCAGGACGATCACCCATCTCATGAAATTCCACACGAGAGCCGTGCAAATTTTCGAGTTCCTGCGCGACTTTGTGACGTTGAAGGTGGCGCCGCAGTTTGTTCTAAAAATAGCACACTTGGCTTTTCGATGGAACCGCGTGGTCCCCTCGCTTGCGGTCTCCTACCCCAATTATGGCTCCTGATAAAGACGAACATTTGTTGTGATACATGTTTCATTGACATTGGAGTTGCCATGGCAACGTAATGACGCCTCACGTTTTTTACTTGCCTTTGTATTTCTCGGTACCGGGACTTTTTTTTTTTGTCAAAAATCTCTCAAGCTGGCTTGTACCTCCCTTCACTTCCTCGATTATGACAAAGTTTGAACAATTTCTGTGCGAGCATTTTAGAAATATTTTGGAACGAAGTTTTAGGGGCAAAAAGACAGTCAATAACCATGCAATCAAAATAACTGGCTAATATCTAAAGAATATGATGAGGTCTGGAAAAGCAGTTTTATCTTATAGTGGTTTGATTCCATTTGAAACTGCATGAGTAAGGAAAAAGAGGGGGATTGCTTTGGCCGATTTTAAGAAAGAAGAATTTGATTAGCCTACCTTCAGTTGCTTTTGTTATCATTTTTGTAATTTGCAATTTGGTCCACGCCTTTCAATTTTATGGTAGTTAAGAAACCGCTTGATATATTTTAAAAAATTGACAATCGAGAGATTAATCACTAGTTTATATTGCCTCCAGTTTGGAAGACATTGAAAACAAGGAAGGCAGTGAAATTGGGTTTCCAATGTCACAAATTGTTCCCTCATGTTTTGTGTTAACAAGTGGGCGTCCTCATTACTGTACTGGCATTATTTTAGTTTTAGATGCTCCTGCACAATTTTAGCAACAAATATTTTGCATTCAAAAGGGCCCTTATATGCTGAATCCACATGCGACGATGACCGTTCAATGGGACCCATTATATTAATTTTTTCTCCAGTAGATAACCCATTAAAACATAAAAACATTAACTTCCATATATTCTTTACGTTTATCGTTTTAAGTGATTATATTACAAATAATGTCTTAAGCAAAAGCGTTAAATTATGTAAGACGGCTTTTGACAGGCATCGTTTCCACACTGTATCCTAAACAAAGGTCTTCGGATGGTCCCTGATCCTCCCAATTATAATCACGTTTTCAACCAACTTTCCCTGCTGGGACTTTTTAGGAATTCCGATATGTTAATAAGTATAGTTTTCTGAGTCTAAACTAGTTGGAACATCGTACGTTTAAATTGGTTCTAGGTTAACCTATTTCTTTCCACAAAATCATTGGCACATTGAGGATATATTTTAGGTCGTGCGTTTAAGTCCCGATAATTAACGGGCCCGATAAGCCACTTACAGCTGTTGATGTTTCCATTCTAGATAGAGGTTTCAATAGGAAATCCTTTCATGAAAACATAAATATAGAAATATTATCATTAAAATGAAATTGCCGATTTTTTCGCACAGGCAATGAATAAGAAGCAGAGGAAAAATGAAGAGCTGCGGCGGAAAAAGGTTTATAGTCATACATTTTCACTGTAAAAAGTTGTGCTTGTTTTAATTTTTTTTGTACACATATACAAAACATCAGCTTCTATTTATGTTGTTTCTTTCAATTTTTTATCTATAGGCTATGCTTTAACAATAGTATATTGTTTTAAATATGAGACTCACTCGCTGAGCTAATTTTCTGAGAGGTACAGAAAAAGAAAAAAAAAATCATGTAAAAAGATTAGAAGCCACCAAAAACGTTTCTACACTACAACCTAAATTGACACTGTCTTACAACTTTTCTAGAAAGTAACGATAAAAAGACAAGATTTTTTTGACTTACTGAAATGCAGATGTACATCTGTTGAACTTTTTCAGGAGATGGAACAAATCAGGTTGGAACTTGAGGAAAAACAAAATGCCAAAGAACGAGAAAAACAAGAAAGACAACTCCAAATCGAGGTAATAACATAATGTACAATAACGAATGCAGCAGTGTTTCCTTCAACATATCGGAGACTGCCTAATATGCATGCAGTTATATTTTTTCTTGACCCAAAAAACAAAAATCAGCTCTTACATTCCAGTTTTTGAGACGTCTCACGGACTGGTGTCACAATTAAAGGTTTTCGTTTTTAATCAGGACTTTTTTTGATGAATCGTAATCTCACCACTCTTCCATTTAATGTCTTAATGAGTGTATAAAAAAATTACTTAGAAAATGATTTAGTCGTTTCCCTTTCGCATGGTAAAGGTTACCAACAAAACTTTTGAAAGACTCCCTTTCGCAGTGACAAGATCCTCGACTCGGTTATTTCTGTCACCACAATCGAAGACGCTTATTAGACATTTTTCTTCATCTTTAAAGTCACCCATGATGATGTTGAAGTGGGCTTTGTTGCTTTGCATGGCTGTATAGAGGTCGTCATAGAAATTGTCCAGTTCTTGTTGACTGGAGAAAGGACGTGGGAGCGCAGACCTGGATGAGCTTGTTTCGAAATTGCCTCGAAATGAGGATGGAGACTGAGGCGAGACGATCAGAGGTGGTCGGAATTCAACGCTACCGCTAAGCTTATGGTGAATCAAAGAGCCTACACCTCCCTATTTCTTGCCTCATTAAAGCATTATGCGTTTGCTCGGAAGCAATCACATTATTGCTTTAAAGGAAGTGTAGTTCAACAACGAGTCCGGCAAGATTCAGTTATATTTAGTCGAGCTGGCTTAAGGAGAGCGAGACTAAAAATGCAGGCTTTTGTTTTTTTTGTGTGTGTGGGCACAATAGTAGGCCATGCTCCCAATAGTTCCTAGCGGAGACCGTGGAAACTGCGAATACGAGTCGTGACAACCTTCATTGTATGCAAATGAGTCTTCGTGAGGAGTATGCGGTTTACTTCCAGCGATGACTGAAATAACGCATTCATTAAGTTGATCACGTTTTGCCTGTTTAGCTGAATGATGTAATTTTTCCTGAATCGAAGCCCTTGAGTTTCGTGTAATTATGCATGCCTATTAAAAAGTAGAAGAATATTCGACGGGCGAGATAGTAAGATAAGAAAATATTTTAGCGGAAATCCTGTTTTGTGGTGTATTTGTTGTATGTATTTAATTGATCGATTTTCGCAGTTGATAAGATGTTTAGTCGCGTTGCATTCTAAAAATACTTGAGATATCAATGATTAAACCCTCAACTACCACAAAAAAGCAACTTCAACTACCCCTCTGACGTTACGTATGTGTCATGGATGTGTTTATACGGGTACCTTTGTACTTCACATTCACGCACTCTACTTGCAGCACTTCATGTGCATTGAATATAGAAATGTCATGTCGAGCTTTTCCGGAACGGGTCGGTCTACGAATTCTCAATGTCGCTTGAAAGGGTTCGTTACCGTTTAGAACAAGCTATTATTTCGGTGGTCGAAAAAACCGAACAATATTAATGAGCAAAACTTCGAAGGTGAGGCTAACTGGTCGAATGTTGTAAACTTTAATCACAGGTACCCCAAGCGTACGAGTGAGAATCATTGTTGCGTAACAAAAATATTACAATGGTTTGTACAGTCTGTATGCGAATTAAGGCGCTCGTTATTATATATAGTAATAAAAATACGCCAGAATTTCTTTCCTTGTCTCCTTGTCTAGATGTATGGTGTTTTCTTAGAATATGTGCTCGTTCCAGGGCAATTCCAGCGGGTTTTAGTTCAGCCGTTCTTTCTTATAGATTATATATAATTTTGTTTATTTATCAATTCAGAAACGATATAATAAGAAAATATCCCGAAGAATACTCGACCGTCAATAAAGTCGGCTGGAATTGAAAAACCTTTAGCGAGAGGAAATCCTGTTTCGTGTAGAATTAATTGCCTCCTAGATCGCGAGCAGTATTTTTTTCTTTTGTAACTGAGTCACAGTTGAAGTCGAGGGAGTATAATCAGATTTTACTTTTTCGCTGGCCGAGCGTGGCTAAGATGAAAGAAGGACGACCGCTCTCGGTCTTATCGCATCTTCATTTCTTATCTTATCTCCAAGCACGCGAGACTCAATGGTGCTAAGAGCGTTCTTTCTTATGTCAAAAACGTCTCTTGACAAAGTTAAAATTAAAAAGATGAGGTTTTTAATATAATAAAAGGGGACACAGAAAAAGCTTCCAACATATTACCGTTATTTTTTCTAATTAATACTGTTAATTTTCCAAAGGCAATTTTCCTGTCTTCACATACAATATATTTGTGAAAAAACAAAAAAGGTAAAAAAGACTGTATGAAGATGAAACTACAGCCTTATGGTACATTTTTGACTCATTTATAGAATAATGCCATGATGGAACAAGTAAAGGATCTCCCAACTTATGACGTGAAAGCAGGTATATATATATTGTTATGTTAAAGTTATTTAAAATGAAAAAAAGTGAACGTTAAACGGTAAAGTGTTGTTTGCCTGTTACCAAAGCCACTTAACCTTAATACTGGTTGTTGAAAGTTGAGACAGATGAGTGTTGGATAATGAATGCAGTGTTATCTGTAAAATATAATTTATTTTTGTATTTTACTTTATCATTGGGAATGGAATTTCTAATCAATTCTCCAATTTATAGAGATGGCTCTAATAGGTGTTTGTTGCGCAGTAAACATTGAATGCTAAGATGAATTCGATGCTTGGTATAAGGGCGAAGAATCACTTATGTAAATAAAACGATAATCTGAAAAGTGCTATAAAAGACTGCTAAGAACTCTAAATGTACAACTAGGCCAGTGCAGTTAATGAATATATTTCATTTAAAACGTTACAAAAGGTGACTCGACCCAGTTTTTTTTTTTTTGGGGGGGGGGGGGGGGTACCATCCTACTTTGAAGCTCTCTGGTATCCCCACCTTTACTTTTATCGTAAGTCTAACATAGAATGGATAACATATAGATCAATCTACAATATAACATAAAATTTTTGGCGATCGGAGTAAATGTCACGTGGTTATAATGCCACGCCCCTTTGAGGTCTGAGTCGAAAATCTGCTGTTGCCGGCATTTTTTCGTGAAAATCTCTCGGCTACACATAGTGCGCATTAGTGCCTTGCGCTGAACAGAGTTTCACCAAAATCGCAAAGACCCAATTCGAGAAATTCAGCTGTTTCCAAATTTAGGTCATAATTTATGCGAAAACGATAAGCAAACTTTACACGGATTATATCTAATAAACTATGAGATTCATCTCTTTATTTTGGGCATCTTTATAACAAATGGGTCCTTGCAAGTCAGCAAAACGCTTTAGGGCCTTGTAAATGCGCGCGATTTCGAGCAAAGCAAACATATAGAAATTATAGTTTTCGCTATTTGTTGACGTTTGTCAGCGTTTAAGAGTTCTTCTCACGAAACAAGCATTTTCTTAAAAATTCGTAGTTTTTTTTCCTTCAAATTTTTTCAGGGCCACAATTAATTAACTAACTACCCGGACTCTGAATTTCATGGTCATTGAAAAACTGTGACACTATCTTCTATAAGCCCAAACTTGAGTAAACATTGAAGATTTTTAGCGTTTTTGCTGAGTTTGTGCTTTGGGAGTTGTCTATTGTTTTTAGTCTGTCATTATACAGCATTCTTGTTCAGCACGCGTGCAATGACCGCGCTTGGCTGACTTCCGAATTCTCACCGAGATATGATAATTTTGGTACAGTGAGACAGGCCATCGCGTGATACATAGAGGTTTAATTCACAATTTTTAATCAATTCTCGTGCTTCTTGCGCCTTTGCAAAAAAATCAAGAAGTGCTACACACTAAATCTACTTACTATTAAAAAAAATATCATTTTTTCATAGGTTTAATGCAAGCCAATAATTAAACCAACTCGTGACGGGAATATCTCGGTGAGCATTCGGAAGTCAGCCAAGCGTGGTCACTGCACGCGTGCTGAACAAGAATGCTGTATAATGACAGACTCATGATAAAACTAAAGGTGGAGATACCAGAGAGCTTCAAACTAGGAAATAAGCGTTGACAGGCCAAACACGACTCATAAGCTCGTGATAATGTGAAACGTGACCTTGAGAGTCTGCTTGAACAGTGGTTCTCTTTCTTTTTTCTCTCGCGCGAAGGTTACTAGCACTACACAGTGCAAGACGTGTAGCATTCTAAACTTTGACTGAGTAAATCTTGTTTTTGCCGCACTAAGTCTTATATTTAGAGGTCATGAAGCAGGTTTGTTACATGCATACTGAGTAATCATTTCCTGTGGTTTATGCTTCTGTACTAGGTGTCCCTGACAGGATTTGATTTCAGATGCAGTTGTTAAGTGTTTTATATCCTTTGACCTCTGTTTATTACGGCTGAATAAAGATTTTAGTTTTTTTGGTTTTCTCCGAAATGGCTGTATCTGAATAACTACATGCATGCATGCAAGTTTCTTTGTCCGTGAATGTGATTATTTCCTGCCATGTCAGTATGACTCTGGGCCCAGCTCTATAGTGTGGTTTGCAGGATTTTGAATTTCCACGGATAGTGCCATCTTCAGATATGAGTTGTACACTGTAGCTTAAAAACTAAAGCTACACCAAGTTTGGAGAAATATGCCGTGCGTCAGTCAAGATAATTCTCTTAGCGCTCACACAGTCCATTTAGTTTTTCTTAACATAAGTGAGTCTTTGAACTAGAGCGCGATGTCTTGTTGTTCCTTCGTAGGTATTTTCTTAAGTTTTTGCTTAACAGTCATCTGGGCGACTGCTATGGATTCTTAAGCAAGACTGCAGTTTCGGAACTATAGCGTTCCTCGTCAGTTGCTACTATGGTAAAGTCTTAGGTACAGAGAGCGAAGCAGACTGTTAAAATACTGGTGGCTAGGATCGAAAATACTGACTCGCCATTGGCTGCAAAAGTGACCAATAGCGTAGGTGTTTCTTTGATCCGCGTTCTGTTGTGTTTCCTTCAAGGTCAAAAATGCTTTTTGGGCTGAACCGGTATGATAGTATCTGACTAGGTTGCAGTGATGGCAGGTCACTGGCATGTCGTAGTGCGTGTAAGTGTCTTTCTCAGGAGATTCGAGATATTTTCTCGTAACTTTCTCCGGCAAAATCAGTAGCCCGAGTGAGATTTCTTCCCACGAGTTATGACGGAGCACTGTCTAAAAATATCACAGTAAGAAATAAGCGTTGACAGGCCAAACACGACTCAAAAAAAGAAAGAGAACCACTGTTCAAGCAGACTCTCAAGGTCACGTTTCACATTATCACGAGCTTATGAGTCGTGTTTGGCCTGTCAACGCTTATTTCCTACTGACGCACGGCATATTTCTCCAAACTTGGTGTAGCTTTAGTTTTTAAGCTACAGTGTACAACTCATATCTGAAGATGGCACTATCCGTGGAAATTCAAAATCCTGCAAACCACACTATAGAGCTGGGCCCAGAGTCATACTGACATGGCAGGAAATAATCACATTCACGGACAAAGAAACTTGCATGCATGCATGTAGTTATTCAGATACAGCCATTTCGGAGAAAACCAAAAAAACTAAAATCTTTATTCAGCCGTAATAAACAGAGGTCAAAGGATATAAAACACTTAACAACTGCATCTGAAATCAAATCCTGTCAGGGACACCTAGTACAGAAGCATAAACCACAGGAAATGATTACTCAGTATGCATGTAACAAACCTGCTTCATGACCTCTAAATATAAGACTTAGTGCGGCAAAAACAAGATTTACTCAGTCAAAGTTTAGAATGCTACACGTCTTGCACTGTGTAGTGCTAGTAACCTTCGCGCGAGAGAAAAAAGAAAGAGAACCACTGTTCAAGCAGACTCTCAAGGTCACTTTTCACATTATCACGAGCTTATGAGTCGTGTTTGGCCTGTCAAAGCTTATTTCTTACAAAAATATCATTTTTTCATAGGTTTAATGCAAGCCAATAATTAAACCAACTCGTGACGGGAATATCTCGGTGAGCATTCGGAAGTCAGCCAAGCGTGGTCACTGCACGCGTGCTGAACAAGAATGCTGTATAATGACAGACTCACGATAAAACTAAAGGTGGGGATACCAGAGAGCTTCAAACTAGGATGGTACCCCCCCAAAAAAGACTGGGTCGAGTCACCTTAAATTACTGCTCAGAGTGATCTAAAAATCCATTTATTCATTGACTTAATTTATCGATCCTGGGAGGGAGGGCGCGTTTCCAAGGAAATGGTTGGTTAAGTCTTCGTGCCAGTATGACGTCATGTCTTGCTTCACACTTTCAAAACGGCGCCCGATGATGTAAACGAAAGGGATTGCTAAAAATGTAGAATTTTTAAAGAATATTCTGATCGGATTGCGTAGATTTGTGAGTTTGATATTTTGATTGTTATGAGCACTTAGTTTTTAGTCCTTTGTCAAACAAACCTTTCAAAGGAGTGGCCAACTTTAACGAAAGTTTCGGTCATGCCAAAGCATCAACTGGTGCAACTTTCGAGGCCAGTGCACAGTGAAGTATTGATTTTTACGCACAGCAATAGGAGCTTCAGCTTCGCCACGTTTGGTCCTTCATATCTATCCCTTCAAAGTTTAGTGATAGTTGGTGTGCAGAGAGTGTACGTACTTGAGTCTGAACGTCATGCTTTGGATTGCCACTCTTGCTGGTAAGTGTTAATGATACGTATTCATTCTTTTCCAGCATTGTACAGTCCAGAAAAGATACCGTAAGGTCCTAACTATTCTTTACGGAAGCCATTGCTGCATGAAGCAAGGCTAGTTTCTTGCTAATGCTAGTCCTTCCCTGGAAGCTGCTGTACAAAATTGCAAACAATCTTCTGGAAGCTGACTATTGCCTTGTTTGGGTCGATGTAAAATTCATTGCAGTGTCCTATGCGAAGCCTGGCACACCAAAAAATGCAAATTCAATATTTAAGCTTTCCAGTGTGTGCTTATCTTCCAAAAATCTACTTCAATATATTTTGTCGTCCTCTTGGTAGTAGCCAGCTGTGAACATTCCTGTAATTTTTGTTACTGACAATTTTTAGCGGAGCTCTCGCGGGCGAGAAGCGCGCGCAGCGGAGCACCATGGGTAAGAAAATTTGGTTATCTGTGCACCCAAGAAATTTTAGTTCTGAAAAAATCGTCGGTACGTCCGTACGTATGTCCACCACTTCATGTAAGCCTGAGTGAAATTTTGCATTTCAAGACAAAAATATTAACAACAGATCAAAAGCCGATTTTTTGACGTGGATAAGAGGGAAAGAGCTAGAGCGAGAGACAAAAAACAAGGGGGACCAATTTCGTTGGAAAAATAACATGAAAATTTTATAACAGCGGTGAGAAGACGAGAAATGCTAGCAGCCACCAAGGTGAAAATGAGTGGAAGCAAAAAAAAGTGAACGGGAAAACATATGCAACATTTAACTAGGAAGTGTCTGAAAGATTCACGTTGTAGTCGTGCAAAACAACGGCAAATGTACAAAAAAAGTGTGCTGCACGTGCAAAGTTTTATTTGCTAAAAAAAATTAGACCTACTGATTTTTCTGGTTGTTTTCGTTGTCGCTGCCGCTTAACATTACACGATTTTATATTTAATTGTGTGAGTAAACTATAGATATTAACGAGCACTTCGCTTTTAGCCCTGTCTAAGACAAGTTCAATAACCGAGAAGAGTGTTAAAGCAAGTCTAGCTAAAACATGAGGAGGATTGAGGAGCTGTCAAGTGTTTTTAGACTTGATGCAACATACTCTTGAATGAATGAATGAATGAATGAATGAGTGAGTGAGTGAGTGAGTGAGTGAGTGAGTGATTGAATGAATGAATGAATGAATGAATGAATGAATGAATGAATGAATGAATGAATGAATGAATGAATGAATGAATGAATGAATGAATGAATGAATGAATGAATGAATCATGAATGAATGAACGAACGAACGAACAACTTTATTAACGTGTCAAAATCTTCTAGCTGGCCACAAGTAGCCTACTAATCGGGGACGCCTAAAACGTGCACTCGCAATACAAATCCACCAGGAATGTAGATAATATCTAAGCGTTAGAAAACCTCTAAACGCTTATGCAGACAGAAGAATACGATCACAAAACTCACTCTTCCTCGATCAGATTAGCGATCAATAGCGATATTAGCCTAAGCTTCGTGTTTTTCTCCTTCTTCCATGATGCGTTCTCTTTGCGCGCAAGGCACGCGAAAATCTTAACAGTTGCTTTGTGACGTCAGACTGGCAGGCAGAGTTTGTCAAGAAATGTAATCAAAAGACCATAGAGTCGCCCCCTCTCTCCTGATCGATCCTGGTTTTCACATGACGTCATCAAAATTCAGACTAAAGAATCATCGATCCTCCTGAGTTTTTACCTGCCTGGAGTAAAGAGCAGCTAAAAAAAAATACATTTACAAATTTTCACTTTAAAAGGGTTCATCGCTTTGGGAAAGAGTACGCTTGAATTTCTAAGCTTTTGCATGACACGGCATTTACATGGAGGTGGGGGGGGGGGGGGAGGGCGGAAGGAGGGGAGAGAGCTGTCGTGTAGGTTAAGAAGTGACTTATTTTAGGGAGTTATATTTTGCCATCTGAACAGTTATTGTATCAGAAAAAGTACTATTTGTACTCATAGTACAGTGACAGATGTTTCTGTTGGTTTCCGGTTGCCATGTTGGTGCCCATCCGGATGGACACCAACATGGAGTCTCCATACAAAGCTCTATAAATTTGGGTAAAACATTTCTCTGAATATCTCGCATATTAAAAACTACACTGACCTGAATCCTGATGGGGATCTTTACACGTTTACCTCTTTTCAATTCCCAGATTCTGGACTGTGAAAAACATGTGAAAAACATCGGTTGGCAACATGCAATGAACTGGTTTCACTGTCGACTAACTGTATGAACCAAATGAAAAAGTTTCTAATAAACGTTTCTGCTTATCGTTATTAATACTAAGCACAAGTGAGTCTAATCTTTATCAAATATTACAATCAAACTTTAATTTTTTTACACAACGTTTGGTATTTTAAAGCTTTGGATGCCTCAGGCTCCGGACGAAAACCTTCCGATAAACAGACGACAACGAATGAAGGTATTTGTGTCTTTGCCTTCTTTTTCTTTTCTAGTGTAGATCACTGACTCAATAGAATGGCCAGCAACCCATTATTTTCTCTTAATTTTCCGAGAATTACGTACTATGTTCCTTCACGCACTAGAAAACAATTATGCAATTGAAAGTAATTTGCAATCAGTCCTGCAAATAAAATGAAACTTTTTTTTTCATTATTTTCTCTGTGGATCCTTGTTGAGAGAAAGTATGTATCTCTTTGGTTATCGAATTGAGACTGGGAAGACTCATTTCACCCCGAACGACACCAAAAATAGGTGCAAGTGGATATCTAGATTTAGTTTGGGGGAGGGGGGAGGGAGGCGAGAGGCAAGTGATATGTATTAGGCTAACGAATCATAAGGCGCTGACTATGTTATCCAATAATTGGGTATAACCGTACATTACTTTTTTAACTATTATTCATTCAAAATATTTCGCCGTTTCTGATTGGCTTTAATACCTGGCAAATTCTTCAAAACCAGCCGGCAATGAGCCAAATTTGGAAGATGCGAGCGATATATCATCAATTCGATGGTATATTGCCCCAATATAAAATCGCAGCCTCGTTTCCAGGCAGCAGTACAGCAGTCTTGCTGTTTTAGCATGTGTGAGCAAAAGAAATCACGGCTACCCGACGACGAAATAACCGAATTACTGCTTCAAACTGAAAGGGGAGAATGCCAGAAAAAAATGCCAACAATATCACTAGATGGCTGTCATCTACTTTTTGAGGTGTATCTGCAAAGGAAAAAAATATCTGTTCATATTATGAAACTGTGCTGAGAAACAGTACAGGCAATTGTTTTGAAGAAAGTTTAGGAGGAAAGGTTGTTTAAAACTTAGAAATATTTTGAATGAATGAAAATGATAAATAATACAAATATTTAATTCGGCGTTCGTGTGATCTGAAGAATTTTGCGGATCTATCTCGGAAGCTGTTCTTCAGCCTCGGTGGGTAACAAGCTCCTTTATCTGCATAATTCTTCACATCATACTCAGTCTCATTTGATAATTGTGAATTATGTACATGCACTGATAAATATAGATATTCAGGGATTAGTTCCCCTTGCTAAACCATCGTGAGTGCTAGCCTCGCAATCAGTTCCGACACCACCATGACACTGCGATTATTTTCAGCCTTTGGTGGTGCAAGACGTAAGCAAGGAAAGACGAACAGCGAAGCAAAGACAATAATAGACAGACAAGACACGAAAAAACGTGAGATTAAAAATGGATTCGAATGTTTTCAACCATAGATTTTCTAAAGGATGCTCAAGGGAGAGATTAGATTTTTAGGATAACGACCAGTAAGTCTGAAAAGTGAAAATGACACCTTGCAAATAACAAGATACCGTTTTATTGCTGGATAAAAGTGCAATGAAATGCTATTTTAAAATATTCTCTTTAATGATCCTGCCCTTAAAATTGATGTTGCCTACATGGCCAGCTAATTTCGGTATCCATTTCGTTGCGACACATCTTACTTTGTGTTGAAGACAACATTCTAACAAACTTAGCCAATCAAAGAGCTCCCAATTGTATGATGGAGACTAGACTGTTCACAGACCGCGATTTTTGAATTGGATCGTCAGGATCGAGCGCTTACCGGTTCGAGGGGCCATCTTAGTTTCACACGTACCGAGGGGACGCGTCGGGCGTCGGGATTTATAGTGGTCGGTCGCTTACCCCAAACCTTATCCAGCAGGATTGACACTCACCCAAGATGGACGCCCGTAACGCAAAGTCTTGAATCTCGACGATCTTTTCGGAAGAATAGGAGACTGTGAACAGTCTAGATGGAGACATCCCGTTCTCCTCGCAAATACATAATACAAAGGTGTTGTGAGCTGAGGAAAATATTCTCATTTCACTTCAAAATTTGTAAAAAGAAGAAAGAAGGAAAAAGAAAAGGAAAAGATGGTGGTGATAAGGGCTAGGCCGATTCCAAGTTATACCTGTTACTTCTCTAATGGCTACGCGTCTTATCCATCTTTTATAAATTCCGCTCAGCATTTTGGAATAAATGTACTTTGACCTTCCACCCTGTACATTATGTTGTATTTAAAACTTTATTTTTGTACAGATAATTATAGATGTAAGTTATAAATGGAGGGTTTTCCTTCGACTATCTTCATAATCTGGAACGTAAATAACGGTGTTTCCAAAGAGAAACAAACCTTATTATTATTATTATCATTATCATTATCATTATCATTATCATTATCATTATCATTATCATTATCATTATTCAGAACACAAGGAGGCCATCCATAAGAAAAGCTCTAACACGACAAGCAAGAAAGAATCAGATATATTATTTAAGAATATGGACAAGTCGACCTATTCTTCTGCTCCATGTTATGGCGAAGGCCCATCCGTTTGGGATAGCTCGGAGCACTTAAATGATAGCAATGTCTGTTTTCTCGAAGATCATGCAGCATCAAAATCCTTCCAAGATTATACTGAGGTTGCCTCACTTAACGCGAAAGTCGATAATGGAAATAAAGCCGTTTCTCAGTGGAAGACTTTAGAGCAGATTTCTCCCCTTCAGATTCATAAAACATTGGATTTAACAGGTTCAACCAAAGGCTACGATCGACCTAAATCAACACAACGGACCTACCCAGTTAATGTAAAATCCAAAATTCCTGTTCAAATATGCAAGCAGTATGCAAGTGGGATGGAGCGCAAAGAAAGTGGTGCGTTTGCAAATGGCCATGAGGAATTGACACTGAGAACAATGCAACAGGGAAGAGGTAGGCAATATTGGACCGAAATGCAAACTGTGCTCAGACACATAAAACTTCTATGAATGGTTGTGGTGGGGTTTTTCTTGACTGTGTAACAGTCATGCCTGCAAAAGGGAATCGTTAACTTGGTTACTAACATGGAACTGTGTTCCAGTCTTAAATCCTTTGCGGTGGCTCCGTGACGATATAGAGGTTTGATTTGACAGAATAATATTTGTTCTTATAGATTTTTGCAGCTTTCCGCGCCTTGGAGCAGGAAGAAACGCAGATGGCCATATTTTGCCTTTGATTCAGGCGGCTATTTTTGATGAACTTTTATCATTTTTTGTCAGGGTCGTCAGGATGCTCGCGGAATTCGAAACAGTCACCTAGTTTTCCCCCTGTTGTGCCTATGTACATGTAGATTTTTTGCTTAGTGTAAAGGATATTCAATGGCCGGGATGTTACTTATACACCTACGCCACGTATGTCACTTATTCTTAGGTAGAACAAGTGCCTGAGTGCGTAATTTTTTTTTAGCTATTGAGAACACCAGATTTCGACAGCAAGAAGATTTTGACTGGCATCGTAAACCACAGCAACGCATCCTGGGATCGTTGACAATCAATTACTTGAGGAAAATAGAGTCCAGACCTCCACCAACAGACGTTCTTCCTGAGACCTTCCAAATGTGCAAATGGTAAATACATGTTAAACTTAACACAACATAATGTATGTATTCAAGATGCTAAACTAAAATTTATAAAACATCTTAAAAAGAAAACTGGAGGTTGGCCCTATGATGTTTCCCTAAATAAAAGACAAAAACAGATATATACTCTGCACAATATAGAATATAAAATAGACATTTAAAAGCTATTTACAAGAAATAAATTGGATAACTAAAGATCAATAATAACAAGACATTGTTGAATGAACACGACCAACAGCTAGCGGATATTTAGGAAGCGCTTGATCAGCGCACTCTTAAAACGGCTCATGCTCCCACCCTCAACAATAGATCCTGGAAGACTATTCCAGTCCCGTACGATTCGGATAGGAAAAGAAATTTTATATGGATAACACTTTGCTGACTTAACATATAGCTTACACGGATAGTTAGCGCTGGTTGAATTTCACTTCGTAAATTCAAAAAGAACGTCAAAGTTTAGTTTGTTCATGCGAAAAACGATCTTATAGGATTCGACTAAGGAAAGAAACAATCTACATTTTTCGAGTGTAGGCCACTTCAGCTTCCTTCCACGTTTTTGCCTGAGAGCAAGCCGGGAGGATCTTAGCTTGAAAAATTTTTAACGATAGCGCATCTTTGGCCAAATATGGATTCCAGGCCGGAGCAGCATATTCAAGAACCGGGCGCACGAGGGATTTGTATAACGTGAAGAACTCATCGGGATTCGACGTACCCATTGTTTTGTGAACCAAAGCCAATATTGTGTTAGCCTTATTAACGGTCACGTTAACATGTTCGCTCCAGGATAAATCCGAAGAAACCATCATGCCCAAATCCTTGACACACTTTACGCCTTTAAGGTGCGTACCCAATGAGTATGTAGGGAGGGAGAGGTCTCGTTTTTGCGTTATACGTAACTTGGCTTCGCACTTATCGGGATTAACGCGTAGTTGCCATTTAGATGCCCAAGATAGTAACTGATCGATATCAAATTGTAGGGCTTCACTGTCCCTTCATATGTTTGACAGTTCGTTGTATACTTTGGTGTCGTCTGCAAATATCCTTAACGTCGAAGGGATGTTAGATGATATGTCATAAAATTGGGCCCAGGATCGTATCTTAGGGAACCCCCGACGTTACACAAAGCCAGGATGAGTGGGTGCCTCGAACAACAACACGTTGTTGGCGGTCAGTCAAAAAGCTTCCAAATCAGCCCAGTAATGAGCTGTCGATCCCGTGACATTTTAATTTGAGCAACAATCGTTCGTGCGGCACAGAGTGTTTAGTTACGAAGAAATCAAGTATTGTTAAGTATATTGTCTACCAAGAAGTGTTACACCAACTCCGTAATTATTCAAATGCACGTCCTTTAAGTTCACACACGATAACGAGGCTTCTCGCAAACAATTCTATTGTTACATCTTTTCCCGTATAAAAAACAAATAAAACAAAGACAAAACACGAAAAACAAAGCAACAAATAAAAGTAACAAATAATGCAAAGAGTTCAACTGTTCAAAGTTTGTGAAAACGTAGAAATCTTCGACGTTAGTTACATCCCAGTGACATAATCCTTCAAATAAGCTGGCCTTTTAACAACTCTGCCTGATCGCGTAGTTGGGCGTTGCACAGGAGACGCAACATGTTAACCACCTGGCTCCGGTTGTCTAGATGTCACCGCAAGCTCATTGATCGCATCCGCTTGACCACTGGGTACGTTTGTCAACATACACGGCGCGGAGAGCCCATGACCAGTCTGTTCTTGTTCAGGCAAGGACAATGACTGTTGATCCGGTTGCACAGTGTCCTCTTCAGCCACTAACCCTGGTTTAGGACTCCGGTAGGCTTCCTTTGTTCTCCTCAGATGACGGCGATTTCGACGATATCTGGCTCCATCTTCGGTAACCACCTTCGAAGGACCGAATTCTAACAAACCTCTCAACCTTTGCGTTCACGGCTTCTTTACTCGAATTTCCAGGCGACAGGAGTCGCACTGTATCTCCATTTCTAAGAGCTCTCAGATCCTTGCACCCCCTGTTGTAAGCAAGGACCTGTCGTTCCTTGTTAGCGAGAAGCTGCTGATAGGTCCCGTGCTGGACAACTGACGTGAGAAACTGAGGAATTATGGATAGTTGTGCTCTTCTCCGTCTGCTCATCAACCGCTGAACTGTACTGGTACCCAGTCCCTGACTAGGGGCGTTTCTGTACTCTAGGAGAGCGAGATATGGATCTGTTATGGCCTTTCTAGACTTCCTCATAACAGTTTTAGCTGAGTTAACAGCCGCTTCTACCTTTCCATTGCTTTGCGGGTACGTTGGAGAACTCGTTACATGCACAAAGGTCCACTGGCGACTGAATATCTTAAATTCAGTTGAGGTGAGCTGAGAACAGTTGTCTGATACACACGTTTCCGGGATTTCATGTCTTGCAAACAGCGACTTTAACTTCTGAACCACTGACACGGAAGTAGTGTTGTCAAGGGAATTGATTTCCCAGAACGAAGAATAGTAATCGACACAAATGAGATAGTTCCAACCCCTGTAAGTGAACAAGTCAGCTCCGAATTTCGCCCATGGCCGGTCGGGCACTTCGTGAGGAATGAGTATCTCCTTAGGCTGCTTCCGGTCAAACGCCCTGCAGACGTCACACACTTAGAAAAACTGCTTGATTTCACCATTTCTACCAAGAAGTGGTACGCCAACCCCTGTAATTATTCAAATGCACGTCCCTTAAGTTCACACACGATAACGAGGCTCCTCGCAAACAATACCTATTGTTACACAGAGTCAGACGCTTTTGAGAAATCTAAAAACATCACGTCAGTGGGTCTTGATTTACTTCTTGATGTTGTCCAGTCATCAAAGCAACACAGCAGCTGAGATAGAGTTGTTTTTCCTTCAAGGAAACCAAATTGGTTTGAATTGAAAACGTTTAGGGCTTGCCAGAAGTTAACTACACGATCTTTTGCGTTTGATTTACAGCGTTAAGCTTGAGGATAGCCAGCAAGTTTTTATAACATTTCTTAAAAAACAGTTTTGATCTTTTCTGTTTTATAGAATTGGACTGGTCAAAAAGTATAGGGGGGGGGAGGGGTGGGCCGGAGCATTTGGAAATGTGGTTGATAAAAAACACATGACCCACCCCCTCCCTTCGGCACAAAAATGACTGACCCACCCCTAAAGCAAGGTTGGAAATTGCATGACCCACCCCCTAGTTAAAACATGGATGTTCGGTTTCCTCTTAATAATCCAATAAAACCTTGTTCTGTGCTTGACAAAATTTGTTGATACACTGCTACAACCACTATCAAAATCACAGAAATCATACCTTTCACTGGAAAGACGAATGTGAAAAACCGAACATTTCTTCTTTCAACGGACGTTTAAATATGAGTCTTGACACAAATATACAGCAAAACGAGGGTATATTGAAATTTTCTGTCACAAAGCATATGAAAATGTCAACAAAGACAACCCATTCCTACACATTACTTGCCGGAAATGCTTAGATTAATCCTCAAAGAAAATTTCTTCCACTTCAGTGGAAAGCACTACCTACAAAACCATGGAACTGCAATGGGCACAAAGACAGCAGTTTTGATTCCTTTGCCAATGTTTTCATGACATATATTGAAACAACAACTCTAAGCAAAACTGTCTTTGGAACAACAGTTTGGAAATGCCACATACACGATATCTTTCCCTATGGGACATGAGTAAACCAGACATCGAAGCCTTTATTGAACAAGCAAGCTTACATCACCCAACTAATGAATTCACGGCCAAAACATTTGACACTGAGACTGCGTTTTTAGACACGGTTGTATACAAAGGCACAAGATTCAAGGAAAAATCTATCCTTGATGGAAAGACACATTTTAAACAAACGGAAAGCTTCTTGCACACACATTTCACCTCGTGTCACCCTCCAAATGTTAAAAAAAGAATTTGTCAAAGGAGAAGCCTTAAAAATCCTACGAAAAAACTCCTCAGAAACAGCCTTTGAGGAAAATAATTCAAATTTCAAAAAAAAACGATACCCACAATCCTTCAGGGGCACCCAACGTCAATTTTCGGAAAGTATCTGTTTGAAAGACGATTTGAGATCTAGAATTTTCGGAACATTTGTTGTAAAACTTCTTGTTTGTCTGCCCCTCCTAGGATTTTCGAACATCTAGACAAACGGTATAATTGCCCATTAGCATTAGCCCATCAGCTAGGAGATCCGAACAGATCGAAAATAAAATTTTTAGGGGATAAAAATATGCCTATATCTACTGTTTAAAATGGTTTTGAAGTATATTCTCGTTGGGTGCCCCCTATCTTTGATAGAAAACCTACTATCAGAAATAAAATTCACAAAAGGGAGTCTAAACTCCTAAAACAAAACAACAAGGAGGAAAAAGAAATAGTGCCATTCGTGACACAATACCAGCCCTCAGTGTCTACTATAAAGGAAGCTTGAATGAAAAAATGGAATCTTATACAAAACCAACTATAACTTCAATAAATTTTTAAAGAACCACCAATCATTTCCTTACAAAAAAGAAGAAAAAAGGTTCACAGAGGGTTCCACGCCCGTATAGATGTGCGGCTTGTCAACCTTTGTATTTTCTCGCACAACAGGTTTGTAAGTATTTTAGAAATAATTCCAGTTGGCTGTGTTTTATATAACAAGTGTAGTCAATTGTCTCGTTAGTAGTTAGTACAAAATAGGGTGACCCACCCCCTAGGGGTAGCTGAAAATTGCACGACCCACCCCTTGCACAAGGCTCAAAACCTCATGACCCACCCCCTCTCTGCTCCGACCCACCCACCCCTATCCTTTTTGACCAGTCCCTAAGCGCTATATAAATATTGCTTTTTGTTCGTCCTTCGGAGTCGAAGATGGCCAAAACATCCTCAGCTGTTCCTCCCAGGTATGAGTGTGTATTAAGAAATCTATCAGAGAGACCCTAAGGCTGTTCGTGAATCACTTGCGCTGGCCAGCAACAGAGCCCTTGCCTTGGCAGAGCTCTCGTAGAGCAGCTGCTTTGGGATGCGATCATCAGGCATGCGAGTGACATGACATGCCCATTTAATTTGGGCCTTGCGAATGAAGGTAATGATGCTGGACATGTTTGAACAGAACTTAACAGTTGGAGATTGTTGATTTTGTCCTTCCAGCGTATGTTGAGGAGTGTCCTGAGGCATCGGAGGTGTGAGTGGTCAGCTGCTTTTCGTGACGTCTGTAGGCGGCCCACGTCTCGCAGCCGTACAGGAACGGGTGGTGAAGACTACTGCTCCGTAAACTTTGAGTTTGGTAGAACCTTGCTGCCGACCGTCCATCCTGGCGCAACCTCATTCATAGCGGAGCCCCTGTGGCCGAAGACAACAGAACTGATGTCGCGGCAAAGAAACGCGAGAGGTGCAAGGCCAGAGCTGCAAGCAACCAGCAAACCACCCCAAATCACATGTGTCGTACTTGTGGGAGAGGGTTCCATTCCCGGATTGGCCACATCTGGCAAGGTGAATTCCTCTCCTGTCCCAAGTTGTCTTCCTGAGCCGCCCAAACGCACTGCTAGCTATGGAGCTTTCATTGCTGAGATCGACATCTATGTTAGTAGAGAGTAGGAGGGTGCTGCCGAGGTTAGTAAAGTTTTCAACAGCCTGGAGTTTCTGACTTTTGACTGTGATGATGGTGTCGTGGTATGGGTTGCTGGGAGCTGGCGGAAAAATCACTACTAATCAGTCTTTTTGACGTTGATTGTGAGACCAAAGCTAGCTGTGGAGAGCCTGACCATTTCCAGCTGCATCTCTTGTTCACTTCTGGCATTGAGGGCACAGTCGCCCGCAAATAGAAAGTCCCTGATTACAGTCTCCTTCAACTTTGTGACGGTCTGCAGACGTCTCATGTTGAAAAACGTACCGTCTGACCTGTGTCTGATGCTGATACTAGCGACGCAATCTTTGTATGCATCTGTCAGCATGCAAGGAGACAGCCTTGCTTGACGTCGTTGGAGACTGGGAAGGATTTTGACGGATCATCATATTATTATAATCAAACAGTAGCAATTATTATTGTTGTTATTTTTTACATTATTATAATTATTATTACTAGTGATACCGATAAAAGTAAATTATAATCATTTTACACTATATATATGTAAAGCTTCGAGTTTAAACCTTAAAATAAATTGATCAAAAAGGGTTAGCTTTATCGTCTTCGATCGGTGTCGTATATTTATACGACGACTGAATCATGGTTCGAGGTTGTCCGTTATAGTGAGCAGTGATGCCATTTGCTTTTATTGAATTGAGTGGATGGAAATTGATTGCTCTTTTTTATATGCAAATCATGATCATGTCCAGTGACATACAAGTCATGTCAAAGAGAAAGTAAAATCAACTATTTCAGCTGATTCTTAAGGCCGATTAATAAAATGGATTTACAAGATAGGAATTGCTCTTAATGACAATCTCACGGTTCGAGGTTGTCCGCTATAGTGACAAGTTATTCCATTTGCTTTTATTGAAATGGATGGATGGAATTTGATCGGTCTTCTTGGTATACAAATCATGTCCAGTGAGTACAAATCATGTCAAAGAGAAAGTAAAGCTGATTCTTAAGTCACAGCACAAACCGATAAATAAAATGAATTTACAAAGGGAGATACGAATTTGCTCTTACTGAAAAGAAAACAACAACTTAATAACAGACTACAAACCACTAAGCTGAAACTTACGTAACGTTGAGCCCCTTTCAAACGTGGAATTTCTTATCAGTGCCAAGCACCTATTTTAGTCGATGAAAATAATTAAATATGGCACGTGACTGATGACGTCATTACTTTAGATGTGACATGGAAGGATATTTTATGGAAATGTCATCTTGTTGTGATCTGTCAGTCTTCTACGTATAAAATTGTCCAGGCTATAAAGCTTTTTAAAAAATGCCTCAAGGGATTCTGATAGATTTTTTTGTGATAATTATAATTTACTTTTATAATTAGGTGGAAGAAACGTCGTTTATGCAAAACTGGGAGACTATGTACGTTTGCTCACGGTGAGGAAGAATTGAAATCATGGAAAGCTTTGCAATTGTGCGCAAACGAACAGCGGGCATCAAGCTTTAGAAGCCTGGAGGATTTGCCATTCCAATCTGCCGCTATTTCCTGCAACAACGTAAGTGTTCTAATACGCTTACTGAACCACACTATATGACGGCCCGAAATCGCGGACATTCTAGCGGCGGGGCAGGTTGTGCGTTTATTTTAGGGCGACAATAGATCCTGCAGATAGATGTGTAAAATTATAAGTATGTAACAGCTAATAGGAACCGCTGATCACAAAATGTTGTTCTGAATTGAAAATACTACTAATAATAATAATGAAAAGTTGAAGAAACAAGTTGCCGTTGAGGATGGTTACAGATTAAAAAAGAAAAAACAGGGTATTGGGTCTTTTGCCCTGCTAATGGGGAGCTTGTTTTTCTTGGACAATTGTTTATTGCAATCAAAGAAGCCGTATTCACCCTCAATCCTCGCTAGAAAATTTCGTTGTTTTGGAAAGACTTTACTGAGGAAGGATCGCGATAGTTCTGGCTTGATGCACGCAAAAATGAATAATGACGACCAAAAGTTGTTGATATGATCGTGAGGCCCGAAATCGCGAAAAATGACGGTCAAAATGAAATAACTTATCCTTTTGATTTAGGAGCAAGGAGTTTTTTTTTTCTGTGATCTTGATACTCGTAGATTATAGTCTTCGAAGCTCGCGCGCGGTTTTATTTTGGCGAGCACTCATTTTTACCACTCAGTTGCTTGGCGTGCTTGCTAAAACAAATACGAAGACTACATGTGGGTGACTTCAAAAAGTTGTTTTCTAAAATTAAATTTCTATTCCCATACATTTCTTATAAAATGTTTTGTCGCTTTTTGCTACAAATGTGGGAATACCACTGGCTCAAATGTCCGCAATTTTGGTAAAAAAAATCTTTAAACTTAACTATGTAAAAGTTTGTGCGCTTAAGAAAATTACTGTCATTTGTTAGTGATCGTGAGTTTCTACCAGGTTTGTGGAAACCATTTTTGAAGGCCGCGTTACCGATTTCTAGAAATGACCAGACTAAAAACCAGATGAGAAACCCCACCATCTCTGTGACAAATTAGTTACATGAACGCCGCTTTTTTTGTTATTGTTTCCTTGGTTAACTAGATGGTTTACAGTCTCTCTGGTGTCGAAGTCTCAAGTGATAAACCTTCTACGGTAAAAATCTGCCATCGAGATGACGTAAGAAGCCACGCCTACGAGTGGGTATTCACCGTCACATTTGAGGTAAGAGAAACAAAAGATCAAGCGAATGGGGAAATCAATAAAATTAAATATTGCTTTTAAGTTTTAAGTAGCCTTATTGCGAGTGAAAGCAATAAACTAATATAAAGGATAGCTACTTCACTCGAAGGTACCTTACAGAAGGGTCCCAAAAAAATTGCAAACATTAAAACTAGTATAAAAGCTAATTTATACAACAGGATAAGTTAAAGTTAATGTGATAACCATAAACCCGCCCTTACCAGTAGTGGAATCAGCTCACTTCCTTTCAGGGGTCACTTCCTGCATGTGACCCCTGTCACACTAATTGTTTCGCTCAGCCAATTGGATGCCAGCTATCACATGTACAGTTGATGCCTATATTTTCGCGCCTAGCTCAGCAAAATAGCACTTCATATTCTTCTCTTCGTGGAACAAAATCCAATCCCACCCTCCCTTATTACTGCTTGATTCTCTCTGCTGGTTTTCTTAAGGTTTTATATATGAGGTCTTTTCTCTCGCTTAAAAATTTAATAAGCTGCTTATACTTTCTGCAGTCATACGAACTACTGATCTTTGTTGTTTACACTTTGAATCAATTTGCAATTGTCAAGAAGATATGGCAGAAAAGAGGTGGGGTTTCTACTGAGGGGAATCATTGTACCAGGCATCCTAACATGCTTGTGCATTTAGTTACTTTGGGCCTTATTTTGATTATTAAGTTGATAAAAGTTTAATTGTCATTTACTTACAACTTCTATTAATATATTTTTGTCTAACCTCTCTCCCTCGAGGTTCATGTTAAGTGTCTGGCTCTGCTTTCGGGAGGGTTCAGGTTTCCCTCAAAATAATTGAGGGTTTTTCCTGAAGGGCAGCAGGCACGCAATCCTAGTTTAAATTAGTGATGATATCTGTATTGAGAGTCGTTGGCAATTAATAAATATGGGTTTGGGATGAAGTGCTCCCATACAGGCCACACTTTGCCCCATAGACTCTTTTTACTCCTTAAACCGGGGAATTAGACATCTAGAGAGGTCTTTCCACCTCTCCAGTACCCAAGGGGGATTGTCACCTCCACTCACAACCTTGGGGGATTATCAACCCCTAGAGAAGATTATCACCTAGCTTCTAACTATCCTGGGGGATTATCACCCCCAAGAGAGGATTATCACCTCTCACTATCCTGGGGGATTATCACTCCCTAAAGAGGATTATCACCTATCCCCTTGTAGATTTCGGACTGTTACACCAATATGTAGAGAAAAGTGACCTGCTGTCCATATTTGGAGTACTTCATCCCTTACCACTTTTCCTCATAATAATTCTGGTCTAGTTACTTGCTTATCTAAGGGGTTATGGGTTAAGAGCATTAACGATAGTTAGTATTTACGAAAATCAGTGGAGAGAGCGCAATTTTTTGCTCGTTTGATTGGCTCTCGTAACTCTGACCAACCTTCGTTCTAAATTGTTTTGGGACGGGGGTGAAAATGGCGTCTCGTTTAGCTACATTTTCATTCCAATTGTAACAACAAATAGCACGAACGCGACGGCATTTGTCTTGGTAGGTAAAAAAGTTTATTTTCTTACTGAATTTGTGTCAAAACCATAAATATGAATTGACAAAATCCCCCGAAATCAATTAAATGTAAACAAAACACTAACCGATTGACGTCTTTAATTTACAAACCCAGTTGCCTTTTATTTTATAGCGCTAGATAACATGGCAAGAATTTTGGGCCTCGCACGGTAAATGAGAATTGACTCTTGGAAAATGTGAGGGCATTTCGCATTACAGAGAATTGTCTGAGAACAGTTTTCAAAACATTCGTATGCTAAGTTATCATTCTGATTCGATTAGTATCCTGTTCCTTTAAATGAAGTTGCTTTAATTTTTCCCTTAGAACTTGTATCCAGTAAGCGCACGTTTTCCCCAAAACGTTTCTTCAAACGTTAATGTGAATTTGCGCTCCACAATGTCGTACGATGTCTCGTTTAAGCGATCCAGTTCGCGTCAGAATTCATCATCGTTATAGTAGATTATCAATCTCTTTGGTAAATTTGGAGAAGTTTGGTTTCAGGTCAAAATATGTTGAACATTCGTCGCTTTGAATCCACCACGGTATCAAGGAGTGAAAAAATATGTTCTAAATTTCACTAACTGAACTCACGACTAAAAACTGCTGTGATCTTCGATCTGCAAAATTTCCGCTGAACGAAAGTCATCCATATTTGATGCAAGACATTTTGTTGGAAAGCTGATATAATTTTCTTTATAAAAATCTGAACAGTGTTTTAGATTAGCAGCCTTTAATTAATCGAGAACATTGTTTTGGGTTATCCCTGCCTCTGTATTGTTTTGTGGCGTATGGACCCGTGTCCAAAAGCTATTTACAACTGTTTCAACCATCCAGTCAAGGAATGGTCATGTAAGCCGCGCAAAAATCATTTCCCATGAATATATCGACAATTAGCTTTTTGGTATAATATCCTCTGCTAATTCATATTCCCCAACCCCGCGGGACAGTTGATTAATATAGCAGAATAACTAAACCAATAACAATAAAGGTGCGGAAAAACGGGCAACAAAAAACATGCAACTTGCTTTGCAACATTGCTGCAAAAGGAGTTGAAAAGCGATGTTGCACGTTTTACCACCAACGTTCAAACCTGTCAGCTACCTAATCTGGTGCAAGACAGGTTTGATGAGGGTGGTAAAACGCTCAACGTCAACGTCGCTTTGCAACTCGTTTTGCAGCAATGTTGCAAAACAAGTTGCATGTTTTTGTTGTCCGTTTTTCAGTACCTTAACTAAAATCTATATAAATCTTCAAGCCAGGTCAAGCGTAACCACAGGTATCCCCAACTCATTAGTCGAGCGTTTTATGTTAATAATTAATACGTCCGGAAATGTTGGGTAATGGAGCAATTTATAGGGTTCATACGGGAAAAACTCTTCTTATCTTAGCCTACTGAAAAGAATCGAAGTAGAATACACTTATTTGTGCTGTAGTTTGAGCCCTTGTGTATCTCTGAGGCGATTTGGGCTGGTTTGGCCATTTTGTCTTAACCTTCATTAATAGGACTAAAGGCTAAACACTTCGACGGCTTCGAGGCCCGGACTGCCCTGCGATGGAGCTGGATTTTTAGTTTAGATAACAACTTAGTCTGCCTTACCCTATACGGATGAGCGAAGGATGACATGGATTGTAAACCTAAATCGTACATGTGATAAACAAGAACATGGCGGCAACTAGCACGAGCCCTGGGCAAAATGGTAACAGCCGCTGACCACAAATACTGATAACTCCTTACCACAGCACTGCTGAAGTAACACATGATATAAATGTTTTCAAGCCCCTTTATCCACTTAAAGATCTTTCAATCTGACTGAATACTGAGAAGTTCGTAGCCAAAAATTCACTGCTCATTACGCTTGCAGGAATACACATTTGAATTTGATACGGGTTGCAGCAACTGTTTTCACTTTTTAAATAATCGATTCATTAATTGTGTCTATAGGGGTAAGTTTGACCTGGCGTGACAGTAAGATAACTGAATCAAAGGAGCTTCCCTCTTAATGATCAAGTCTGGCAGATAAATCAATAAATCAGATTTTTACCTTGCAGATGGCCTTATTAAATTTGTAAAGTGAAAAAAAAGAGACTAATTAACCCCCTCATGGACCTGTCTAAGTTATTCTACTCGTTTGCAGCAAATTTGCCCACAGCGTTCAAAGACCCATTCCTTGTCTTAGAAGAGCCTTACATACTTTATCCTTATACTGCTGGTTTTAACATCGTAGTGGTCTTTATTAAAAACAAGTGGCTCGATGTCCAGCACGTCTGCTTGCTTGCAATTTCCACTTAGGTCTATTTTGGGCCTCAGCGGTCTATGCACAAGGGGCTTAATCTAGATCATACGTGCTACCAAGCCTGCGAATACAGCCTCCCCCCACCCCGCCCTGTGTGCTGCCTCGTCAACCTCTAGTTGTGGCATCAAAGCTAATCGTTACTCCTATTTCTCCCAAATGATGTCAGAATAATTTGTCAAATGTAGGTACGATGTAATAAATTATGAACACCAATCTATTAAGCAGCGTGATTTAATGTCTCAGCTGATCCAATTTCTTATCTATTTCAAGACCAGGAGCTACCTTGCAAACAACCTGTGAGTAATCGGCATGAGTGTGTCCATTCCAGTCCCTTTTCACCTAACCATTATTTTAATTCTGTATCTGATAACCAAAAACGAATCTGGTAATATTCCGAAGCCTGATGGTCTAGTTAACATATCACCTGAAGCAAACAAGCAAAGGTTTGGTAAATGTTATCTTCTTCCTGTTCTAGATAAGTGCTGTTGGTGTTCTGAGAAAAATTGACCTCCTTCATCGGTATCACAGTTGCTATAGGCTGACCAAAGTCAAAAGTTTTTTAAACAACGAGGAGACTTTTTCAAAAGAGCCGACAGATCGATGGTCGTTTCGCCTTCCCAGCAGGTTGTTTGACATGAAAGAAGGCAAAATGAGAGTGGACATTTTCGTGTCCTTTGAAACAGAAAAGTCTGACCAGACGTTTACACAGTGCCTTCGATTTGATTTTGGCGACAGGCATTGCTTACAAGGTTTGAACGTAGATATAGCTCGTAAGGAAGCCTTGGACGCAATAACAGCAACCCGAGAAAAACTCAAACTCGATCCTTGTGTTTGGACGGAGGAACTGGTGAACGTTTTAGTGTCATCAAAAGATGCCACTTACAGTGTTGAGGATAAAAAGTTGCTGGAAAGGTACAGATTGCCTTCAAGGATAGAGAATGTAGTTTCAGCCCAAGTGATGGACGTGAACCTAACCTCAAAGAACTACAAAAGGGGGATGCACCAACTCTTGTTTACTGAGGAACTTTTTATGAAGAAAGAGATTTCAAGGTAACTCAGAATTTTGCTTTATATGTTGTTGTTTTCCTTTTTGGCTTTGACCACACGACGTTTCTTGACTCCTGTAGATCTAAAAGACTGCGTTCAGGTGCCCTCTTTTGTAGAACGCCAAACTGCCGGCGAGTGTTGAATGACTTTGAAGTTTTGTGATTAGGGTTACGAAACTGTGTGAATCAAGTTCCAGTTGTGGTCATTACAAAGCGTGCGAACTGGATTAAAACTTAATAACGTCGATGATATAATTTCGGTTCTTAAAACATTCTCAGTTTCTTACTGACGTCTGATGCATTCATGGCTTCAAACAAAGGGAAAACAAGTTTTAAGCCCCGTGCAAACGGACGCAATACTGTTGGCCAACAACTCCAAACATTGTTGGATGTTACATGTTGCGTCCGTTTGCACACCCTGTTGCATGTTGTTGGATGTTGTTGCGCAAAGTTTGAAACCGGTCAAATTTTTCAGCCAACAACTCCCAACATTTCTTTTGTTCTGTGATCGCCGAAGCGTAGCGCAACAATGTTGGATCCGTTTGCACGGTTCTTCTAACATTGTAGGATGCAATGCTCTTTACGCGTGGATCACAAAGACCTATGGGTTGTATTCTTCCCACGATGCACTGCAGGTCCCAAACTTGTTGGGAGTTGATGCATCCGTTTGCACACCACTGCCAACACGCACGCAACAACTCCCAACATTGTTGGCGCAACAATGTCGGGAGTTGTTGCGCCCGTTTGCACGCAGCCTTATTCTTAGTTCGCAACCACGTGACAAGGAGTCCATTTTGGTTGACAAAACGATGCAAATTTTCTTTGCAGAATTTGCACAAAAAAAGAATGAAAAGTTCCAAGTGGAGGGAACCGCGTTTCTTCTTATCAACCAACAGGCTGCCGTGACGTCAACTGAGACCAGCAATATCAGTTGTTATGCATCAGTTCAATCAAAATCCAGGCCCTCTTCTCCCCTGGGAATTACATTGAAGGGAATAACGCGGCCAAAACCGTTACCTACTTTTATACTTGAACCACCCGCTAGCCCGAAGAGGCGCGAAAATCAAAATAATATCTTTGCTAACGGAGCCCTTTGGCGTGATTTAACATCACCCATTCACCACCGGAATTGGTAATGGGTTGTAGCCGAGGCTTCTTTTTTCCAGATGGCGTTTGTAACGTCATCCCAGAGTTCACTGGATATGCTCCCGCACAAGCGATTCCAAGTCAAGACTTGAACTTAACATTATTGACCTGTGTTCGTTGTCAAGAAAGAATGCATATGTGCATTATCGAAGTTTGCATTTGTTCCCGGGCAATAATTTAAAACGTACACAATTGGCGGTTCCAGTAACTAGTATATCATGATAGTTCGGCTTGAATTGCCGCTCATTTAAGCACGTGTGAAGTTGCATATTTGCATTCGAGATTGAGTCGTGCTTTATTTGGTGCAGAAGTTCTGATGTTCTGCTGTAATGTTCCTCCGTTGTACGCTTTTAATTCACTTTTTTACCCCGGCGGCGAAAAAAAACTTAAATGCGTTATCACCAGGCTAATTTTGAATTCCCCTCTATTTCCCGGGGATCGGGCGGGGGGGAGGGGGATTGGAGGGTAGCAGGTTTCTAGTATTGACTGATGCATAAGCATTGTTCATGTAACAGTTTACTTAATGCAAAAGACTGAGTGGATGATAATTTATATTTTTTTCCCCAAGGTTTGTAGTTCAAAACTTTCCACTTTATATCCAGAAAAGTTTTGAGCGGCAGTGTTATGGAATGGCTTTTGCTGGAGAAGGAGAATTGTTTGGAGTTCTCAAATTTTTGGAAACCCTTCAGTTAGATGATGCAGCTGGTCGACTCATCGTTCGAAATGTACAGACAGCTTGGCTAAAGTTAACTGAGACTTCTACGAGAGACGTTCATGAGGCACTCGTTGAAGAGGTCGAGGTTCATGAGGCACTCGTTGAAGAGGTCGCCAGCTGGGGTGTGGTGTTGAGACTGTCCCGGCAGATATGTTCAGCCTTAAAACTGGCCGATCAAGTGAAGGTTTTAGTTGACCTCCAGTTTCAACTTAATCGACAACCTCTTTGTGAGTGGCATTTTGCTATTGACCGTCTCGGTGCCACCCATTTGAACTTACTATTCCCAGACCAAGGTGAATCAGAAGCCAACGAGGTATCTATTAGGGTTTCTTTTTTTGTAACTCGGGTTAGTCTTTCGCTGTATTGTGTTTCACCTGTGCCATCCCTTACAATATCAGTAATTTTCTTGGTGATTTCCCACATCCCTATATTGATAAAGTTAATTTCTACGTCTCTGACTAACTCTCCATGCAATTAAGTGCAGTTAAGCCTTTCATATTTCAGCGTGAAAAATATCATTAGCGGTATTCAAATGTAGGCCATTTAAGTGGGCATGAAAAGTGGTGTCACTTGACCTCATGGAACGGCGCGAGGAATAGTAAATACTCAAAGTGTGGGATTAAACGTATTATGCGTATATAGTAATAGTAGTGGTACCAGATACACAATGTTTATGATGCTTTGCTTCTTACAGGAGCCAATTTCCAACTACCTGCCTTTGAGTCACGATAATGTTGAGCAAGCAAAGGTCATCAAACGCATCGTATGGCCTGATAATAATTCTACTCCTCTTGTGGTGTTTGGTCCTTTTGGGACTGGGAAAACGTTTACTTTACACCACGCAATCCGTCATCTGGTAGCAATGAGAAACAAACGCATACTACTCTGTACGCACACTAATAGTGCGGCGGATTTGCACGTCGAATTGCTACATGATTACTTGACTAATGAGAACGGACTGAAAGCAGCAACACCACTTAGGATTTATCAACAAGCGAGAAGGTGAGCTAGATAAAATGTCCGTCACTCAGCCGTATAACCTCCTTTGCTTTCAGTGCCACCCTTGCTTGCATTTCACTTATTGTTAATTGCTGAGACCAAGAAAGAGACAGCACCATCATATGTTTGGAGGAAAGGCGCAAAAACACTGGAAGTATATTGCACAAAATCAACGATTACCGCTATGCCAAACCAATTTCGGTACCAGAGAAAAAAAAACAAAACAAAACAAACAAAGAAACCAAAAGAGGGGTGAAACCGGGTGGGAAATTCTTTGCTATTATATTTTGACCAAGAGAATAGTGAAATCAGCAAAGCCAGCTTATTTAACTTTGCCAGTCGTAAGTTTCTTATCATCATGTTTTAAGTATTGCTCTAATTAAAAGAAATGTTCTTTGTAATCAAAGGGAAAAAAAGAAGGATTGATAATTAACGTCGTCTTATTATAATATCCCGTTTCAGATTGGAAACCGCTTCTAAAATTGTAAAGCAATATGCCTTGATCGAAAACAACGCCTATGCACTTCCTACAAGAAAGGACGTCATCGATCATCGTGTGGTGATAACAACTTTAGCCACCTCAAAACACCTTCTCAAGCTGCAGCTAAACCATGGCTTTTTTACCCACATCCTCATAGACGAAGCTGCTCAAGCTTTGGAGCCCGAAGCATTAACACCACTGGCCTTGGCAGGGCCCAACACGCACGTTGTTTTGACAGGGGACCATATGCAGGTAAAATGTGAACCTAAACCAAGGTGGGCTGTAGCAAGTGTATTACAATAATATAACCATGATTTTTTCCAAGGAACTACCAAACATAAATTTCTTAATCCGAAGTCCGTAGTTCATGTAGGTCCAGTGTGTCAATCTGTCTCACACCGTATCCTATTAAAGCTCTTTTATTCATTATTCTCTACCGGAAACTTCGAAGGGGTTGAAACTCGATTTCAATTGTTGGTTTTCACATAACGTCACTAGAATTCAAACTACAAAACTATCTATCCTACTGAAATTTTACTTTCATGGTGTATTAGAGCAGCTGCAAACTAATTTTCAAACAAATCTTCGCTTCAAAAGGGTTTTTGGTTTTGTAATAGAGTACGCTTGACTTTCTAAGCTTTTGCGTGACGTAGTATTTACATGACGGCCTAGGAAGCTGTCATTAATAGGTTAAAAAAGTGACTTTTGTCGAGGAATTTTGCTATCTAAACAGTTCAAGTATTAGAAATAGGATTACTTTAATGTTTATGAGTTCCTCTAGGAGTAAATTCACGCTTTTGTAGCAAAACTCGGTAACAGATGTCTCTGTAGGTTTCCGTCCGCCATGTTGGAGCTCATCCGGCAGGATGAGCTCCAGCATGGCGCCTCCATAGAAAGCTTATAAATTTGGGTAAAACATTTCCTCGGATATCTCGTATACGAATTATTCCTTCGACCCAAATCTGGGCGAGGGTCTTCGTATATTTACCTCCTTTCATTTCCCAGATTCTGGACTTTACCTGTCGAATGGTTTTGATTTTTATTTTGATCTACTTTGAATGGCGTGACACTGAAAACCAGCAATATTTAACAATTATTCCACGAGGGCGCGTTGGATATGAGATGATAGATAGCCAACGAGGCGCGTAGCGCCGAGTTGGCTATAATCATCTCATATCCAACAAGCGCGAGTGGAATAATTGTTTTATTAAAAACGTCCACAAAATCTCGTTGAATCTCTCCGACTAGAAAAAACCGGAAAAGACAAGGGACTTCCGCTATTCACATGTCACACGTCTATCAAAACTGTCAACGCGCGAACGGACTCGCCTGCACTGCATGAATGAAAAATCAAAACATTGTAGCGATGAACTTTAGTTTTTTAAAAACTCATCGGGATTCTAGGATTTTACACAGCAGAACAGCTAAAAAAAAACCTGGCAGAAAATGTGAAGGAAAAGGATTTTTAAGTGACAGCCGTCGAAATTACTGTGAATTGGATTTTCGGTGCAGTTATAAAAGTAAGAACAACGGAGAAAAACTATTACCTCGGTCGCTTGTTATGAAGTTGTTTGAAGCCACAAGCTGGTTTTGCTGAACGAGAAAACTGAAGCTATACTTTCGCCTCGATTGCTCTAGTGAATGGCTGCATAGCCTGTATTTGTAGCTGGTTACTTGTGATTTATATTCTTGATGTCGAACAAACAAGCTGCAGTTATCTATCGGCGAGTGACTCGATCGGCGAATGGCTTCACGATCATGACGAAACAACACTTGTCTTCTTTCGTAGCTGGTCGACGGTTAGTTCCATGTGTTTTCATGTGTTTTTCGACAAACTTTCAAACAAGCTCTTGTGGCTTTTTTGTTTGTTTTTGTCTTTTTTCTTTCGATGAAATTGCATTTCTAGTATTCTAAGAAATGAATGAAAACGATTTGCTTCGGGCGCTGTTCTATCCCTCGCGAAAAAAAAATCTTAGCTAGCTTCCAATTTTAAACTGACGCGTACATCGACCGTATATGGAGAGCATGGTATAATAGCTCATATACCATAACGACTAAGCCAATCAAAATGCTAGAATTGCATTATCCAATGATTCAGTTTTTAATAATTGTGAATATTCACTTATTTTACTATATTTGGAAACCTTTGTAAAGGATATCCATTTTCAACAAAATGGCTGCCGCGAGATCACCATCATGCTGGTGGTTTTAAGACCTGAATTCTGCTTATCAGTGTAAAAGACAAAAAATAGAAAGAGAAAGTTCAAAAGAATTCTCAGATTTCTTTTTGAGGAATTCAACCTTGTTTAATTCTTCACGGCGGAGCGCATGGTCTGTTTTGAAATGCAACCAAGACAGCGAATTTTTTCTGAATTTTCAGGTACTGTTTGCTCTCTATGGCCAAGAAAATTACGTTTTTGAAAGCGACTTTATGTATTTATAAGAGTTTCATAGTTTTAATTTACACATTTTTTCTCGGCGCTAAAGAAAAATTACAAAATGCGCTCCGATTTTAGATGGATTTTGTGTTGAAAATTGCCATGTGCTCAGCCGATTTTTACACTTGCGTGAACGTATCCACGATCTAGATAGTGTTACGCGAATCGCTTTAAAGGATTACCTGTTTGGATTTTGAAGAAACGGCTTCTCTGTCTATTGTTTTGAGTTTGTTGATTCATAAAATTAGCTCAAAACATGATCGTGATACTACAGTATCCATGCAAGTTGCATTCAAGCTTAATGCTTCCCACATTACACGTATCACTTTTTCGAAGATGTTGGCGGATTTTCTACAATTTTTATTTTCAGGTTCAGTCTTTGGACACTTTTCGATTCGCAGCTAATGGATTTTATTCAAAAATATGTTTTGCTGTTTATTTCAGACTTTTAATATGAGAATTTTAAAAGCCTATTTGCAGTATAAGTTTACTGTGCAGAGGGTCACCGAGGTATCGTTTTTTGAAGTGACAACTTCAACAAGTCGCGCGGTCGTTAATGGGTTTCCGTTGCGTTTGGCCCGGGTGGTAAGACAATTTCCTGCTCAGTATTTCGGTGAGCTTCCTGGATTCAACCTTTGAAATCTTACTCGGCTTTCGGGAGTTTTTCCCCTGTTTATCGGCCATTTTTTTAAGTGGGCGCGGGAAAGTGAAGTAAAATTACGTCGCGTCGTTTACGAAGTTTGATTGGTCAGTTATGTCTTCGGCTCGTTCCAAACATGGTACTTTCGAAAATGAATAATCACAAACATCGGACAAAGCAAACATATGAGAGTTACTCGTTTCAACCCCTTACAAGTTTCTGTCTCCACTTAATTACAACTTGTACCAGAAATGTGTAAATCGCAGGACCTCGCGAAGGACTCAGGGGGAACGACAAGATAAGGCAATAAAGAAGAAAATTTATAAATCTGACAATTTTAGGCGATATAAAGAAACAAAACAAAACTGCAATAACTAAAAAGAAAACTCAACGAAAAGAAAAAGAAAAGAAGAGAAGAGAAATAGGTTCTGCCGGTGATCGAACTCGGGAACTTCGACGTGCTGGTCCATATCGTTACCACTAGGCCAAGGGAACACACTGGGAAAATTGTCGAAAATATATTATTAAAACCCTTTCCCATAGAACTTCCGCCAGCGCGACCTGTATAAAGTTGATCGAGCCCTATTAAACATGAATTCAAAGATATTTTTCAGAAGAATGATTGCTGTTTGGACAGTGAAAGCCCGACGTAAACGCATTTCATTGCATTTAAAGAACGGAAGCCCAACTGAGGCAACGGGTGTAAACTCGTCTGCCTGCAAAACGTGTTTTATTACTGCGATTAATATTTTCGCTCATATCTTAAGGCTAATTATCCAAAATCGCTTCCATTTGCTCGTAAAAGTACTTTAGCATTCGAAATTCATTGAGTGATTTTCTCTGTTCTCCCTGCTTGTTGCTGCCGTCTCCTTTTTCATTGCTCGCGTTGAATTTCAAGTCGGCGTTCTCCCTCCAGGGGATTTTTTCGGGGTCAAATCTTCCCGTGCGATGATTTACAGCCGGTTGTTGAGTTCGGCGTTTTGGTGTTTGCTGTTCTGCCCCATTTGCATGAGAAATCGCTTTCAGTCGAATGTTGCCTAGAAACAAAAAAAATACGTCATAACGTCAAACTACTGTATGACGTCGTGGGGGACACCAATATACAAGTACAGTTGCAGTTTGCAGATCGCTAGGGTCCACGCACTGCGCGCACGCTTTGCGCGCGACGATATTATAAACTCACTTCGCGAGGAATCAAACCGACGTGTAAAGGGCATCAAGGTCTAGGCCATGCGGTACTTCTGTGGTACTTTTAGTGTTGTGCCAATGTGTTACTTTAGCGTTTTAACCACTTGATTGGTGACGGTTTGGAAAGCTAAAAGAACGCTAAACTGGATTGAAAGTTTTTTTATTGCTTATTAGTTGTTACGGCCCATCGTCGTACTCGTACTCGGGTCATTAAAAGCCCCGTGAGACTGGACCTGTGAGAGTAGAATAAATTATGTAGATAACACGTCACGTGACTTCCTTGCTAGTCGCTCGTAGATTTTGTTGTAAGTCGGGTTCCCGGGCAGTACATCAACCTGTTGTAAATCGGTGTATTGTAAATCGAGCGGATTAAAGTTGTGTTCAAGCGTTCAAGTTTGTATTCCATCGCTTCCTTAACATGGTCCTTCACAGCCGGATACAAGGTGACATTTGAACAGTAAATTTGTAATTCTTCGCAAGGTCATCACCACGTGGGCGATAAGATGGCCGCCAGTCCAAAGACCGAAAATGATGATTTATCGCAACTTACAGCCGAACAGCTGCGAAAGCTGCTTCAAGAAAAGGGATTACCAACTACTGGAAAAAAGAAGGTCTTGATTGAAAGGTTGGTAGACGATTCAAAGTCAAATGTTGTCAAACCAGAGTCGAAGGAAGAAATGAATCTTGCTGAGTCAGCGGAGTCTTCGAGTGAAGTAGAAATTCAAGAGATTAACTCGATCAGACGCAAAGCCAAAGCCTTGCAAATAGATATGGACGGGCTGATTCGGGAAATTTCGGAGCTTAGTCAAAGTACAAGTAACAAAGTGAAAGTAAAGCTGAGAATTGAAAGACTTACCGTGCACAGAGAGAAATATCTTCAGCTGAGAAATGAAATAGTCGCGCTGATCGCGGAGGATATGATAGAAGAAGAACTTCGCAAATGGGGAGATCTTTTACGTGTGGTGGATAAAGCTATCGATGTTGCTCATGAATACCTCCAAAAGGATTCCAAAGTGGAAGATCATCAGTCTTCAAAAGAAAATACACATACTGACAGTCGTCAATCGTCAAGTCTTAAATTGCCCAGGATTGAACTGCCAAAGTTTAATGGGGATGTGTTGAAATTTCAAAACTTCTGGGACCAGTTTGAAGCCGCAGTGCATAACAATGATGACTTACCCAAGGTACAGAAGTTTACTTACCTACGCTCAGTGCTTACTGGTAATGCTTTGCAAACAATAGAAGGATTTGAAGTAACTGGAGCAAATTATCAAGCAGCGGTCCATTGCCTCCAACACAGGTATGGAAGAAAACGTATGATAATCTCATCCCTTGTGAAATCTGTCATCCAGATGGATGCTAAGTCGGCGGTCAGCGCATCCGCCCTTAGAGATCTTTATGACACATTTATGAATAGAACCAGAGCCTTAGAAGCACTTGGTGAAGATCCAGCGAGTCATGGTTGTATTTTGTTACCCATCTTTGAGACCAAGTTGCCACCTCAGTTACTAGAAAAATGGGAGTTAGAGCTTGCAGACACTCAAGAGGATAAAATAGATCTTGAGCTGTTTTTCAAATTTCTGAACCGCCAAGTAGTATCTAAAGAAGCGGAAGAGAGAGGTTGTAATGTGAACAATACCCAAAGCAATAAGGGTAGAGATAACAGAAGAAAGTCGTCACTTCCTCGAATTGGTGAGGATGGAGCGTATACAGCCTCTGCATTACTTGGTGAGGCACGCGAGCTAACTGGTCCAAGCTGCAATTTCTGTAAGGCAGGTCACGAGTCGCCAAATTGCCCAGTTTTCAATGACAAGTCATTAGATGACAGGTGGAAGCTAGTTCAAGAGAATAAACTGTGTTTCAATTGTTTAAAGCCAAGCAACCACAAGCACTTTTCCAAGATTTGTCGCCAACCTAAGTGTTCTGTGGCAAATTGTTGCCGCCGTCATCACAAATTGTTACATGGTCAGCAGTTAGTGGCTACACCCCAGCAGCATTCCAACATCAGCTTAAGTGGGTTAGCTTCAGCTAAACCTGCATTGCCCTTGAAGGAAACACTGCTACAGACAGCGTTGGCGACGTTAACTGTTAATGGTCAAGAAATGACAGTCCGTGTCTTGCTAGACTCTGGTAGTCAACGTTCATATGTGTGCAAGAGCATTGCAGAGTCCCTTGGCTTGCAAGGTCCCTCAGAGTTATTAAGTGTTACAATGCTCGGTGGAACAACTAGTGAAACCAAGAGATTGCAGAGAGTTAAATTTGCACTTTCGCCAATGAAAGGAAATTCCAAGGTGGAGATGGAGGCCCTTGCTATTCCCAAGATTTGTAACCCCCTCGGGCCAGTGCAGTTAGACTTTCGTAAGAACTCTCATCTTCAAGGTTTAACTCTCGCAGATTCCTACCCTCGCGATTCCGTCCAAGTAGACGTCCTTATTGGTGCAGACTTTTACTACTCGTTCGTAACTGGGTTGTACAAGAAAGGTAGTTCATCTGAGTCACTTGTTGCTGTTGAATCTCATCTCGGGTGGATTCTTACCAGACAAGTAAACCGTTACTCAAGGTATACCACATCCATGCTTACCGTTGTAGAAAACAGTGGACTCACTAAAAGCTTGAAAAGATTCTGGGAACTGGAATCTATTGGCATCGCTGAGACTGAAAACACTGTCGTTTCCCGGGAGGAGGAAGTTGCTGTTGCTGACTTCAATAGAGGATTGAAATTTGACGGAAAGAACTATGAAGTACGACTACCGTGGAAACGTGACCCTCCTAAACTGGAAAGTAACTACATGCAAGCTGTTAGACGTCTGGAAAGCATCGAAAGAAGGTTAAGACATGACCCTGTGAAAGCTAAAGCTTACAATTCTGCAATCAATGAATATGTAGAGAAAGGATTTGCAGAGGTAGTGCCTAACGAGAATGATGAAGATAGAACTGTACGCTACCTGCCGCATCATGCTGTGTTCCGTGATGACAAAACGACGACTAAGTGCAGAATCGTGTTTGATGCTTCCGCGCGAGAAGGAGATGGTGTTTCTCTCAACGATTGTGTCCTTCCCGGTCCTGCTTTACAGCCCAACCTTGCATCTGTACTCATTCGATTTCGAACAAACAGAATTGGTCTCATAGCAGATATTGAAAAGATGTTTCTTCAGGTCAAGCTAGCGCCAGAGGATAGAGACGTTCACCGGTACCTGTGGAGAGATTTACAATTTAACGAAACACCCAAGGTTTATAGAATGCAAAGACTGACATTTGGTGTGAACTCCAGTCCATTCCTTGCTATTTCGACGGTCCATACTCATGCAAAAAAATACGCAGAACTGTTCCCAAATGCAGTCCAAGAAATTCTACAAAACATGTACGTGGATGACGTCCTAACAGGAGCCGATACGGTGGACTCGACTGTGAAACTTCAACAAGACATGTCAGAGATCATGATGAAAGCGGCGTTTAACTTGACAAAGTGGGCAAGTAACTCACAGCTCGTAATGGATGCTATTGCCCCAGCCAAAAGAGCCTCATCGTCACTGGTGAAGTTTGAGTCGAGTGAACCCCTTAAAGCGCTTGGAGTCTCATGGGATTTGACCTCTGATCACTTCCGATTTCTTGCACTGGGTGGAATTGTCTTATCTCCGGATCCAATGACAAAGAGAAGCCTGCTTAGTCTAGCATCGAAAATGTTTGACCCTTTAGGGTTGATATCTCCCTTCACTGTCAGAGCCAAAATCCTCTTCCAAGAACTGTGGTTGAAAGGATTATTGTGGGATGACCCTTTTGGACAGTGAAATTAAAGCAAAGTGGCTACATTGGAAGTCAGAGTTGTTGCAACTGAAAGGTGTGACCATACCCCGATGCTTCGGAAATGGCATCACGCAAGATTCTAAGATAGAGCTACATGGTTTTGGAGATGCCTCTCCTAAAGCGTATGGAGCAGCAGTGTACATCAGAATAGCAGACAAGCAAGGTCATGTATCCTCGCAGCTGGTAATATCAAAGTCCCGAGTTGCACCTATAAAGAAAGTGTCACTACCCAGACTGGAACTTTTAGCAGCAGTTGTAAATGCCAGGTTGTTGAAGTTTGTTGTAGACACTTTACCTATGGAAGTGAGTGGTGTTGTGTGTTGGACTGATAGTATGGTGGCACTGCATTGGGTAAAAGGTCAGAGTTCTCGTTGGAAACCATTTGTGGCGAATCGAGTGGCAGAAATACAGTCTACGTGGGATCCTGAGTGTTGGAGGTACTGTGCTAGTAAGGAGAATCCTGCAAATTTGTTGACGCGTGGGTTGAGCTGTGATGATATGATTACCAATACCTTATGGTGGAATGGACCTCGGTGGCTGTCTTCGAGTGACAAACCTTTACCCGTTCAGCCCCAAGGTGGTGCTGTTCCCTCTGAAGTATGCGAAGAGGAAAGGAAAATTGCTCATGGTTGTACAGCAGTCGTTAGAGAGCCGTTAATTGATATGTCGCGTTACGGGACATGGTTAAAGTTGATTCGAGTAACCGCTTATGTACTGAGAGCAGTCAAGTTGTTCAAGACTAAATGTAAGTCTTCTGAAAGTGAACTGTCGGCAGAAGAAGTGAAGAAGGCAGAGATTAAGTGTTGTAAGTGGGTACAGGAAGAGGTCTATAAAGAAGATTACCAGTTGCTAAAGTCCGGACAAACTCTTCCCAAGAACAGTCGCCTTCTCAAACTAGACCCGTATTATGACAGAGAGGATCAGGTTATAAGAGTTGGTGGCCGACTGCAGTTTGCTGATCTACTTGAACAGACCAAGCATCAAGTAATATTGCCTCACGGACATCCCGAAGTCGCAAAGATGGTACTAGACCTACACAAGATCATGTTACATGCGGGCCCAGAAAGCATACTGTCAACCTTAAGACAGAAAATTTGGCTGACCCAAGGGAGACGAGAAGTCAAACGTGTTATCAGAAGATGCGTGGCTTGCCAAAAACAGCGAGTTGGACCTTGCGCGCAGAAAATGGGCCCATTGCCGGAGGAGAGAGTTTCATGTTCACCAGCTTTCGCGCATGTTGGAACTGACTTCGCAGGACCTCTCTATGTAAAAGAAGGTTCAACCATACAGAAGGTGTACGTTTGTCTATTCACATGCGCATCATCTCGTATGATTCACTTGGAACTAACACACAGTCTTACCACTGATGAGTTCCTACAAGCCTTTAGTCGCATGACAAGCCGCAGAGGTCTTTGCCATACAGTGTGGTCCGACAACGCAAAAACCTTTAAGGCTGCAAGCAAGGAAATCCAGAAATTGTATGATCCTAGTACTCAAAGTCGAACGGTGTGGGATACATTGGATCGAAATCGAATTAATTCTGAGCTCTCGTCGAAAGGGATTACGTGGAAATTCATCACCGAGCGTTCACCATGGCGAGGCGGATGGTGGGAACGATTTTTCAGAGCAATCAAAGAATCATTGCGTAAAGTGCTTGGAAAGGCGCTTCTCACCTTTTCTGAGTTGAACACATTATTAATTCGAATTGAAGGCATCATCAACTCGCGACCATTAACGGCAGTGAGCGACGATTGCAGAGACCCTTTGCCGGTTACACCTGCTCATCTTGCAATTGGTAGACCAATTAACCAGTTACCTGAGAGTAAAGAAGAAAGCTTGGAGGAGTCTAGTAAAAGAACTGTCGAAAGGTATCTTTACCTACAGAGACTACTTAACCACTATTGGAAACGTTGGCAACGAGAATATCTGCACCTGCTGTCCGTGAGAAGTAAATGGCAAGAGGAAAACCCCTCCATTCGAGAAGGTGATATCGTGTTGGTCTCTGATGATAATGTATCGCGTACCAAGTGGCCAATGGCCAGGGTGGAAAAGGTTCATCATGGTAAAGACGGACTCGTGCGAACGGCTACTGTGAAAGCACAGAAAGGTGTATTCAACAGGCCTGTTCAACGCTTACACAGATTGGAAATTGATGCAGCGGCCCCACAAGCTACCCGTGAAGCTGATGTTCCTGTTGACGGTGGGGAGAAGCCTCGAGCGAACTCTGTTAATGTTAAAAGTGTACCTATTCGTAAGCCTAAGAAGAGAGTTGTCCTCCCCGAAGGAGGACAAGGTGGGGAGAATGTTACGGCCCATCGTCGTACTCGTACTCGGGTCATTAAAAGCCCCGTGAGACTGGACCTGTGAGAGTAGAATAAATTATGTAGATAACACGTCACGTGACTTCCTTGCTAGTCGCTCGTAGATTTTGTTGTAAGTCGGGTTCCCGGGCAGTACATCAACCTGTTGTAAATCGGTGTATTGTAAATCGAGCGGATTAAAGTTGTGTTCAAGCGTTCAAGTTTGTATTCCATCGCTTCCTTAACATTAGTTGAACTTGAAGTAGAGTGTAATAACGACATCACCTTCGAGTTCCGAAAACCAAAAAGAGGCCCAGTGCACAACCTTTCTTGTGAAAATGAGTTTTATTTGCATGAGAATAAACAATCGTCTCCACATAAAAGGCTGAGCACTTAACCTCGTTTTGGGACCCTGGGGGAACTCGGAAATGGCCTATTTATTGAAAGAGTATAAACGAAATGCCAAGAAACCAGGAAAAAGAGAAAGCTAAATCAACAAACTGAAACAGGCGATGAGAGAATAAGTGAAAATTCATTGGTTTATTTATTCTTTTGATTTTTTCATTCGAACTTTTGAATTTTATATCATAATTTTTGCTTTCCCATTCCTTCTTCATTTACATGTAGGCCGCTAAAACAGCCAAACACGCTCACCCTGGTTTAAAATTATTCCGCTGGCTTTTACTTTATTATAACTGAATTGTAACGGTCCTGACGAGGGTCGAGAAGGCCATGACACTTCTCCTGTTGTGTTTTAGATGAGGCCAGAGGTCTACTCACATTTTGCACGTGAATGGGGCTTACAACGATCGCTCCCGGAGAGGCTTTTCGATTATTACTACCAAACGGGAACGGAGATGAATTCCAAGGTGATATTTCTGACAAAGAATTACCGTTGTCATCCAGACATCCTTAAATTTCCCTCAGACAACTTCTATGGTGGTAAGGGAGAACAAGGCAAAGGGCTTATTGCCTGTAGTGAAGAACCGGCACATCCACAATTAGGGCCACTGCTATTCTTTTCTGCCTATGGAATGGAGGAAGCACGAGAGAATTCCTACATCAATGAAGCTGAAGCTGCTGAAGTCGTAAAGCGGGTCAAGGAGCTAACTGCAAATTGGCCTGCGTGTTGGGGTGAAAGAGATCTTTCCAAGATTGGTGTCATAGCCGCCTACATGGCTCAGGTAAAGGTTAAAATATTGCACGTCGAGTATCATACCTAATTCATTTGCAGTTTGGAATTATTAGGTACATGTCGTCATAATTATGTCACCGCCACGGAAAATTTCGTTTTTCGCTACTGCTGAGATTGTTTGTTTATTGTTCTTTTTTTTTGGCTTCTGAATTACAGTTTCTTTGACGCTAGCTCTTAATCGTAGATAAATTCCTTAACCAAATTTTCTGTAGAACCGTTGAACATTTTTTGTTCACCGGACCTTTATATACGTGGTGGGGAGATTTGGAGAAACAAATGCAAACAAGTCTTGAAATGCTGAAATTTTTATTGGTATTACAATGACTTTTCATGCTTTTTAAAAAAATCCGAACTACGTTTAAGTAGTTCGGATTTTTTTAATATGTTGAGTATATGAAATATTTTAAATTTTGAGACAGCCGTTTTGATTCCTGATCACGCAGTTGCCAAGATGACATTGGGAAAGAATATCTCGTTGTATTCACAATCGATCGATCCAATTAGATAGATAAATAGATAGATAGATAGATAGATAGATAGATAGATAGATAGATAGATAGATAGATAGATAGATAGTATAGACGGTTTATTGATAATCACAATGCAACCGAGAAATTGAATTAGACGATTATTTACAACTGAATATAATTACTTAACATCCTACAACCAATTACAAGCTAGTTTATGTAGAAAAATGTGAGAAACGAATAATGTCAACACTATGACCCTGTTTATATGGAGTGGGGGACCCCGGTCTAGTGGGGTAAGTTTCTTTTGTTTTGTGTCCACCAGAGCGTGAAAACAAAAGAAACCAACCCCACTAGACCGGGGTCTCCCACTTCATGTCCCTATATAAGTACACTACAATAAAATTGTGATTCGTTCAAAATAAATAAATGGGATATAATAAAAAGCAATTGAAACTCATTAAGAGAACATTTACTCCAGACCATGACATCAGCAGGGAAATAAAATTGGTGGGAAAGGAAAGTTTTAAACGGCTGTAGAACTCACAGTTCTTTTGCTGTTGTTAAAAATGATTTATGACTGAGTAATGTTGGCCAGTTAATGGAAAACAGAGAAAAATAAAAAAAAAAAAGAAAACTTTCTAATTATAAAGGAACCATATTGAAAATATGAAAATAAGTTTTATCGGTAATGCGTTTTGACGAAATAATAAAAAATGGAAAGGGAAGCGATGTGTTTCAATCTTATCCTTGACTTTGTTTTCGGTGGGCTGATGTATGTCAACAAGATGGAAACAAAGAAAGATAAATTTTAAACCAGGGCTTAGATTGATACATACTAGACTATTAAGAAAGTTTATTATCACTCACAAAAACTGATAAAGGAAATAGTCCCCTGGTAAAGGTTTGGGAAATTCCTGTAATTAGCTGATCTCCGTCTTTATAAATAATCAAAGTCAGCAGGGGAACTTTGTACCCACTTTCCCACCTCAGGATCAATGGCGACTGTTACCCTTATTTGAAAAAAATTGTTCCATTTTAGGTGCGAGCGATTCGATTATTACTCAGAAAAGAGAAGCAAGAGCTGGCGAATGTCACAGTGGAGAGCATTTACAATGTGCAAGGTAAAACAATAAGTGCTAAGTGGTTCCTGGGCATGTTTTGTATAAAATTCTGCTAGTTAGACAGTTTTCACAGGACTATAAAATCATGCTTTTAAGCTTCCTCACTATCAATTTGAGCCCCCTCATGACACAGACGACCTGTTACAGCAGGGTGTTTTAGTATTCCCGCCATATTATGCATGCCGACTCCACCATAAATGGCACCAGCCGCTGGGAAACTTAAGGACGCGTGATGTACCCGATAAAAACCTCGTAATACTATGCAATGTCTGTAGTTTACAAAAGCCAGATGAATTCTCTCCTTTACGGATGCTCTGAGTTAAAGAAATAAAACCCTATTCAATTCACCAACAGTTTACAGTGACTCCTTACACTTCCTCCTAATTTATTTACCAGTGGAATTAACGGTAACCTCGGAAGTTGATAGTGATTTACATTCAATATGGCGAGATACTGATTAGGATCTGATTTTGTAAAACTTTACGGCCATGCAAGTTACTGTATCGAACTTGAATACAAAACAGTTTTTCCAGGTTTAAAAGTAATGTCAAGACAGTACCCTCTTGGTTTCGATAAAATGTTACCTCACTAAATAAACTAGCACCGGCGGTATGCAACTTTGTTGACTAATCAGATAAATAACCAAAGTTTAATCCCTTCAACTGACGAGCTCATTCAGGACTTCACTCCGCTGAACCATCATATATTCTACCTTCCATAATTATAGTCAGAAGGTTCCTCAGAATCAACTGAAACAAAGACCCGCGGGTTATCACCATTGTCGTGAAGCTACATGTATGGTCTGGTTTCTGTTCTGTTCAGATTCTAAACGTATTTCAGTTTTTGTCAACTTGATATGTTTGAAATAGTAATAATAATAATAGTTATTATTATTATCATTTCTTATATGCTTACTGCTACAGGTAAAGAATTCCGTGCCGTCTTCATCAGTACCGTGCGCACATCCCTCACCTGCCAAAACGTCCATGGTCTTGGAGGATTTGGTGCTGAGCAACAATCTCATTGGGAATTCCTATCAGACTCCACACTTTTGAACACAGCAATAACTAGAGCAAAGTCGTTGGTAGCTGTCATTGGGGAGCCAGTTTCCTTATGTACTGTTGGTGAATGCCGAGGAAACTGGAGAGACTACATAAGGAGGTGCCACGATCGTAAAGCTTTGTATGGGACAACGTTTGATGAACTGAAGAAACTTATAACCGTCTCTCTCTCCAGAATTCCTTTAAATCCTGCAGCTCATGACTTTATTCCAAAGCCAACAGCAAATACTCAAGAGGAAGAAAAGGAAAGAGGCAACGCTTCAAACTTCGAATTAGAGGCAGACAGAGAAAACCAGGATTACTTTCAGTTCTCAACGCAAGACCAGGACAAGCACCCACCAGAAACCCAAATGGCTGATGAAAACGTCATTGATGGAGGATCAACAGCAGATGAAGACGAACAAGAGGAACTGAATGGAGAAGTCTCAGATTCCTCCAACAATGAGACAAGCTCACGAGATGTAAAAACAAATGACTTCAGCAACACGTCTCAGTCAACTGAAATCGAAGAAGAAAACGTACAATGCACCTTTCTAGATGAATTCCGTCGAGAAATTCTCGAAGATGAAACTGTTTTTCCAACATTATTCGACAACATAATCAGGGCGCTTCTGGAAAAGTGTAAGGAGACCAGAGAAGACGATGCACGCCATCAAGGATCATCACACTATTTTCGCTCATCAAAGACGGCGAAAACTTCGCAAACAAGGTCTAAAACAGAGAATTATTCAAAACACCCAGCAACAAAATTTTCAAGTTTCGACGATCTGCCTACTGGAGATTACACAATCCGCACTATTAATGGTCGGGAAGAATTCCAGCTCCTTGATCTGGGATTTACTAGAGCATCATCCTCTCGTGAAAAACCGGCTACGACTTCCTCGTTACAACCTAATTTCCTGGAGCCGGAGATTTTACGCCGTGTTATGAATGAGAAGCCAAAGAAGTATCTTCCTTGCACCCTTCGCCTCAACGCTGAAAGTATAAGCTCAGCATACGCGATGATTTGGGACACGAAAACACCTGATATTAAGATCAAAGGTCCAATCCGCGGAGTTTTTGATATGGATCGTATTGTAGTTGAAAAAACTAAGAACCAGCCCTTGGTAACTCGTGACTTTCTTCACTTTCAGGGAAAAATTGTTGGTAAGTTTGATTTTGCTAGCTTTTTGTACACGTTATTTTACTGACTTAAGGATAGATCTAAGTCCCATCACTCAGGTCATGTTAAACTTTTAACAGACACCTACTTGACTCCGTGGTACATAGATAAAAAATAAATGCATGATTTGAAAAAGGTAAGTAACTTTTTGAATGGATACCGAACGTAAACCACAAAGCCCAAGCCCATGTTTATTGTTGCTATATTTACAAGTACTTAAATGCATAGTGACTGCACTGGTAACAGTGGCGATATACAAACCATAAGACTGTCTACCTTCACTGCTCTTACTCTTTTCACCTCTCAGAAACAAATACAATTGATAAACTCAAATTATAATTATTGCTTTCTTTAGGTGTGCTGGACCATATTATTAGCCCTCATGAGCGCCAATACGTTTGTAGGGTAGATTATGAAAACCCTCAATTACTGCGTCCGATAAACAAGTCGCTGCCAAGAATAGTCTCCCTTGCTGGAAAAAATGAATGTATGCCCTTCTACAAAGAAATTCGTGATGGGAATGAAACGAAAGTTAAAGTTGACGAGATTGATCTCAGGGAATTTCGAAGTGGAAAGTTCCTTTTCCTCGTTCAGTACTTGCAGTGGAGGTCGGACTGCCGTTTCCCAATAGGCATTATTGTCAGAAAGTTGTCGCAAGAGAAAACACTTGCTGCCAGTTTGAAGATTCTTTTTGCTGAGCATGGGATTAGGAGATCATTTGACGCTGATATCATCAGCCATGTACAAAGTGAATTTCCACCTTCATGGTCAATACCTCCTGAAGAGTACAGAACACGCAAGAAAATTGATGGGGCCTTCACGGTTGATCCCGACGGCTCGAAGGATCTCGATGATGCTCTTACCATGGAACAGCTCTCCGAGGAGATCTATCTAATAGGAGTACATATAGCTGACGTGGCTTACTTTGTTAAAGAAGGGACCCCTTTGGACAAAGAAGCTTTTTTCCGCTGTACCTCTTATTATCCAGGTCACGGCAACGAAAGCATACCAATGCTGCCTCCTGAGCTTAGTGAAAATTTATGCAGTCTTCTTCCTGGTAAAGACCGTTTGTGCTTGTCACTGTTTTTACGGCTAACAAAAGAAGGACAACTTCTTTGTCCTCCAGAAATCGAGCGCACTATCGTCAGATCTCGCTGCAAGCTTAGTTACTCCAGTGCCCAAAGTATTATTGATGGCCTACAGTGTGTTCTACAGGGAGAGTCAGCTGACATCAAAAAGAAGATCCAATGTCTCAGTTTCCTTGCACAAAAAAGGAGAGTAGCACGGATGAAGGAGGGTGCCTTTGATCATTGGTCCAACAGTGACCATATTTCTGACGATTTTAAAGCCCACGAAATGGTGGAAGAGATGATGATCCTTGCCAATGAAGAAGTAGCAAAACTCCTTTGTAAAAATGTTGCCCCGATACGAGCCCAGTTGCCACCCAAAGATCACAGGCTGAACGAATGGGTTTCACAATACGGACAGTGCATCAAATACTCATTGTTTCTTCATGGTTTCTATCCAAAAGAGACTCTCAACAAAATGTCGCCCAAAGACGAAAAACGTTCGAATTCCAAAGAATTTAAAGTGCAACAGTCCATATGGTCTCAAATTTGTGATGCTGCAATCTCAAAAGACCAGGACAATCTGCAATTTCTGATTTGCAATGAGAGTCATCATCCTCAAATGGCTGTGGCCAACTCACAGTTTCAACGAATTCAGCCCAAATCTCAATACGTCTGCAAAGGAGAGGGGGATACAAACATTTCCCACTTCTCGCTGGGGATGCCTTGTTATACTCATTTCACATCACCTATACGGCGTTATGTAGATATCCAAGTTCATCGACTCGTTTTAAATATTATATCCCAAGGTCGCACCACAAACGAGCCTTCAAGGGAACGAGTTTCCAAAGTTTGCCGCCGTTCTACCTTTGCGCACGACAACTCCAGAAAGTTTGAGAAGGGATGTAGCAAGATTCATCTAGCGGCGCAGCTCAAGGAAAAAAGCCATGAAACCAAGGCAGTGATTGCCATCATGGACAATCGAGCCTTATCTTTGGAAATTTTGGACAAGGAATATAATTATCTCTCGACAAGGCAGAGAAAAATAAATCTGAGTAAACTTAACCCACTCTCAGTTCGCTTTGATCAAGATGGTCTCCGTATAAAGTTAACATGGCTGCTTCGAATGTACATAGCCCCAACTACTGACATACGTTTGGAGCCTTCAGATGAAAAACAGGAAGTAGAAAAACTTTTATGTGAGAAAGAGGGAGAAAAAGATGAAGTTTTAAGCCTTCCAGGAAATAACTGGCAGAAGATTCAGGAGGCGCTCAGAGACGAAGACTATGAGACACTCGGAGACGTTGTAGCTAAGACTGACAAATATTTGAATTCGGCTAAACGACAGGCTGGATTCGAAAGCACGAGAAGTCACCAGGAAGCTTTAAACAGAAAGAGTTCCAATGATGAAACTGAAAGCGGGCACCTCTACGAGAAAATAATGCATCTTAGAAGGTTCGATGTTGTAAAAATCCAGCTTACTGCAAACACAATCCAAGGAACGCTTCATCCCGAGGTTCAGCTCTTCAAAATCAATCCCAGAATACATATTTGTATTGAACACCGGAAATATCCACGGGAATGTTTCGCTTCAACAACCAGGTATCAAGCGTCCAAGCAAAGGTACTCTAGCCTGGACGACTACATCAGAGCATGGAAGCCTGTGCTTGCCATGGAAGCCGCCACAGGTGCTGTCGAAGAAGGCGACGAATTCACCATACACCATCTAAAAGTAAACTGGAAAAAGACGTACAGTGGGAAAGTAGAGGGCTCTTTTTCCATTCCGCAGGAATACTGCACCGAACGTCAGATTGAATTCTTTGGTGGCGATTTTGTTTGCGTCCGCGTAAGACAAGGCGACATTACGTTGGGAACCCATCCCGGAGATTGGCGTGCAGGTCCAAAGGTAATAAATAATTCTTGTTGATTCAATTAACAGGTGATCGTTAAGCCTGAATGTAAACGTGCAAAAAGGATATTTAAAAAGTGAAGACACGCATCTTGTTCTTTATTTAAAAGGTTATCTTTATATAAAACTGTGAAAGTACTTTATCCAGTTGTTATTTTTGCTTTTGCATGTCATTTTCAAGCAGTCAGAAAGGAGTTTCTTAAAGGGAAGAAACAACTCTCATGGTAAATCTTGTGATGATTCGGACAGCTTTTGGGTGGGACACTGCATCGTCAAACGCGTACAGGTACAGGAGTTAGAGGACTCGAACAGTTCGGAAGTCACAATGGACCTCCATCAATCATCGTCAAACTTTCCAGAAGAGTTGGAAACTAAAGATCATCTGCATGTCTTGACTCTCATTCACAGATCACTCATACACAGGTGAAAGTCTCTGTTTTTATGTTAATGTTTTTAGCAAGTAATAATTGTAGTGGAAGTGGAGGTTGGGGAGGCTGCAGAATTGAAAGTGTAATACAGTGGAACCTGTACATAACGGCCACCCTCGGGACTTGAGGAACTGGCAGCTTGATACAGGTGGCCGCTTAATACGAGATCACTAAAAATACCCTCTGGGCTTGGTCTTAAGTCAATTTTAACCCTCAGACGTACAAGTGGTTTGCACCCCACCTCTGAGGCTTTTTTTTCTAAACGATAAAACATTAGCTCCTGACGTTTTCAATAGTTTTTTGTTTATCCCTCGCGCGCATTTTGAGACAAGTTTAGTGATGGTCAGTTACTACGGTTACGAGATATGACGTCATAAGTAGCAGGTAGTCAAGCCGTTTTTGAGTGAAAATGCATGTTTTTCAACTTCTTTCAACATAAAAAGTAAAGTTTGTGCATGGCATGATGCAAAGTGCTTATTTATGTGTTATTTTACATGTTTAGCACAAAAAATTACTATTTATGGCGGTTTTAACCTGGTTTCTAATTCTTTGTAAAATCCAAGATGGCGGCCAAGGTGGCGACCATTGTTGGTGACGTCAGAGGCCTCCAGCAGCGCCACTGCCCATAAAATATACCTCATCTTGTAGAGAAGATCAAAGGCTTGCCACTGAAGGCAAAATCGTTACGAAATACTGCAACATTTCAAAAACTCTGAGGAGGGGTTCCAACACCCCCCACCCCTCCCTTTGTACCACGGTGGGGGTATGAAATTGCGTGTACGTCCGAGGGTTAATAGCGTATGATACAAAAACGCTTCATGCTAGGAAACAGTGAGACAATCAACACTCTTTCAAGCGATCAACACTTAAAACAAAGTTCAGTGCAAACTTGTAACTTAACGGTATAATATATACGTAACATTGTGTAAAAGCACTGTGTAATAAATCTGATAACATCTGAAATGCGTCAATGACATAAACGGCCGAGTATCAGCTTACAGTAGCTTTATACCCCAGCTTTGTACATATTATTTCTTTGTATTGATGATGGACGCATTTTAAACACAATAAAATACCTCATAAAATGACATATAGCTCAGTTTTCGTTCAAGGGTGACCGTTTAATACAGCTAAAAATAACAAAGCTTAAGAAAGATATACATAGGACTGCTGCAGGGTGGCCGCGACTGCTTAATAGAGGTGGCGGCCTAAAACAGGTTTGTAGGAGCGATAAATCGAGACTTTGAAAACTGGCCGCTTAATAGGGGGCCGTTGTATACAGGTTCGACTGTAGTTCTACTTTCTAGAGTTAGATATTTTATGACTAAATCAATTGACGAGAAAAAGAGAAATTGTGTTTCAATAAATTGTGATATTAATTAATACGTGATGTGAAAACCGAAATATATGCATTCAGGATAAATTTATTGACGTCAAATATTCAACGTTTTTTATAGACGAATGTTTTCCGCTCTCTGTGATTGCCTGCAAAATGCATCCCCGTTAGTTCAGGCTATTTGTTTGGGACATGATCCAGTACAAGGTACGAATGGAAATCAGTCGACTCCTGGTAACTCGAACCCTCGCTAACTCGAACCAAAATCGATTTCCCCTGGATTTCTGTCATACATTCACTGTAATTTTACCCTCGGTAAAGGCGAACCCTCGATAACTCGAACTCCCGCTAACTCGAACCAATTTTCGTTTTCCCTCAGGTCATTTTCTATACAATTTTATCCTCGATAACTCGAACAATGTTCTGAGCCCTTAAAAAGTAGGGAAAAAAAGCCGTTTACGGGCGCCCGAAACGTTGAATTTTGGATTTCCTATTGACGTGTTGTAGGAATATAGTTTACTATTGGAGGCTGATATTGATTGTCAGAGGCTAACGTGAAGCAGCTTTTCTTCTCAAAACAGTAAAACGCATGCTCTATATATTTAGGCTATGTTTTGTTACGTTACGTCATCTTTTAATTTTCACTTGACATTTCTACAATTAAATGTGGTTAAAATGTTCACTGTGCAGTCAAAACTGATTTTTACCATACTCTCGGCTAGTTTCTTCGAAATCCCGATAACTCGAACCTTTTTTCGATTTCCCTAGAAGGTTCGAGTTATCAGGAGTCGACTGTATTTAGCCTACAGTAGCCTGAGCACCAGGCTTTGAAGATGTCATATAGCATATGCCATCTTGAATCTAATGAAACGATCTAGTAAATCTCGCTGCCAACCGCAAAGCCAACCAAAATGTACATTCGTTTGGGCGAAGAATTACACGTAAACGGCTTTCAAAATGTTAAAATAAAACTTACAGTACAGATTGTTCACCGTCCGCACGATGTAGATGTAGGCACCCGTAAACTGCTACTAATTAAGCCCTGGGCTAATACAACTTTGCAAGGTTTTTTCGATGGGCTTTCGATTTTGATTCGTTGTTACATCGTTCGATTGTTTGATTCTCACTTTTTATTGGTTTATTTCAGCGGGCGTAAATGCATTTTAGCACATCAAATTGTTCCTGCCAAATTGTCCCTTTTAGACCACACAATATGCCTCAATTCCCGACAAAGTGACAATAACTCCCGGGAGCGATAAGGACGTCCTAGGGTTTTGTCTTTTACCCAATCACCGGAACATTCAGAATTTAGATTTTTGACACAGATAAATGAATGCCTCTGTGCCAGGCACTATTCTCACTCTTTCTCTCCTCCTTCCGCCCTTTGCCTTCTCTGATATCATCTCCAATAACCCATTAGGAAGGCCTGATACTAAAATTACATCTATGCTGCTGTAATTGCTTGGCAAGACATTTTGCTACAATGGAACCTCTATATAACGAACCCCGTGGTATATCTAAAGATAATTTTTTGCCCCAGGTAGAAACAGTTCTCGATATTGCGAAAATATTTTGGTAATCCCTTGGCCCTTCGCTAAATCGAGGTTCCTATGTAGACCATTTATAATGATTGCTGCCAAACGTAAAATTTAGCCTTTTAGCCGTTAACTCTGCAGCTACTGAATTACTCATCAGGCCCCAGTTGTAGAGAAGGTGGATAACGCTATCCACCCGATAAATCACTATCCACTTGATAGCGCAATTGCTTTCCCTAACACCTATCCGCTGGATAGTGATTCATCCGGTGGATAGCGCTATCCAACTTTTGAACAACTGGGGGCCAGAAGGATAGAAACTTTTGAATGTTGCGCCATCTCCAAAAGTGTTCAGATAATTATGTGCTCACTGGTTTGCTTGTACCTCAAACATTCTTATGAAAATTAAATCCGACGTTGTCTTGTACTTCGTTAGCAGAGTTTGCAGACGTTCCTTCTTCTGATCATTCAGTTGTCAGGGAAGATCCCACTTGTGGACTTAAGCCTTTAAACCGATACCAGGAAGCCGCAGTACGAGAGGCCCTTGTTAAACCTCTCACCCTTGTTCAGGGTCCTCCAGGTGACTAATTAATTAAACTCTGCTGTATCATAGATTATGAAACAGTGTAGTGAATGCTACGTGCTGTGATTGGTGGTTGTCCACGATCTATTAAGTTTAATTTGAAAATCGGACAAATTCAAGGAAAATTTGTTATTTTTTGTTTGTTTGTTTGTTTGTTTGTTTTGATTCGCAGTTTTGGAAAAGTCTGCGAGATCAATTAGGATCAAGAATTTAAAGGTCTCGAAAAAAGTTTAGCAAGAGCAGTTTATAAGTGCGAAAAACGAGGAAATCGAGACACAAAAGATTTCCTGGCGAATTGAAAATGTCTAAACTGGCAGAAATCTGAGCAACACTTGCCATTCAGTGTCGATCATCGCTACAAGAGACTCGCAGTTTTCAAAATCTTTGCCCGAATATTCTGCTTTGGCCTTAAAAACATTTCGGCAAGAAATGTCTACAGGTAAGCAGGGTAAAAAAGAAAAAAAAGAGCGCCAGGAGGCGAGACGATTTGTTTGCGATTTGGAAAATCCAAGAAAATGTTAATATCTTATTGTCAGAGGAAAAATTAAAGCAACTACTTTCAATATGGATCGTAACCGGGAGTTACGATCCAAGGTTATTACAAGTCACGAAGGCACATGTTAACCGTAAATCAATGTGCCCGTCCTAATATTAATACTGGGCGTCATTTTATGTCTTCCTTGGCAAACACATTGATATTTCAACATAACCCTAGTACAGGATAGTTGAGATTTTATTGACTGGTTTATTTATTTCACAATGAACGTTCTTGAGATTCTGTAACATAGCATATGTACCTTTCATTTACGTGAAATATAAGACTATTCTTGTTAATACTTTTATTCTAAACTGGCACAAACCATCGAACAGTCAAGCGATACGAGGCAAGCTTGTCGTCGGTTATTTTCGTTTCTGTTCATTTTTTAAATGAATAGATTCCACTTTGTCGTCTGTCTGTTCAGTAATGGGTCGGCCTTCGGCTCGTGTGTCACTTCTTGTTCTTACCATATTTTGTGACGTCATCAATGCTCTGTTGAACAGACGACGGACGTCAAAATGGAATCTGCTTGTTAAACACTTAAATGAAGTGACTGTTTTCAAAACGGGTTGTGGTGTTGCGTCGACGGTGAAGTCACCGACTTTATCAACTCAGTTGACAAAACCACTGAACTGAAAGGCATACAAACATTAGTTGGTTCAACCAAAACAGTGTCTACTGCAACTTATTCCCAGCAATGACCTTCGTGAAGATTTTGCAGAAGATAAATACGTAATCTTTTTTGGTTGTATTCTGAATTACTAACGAAGCATCATTCTTATCCTTTGGATCTCTGCTTGTTCATCGCGCGTTAGTCGTTACTTCAGTGAACGTGAACGCCCAAACACAGGAAGATGACCTTAAGTTTACATATTTCAAGTAGCTCATAGTCTGTTTGGTTTTAACTTCTCACGGACAGACAAAAAGCAACCAAAATCGCATTTAAATCATTCGGAAAACAGAGACATTTTCTTGAAGAGCTTTCATTCTCATAGCCTGTCTTTTACATTCTATACTCATGTTAAATCCATGAACTCCGTCCATAAATATTGCTAATATTAATCCTTGCAAAAGAAGTCCTGATGTTTCCATGGAATTTTTGTCTTTTTAAAGGTACTGGTAAGACTGTAACTGGTGTCCATATCGCGTACTTGTTTACCAAACTCAATATGCAGCTTCTATCTCAAGAGACCAGCTCGCACAACACTGACACGGAATCTGCTAAAGCACCACCACAAGTTATTTATTGCGGACCATCAAACAAATCAGTGGACGTCGTAGCTTGTAAGTGTAAACTAAAAAAAGTAGTTAATGATGGCGCCCCATTAGTGTCATGGGACTGTCAATTCCCAAAACCTCACGGCAACACAATAAGACCCTACAGTACAACCACGTCAAGTCGCAAATATTAGGCATAGGAAAACAATATACAATAACTAGTGGAAACACCAAAGTTAACAGGGAAGTGATCAGCCACGGCAGAACTGTGATGTTTTCTTGGTTTCTGATGGTGTTGCATGTAAGATGGATTTACTCATCAGTTCGATTTCTTTCGTAGTGGCAAACATATTTATTGTCCCGACCCGGTATGATATTTTCTCTCAGTTTGTGGTTTTGTTGCTCTGCGTTGGCGTGTGTTTCCATGAGATTTCTTTGTGCCACCGTATTTTAGACTATGGTTACTCTATTGTTTTCCAAATACGTTTCTTAACCCACCCCGCCTGCCAATGTGACGTCACAAGGTAACGGGCAAAAGTCTCGGGTCGCTTGTGCAAATTAGGAAGAGATTCCACAGTAATTAGTCCGAGAGATGTCAAGGAATCTGAGCTGAGAAGCTAGCAAATATCGCTATATATCGCTAATTTGATCGTAAGTGTGTGAGCCTTGTTGTTGCTATAATCTGCTTGCGTAAACCGTTTTGATATGGGGGCGCACACGTTTCACCTAGCTGGTATCTCCTTCTCATTTCGGCTGTCAGAGCTGCCAGAGATGGTCCACCCTTTAATCTTGAATCCTCCTATGTCGACCAGCTTCTCTATGTTCCGTGTTACGCTTTCGTCTCTCCTCCAATCAACAGCATTCTCCATGATGTCGTCCATGTAGGTGTTGTCTCTAATGATTTGGCCTCTTGAGGGTACTTCTCTTGCGCCATTTTCGGCCGTTTTTCTCAATGCTACTGTGGCGATGGTTCCCGATGGTCTATCGCCAGATGAGACTCTCTGTATGACGTAAGTGTCTGGCTCTTTCCTGGCGTCCATTTCTCGCCATAGAAACTGATGCATGTGCTGCTCGAGCTGGGTGGTTCCCACGGAATGGTACATTTTCTTTATATCGCCAATTAACGCCAGCTCATTCTCTCTAAACCATATTAGCACACCCAGAAGCCTGTTCAGAAAGTTCGGTCCCCCAATAGTCATTTAACGTGTGACCCATGTATTTGACACTGGTGTTGAAGACTATTCTTACTGGAGTTTACTTTGAATCCGGACGTACAACTTCACGCTGCGAAACATAATGGATGGGCCCATCATAGGCTTCTAATTCGCTCTTCGTTAGCTTTCGGGCGACGCCCCTGTCTATCATTTGTTGTATCTGCTCTTGATACACTCTTGCGTGGTCAGTATTCTTGGCAAGTCTCGTTTCCGTAGACAATAGCATTCCGAATGCGGCCTTTCTATTGTCTGGAAGATCAGCCGGGTCTCTTATCCATGGATATGGAGTCATCCATCTATGTTCAAGGCTATTGAAGTGACGGATTTCTCTCAATCGACTGTAGCTCTTTCCCTTCCTTTCCCTTCCTTTCTCTGAAATAGGCAAGGTCTAGTCTCCAGAATAGAAGGTTCCATTTACAGTGACACATGTTTATATTTCATCCATTCTTTCGCTAATTAAACCGACCTAACTTCATATCAATCATTTCGAGTGTAAGCCTCTGTGGATTTCCTAATTCTTCACCAAATTCAGTAAAACTAGTTTGATACATCGATCGGCCCGTTGAACCCGAAATAATGCGAAATGACTTTCAAATTCGCATTTAAGCTAATTTTCCTCAAATGCATATTTTAATTCATGATAAATACAGCTTCACCAGCTTCAAACAACGTCCATAGCAGAGAAATTTGGTTTTGATATAACAAAATTAATTTATCAAAACATGTCCAGCACTGTGGTGCAATGGTCAAGGAGTTGCTTGCAACGTGCAGATGATCCGGGTTCGACTCCCGGCGACGCTGTTTTCTGTTTCTTTGTACCGTTTTTTTTTTTTTTTTTAGTCTTTAATCCTATTTTTCCTTTTGGCCTGTTTTCCTTTATTGACACTGCTGACCCTGCTGATCATGCACTTGGATCAATATATGTAAGTCTGGAGTTTTATTTTGGAAAATGGATTTCAAGAGCTCTTGATCTGCATACCGGCCAAGCTTACGGCCAGAAAAAAACATAAACAAACCATAACCCTTCGATGAACACTTTGCTCGCCATTTTGAAAGTCATCGACGCGAGACGTGACGTCACACTGGCAGGGGGACTGAGCCACCTTTTTGCTTGTAGACACCTCCCTCCCTCCCTCCAGCACGGAAGGATTATTTTTTTATTTTTCGGTGGCCTGGTTGGAAAGTTGCTTACGGTGGCGTACTCAGACGAAGCGAAGTTGAAAACATATTTGAAAATAAATGTGTCTATTTGACCTGAATCCTTAAGGTAAAATGCTTGAGATTCAAGAGCTGAAGATTATCCGTGTGTACGGAGATCGAAAAGAAGAGGCAGAGTTCCCTACTCCAAACAGACTTAAGCCCCTGAAACATTCCACGGATGATGAGGATCAGACAAAAACATTAAATCAAGAGCTCAGAAAAGTTTCTCTACATCACGTCATTCGAGGAGGCACGTGTCCATTTGCCTCGGAAATTCGAGAGTATGACCTCAAATTTGCAGCCGACAGGAAGGGTCGTGTGAGATCCAGCGACACTGAAGTGACGAAATACAAGGAGGTACTATCTTGTTAAATATCATTATGATACTAGCCGTTTTAACAATGTGTGATCGTGCAGGAGCCAGCTCCTCCTACTTATTGGACTTTTATATTTAACGTTTAAAGGGGTGTTCATGAAAGAGATTAATAATACATACAAATAAAGCATTTTTGCTCTCCATTTTTCCTCAAGGGTGTTTTTTATTCAGGTTCACGTAAGCAAACGATCCAAAGAGTTCCCTGATCTTCCTTAAAGGAAAGTAGCGTTCTTCATGTAGGCCGCCAAATCTTCCTTCCAAGCTCAGACCCAGCCTCCATGACGCCTGCTCCCCCCGAAAAGAAGCACACAGAACATTTTAACATACTCTTTCTCTAATACATGCATGTTTTATCATTACAATGATTAGTTAATAGGCAAAGCCAAGGAGTGGGTGCTTACATCATCAGGAGTCCAGGTCATCTTGTGCACATGTGCAGTTGCTGGCAGTCCTAGAATAGTTTCGTGTTGTAATAATATCCAGCAATGCATCGTAGATGAATGCGGCATGTGCTTGGAGCTTGAGTCGCTGGTGCCAATCGTGTTTTCAAAGGCTCGTCAAGTGGTTCTGATCGGTGACCATAAGCAGCTACAGCCAGTAATTCTGGACGATGTGGCGAAGAAACTTGGTTTAAACGTCTCTATGTTTGAGCGACTTTCAACACGTTCCATAATGCTGGAGTTGCAGTACAGGATGGTGAGAAAACTATGCGTTAACACTGGCTTTTGATTTGGAATTACTTTATGCTTGTTCTATAGGTTCAATTTAATGGTGTTATTCTTGCCAGTTAATTAGAGGTAATAAAAGTTGGAATCCCGTGTACGAAATGCGCTGTCGTTTAAACTACATTGGGAAAGAGCCAACGCTGGAAGAACCGGCTTTGCCTCGAGTCTCAGTAGTTGCGAAAGTGGCACCTATAGTTAACCATCTCTCAAAAGATCCTTTTGTTTTTGCCTTTTAGCATGAAAATATCTGTAAATTTCCGTCAAAGTATTTTTATGAGGAGAAGCTGAAAACCGATAAAACTGTGCCAAATGATGATCCTCCTCTACAGTCCTTTTGGCCTGCTCAAAGGATTCATCCAGGTACAAAGCTTCCTATAGCATTTTGTCACGTCGAGGGAGAAGAGGAAGCAAGTGCTATCAAGACATCTCACAGCAATGAACAGTCGAAAGCAAACATGCAAGAAGTCAGAAAAGTGGTAGGTGTGATGTGTGATGGTCTTCAAATTAGCATACTAAAATTATGTGCCATGATAAATGATAGATATATGTCGAATGTGTTAGCAAAGATGCCAATGCTACTAGGTTGTCCTTAAATTATCTGAAAATATTCTCATTTTGCATTAAAACTGAAACACTTAACAATACTTTGATACTCTGAAATCATAATCGCTTGACTTTTTCACAGGTTGTTCAACTGCAGACTTCAACATTTGCAACCATTTGCATATTTGAAATTTAGGGCATGTAAGATTAGACAGATTGACAATTTGTCGTAAAAGACTGGAAAATAGTGTTAACATAATATTTTTATTTGCGGCTAAAACGTTGCGTTTTTCATTTGGTGACAATGAAAGAGAGGCTAGTACATTAAAAAAAGTAGGAGAATTCCAATGGGTTGGTGTTAATTTCATTGGAAGCGGCCGATTGAAAGAGGCTGCCCACTCCGGTATCGGTCGGAACTCCAATGTCTTTCTCCTCAATTAAACAAAAAAGGGAGTCTATTTGATTCATTTTGATTTTTATGTTTCAGATTGACGTCGTCAGATGCTTAGTGAAAAAGAGGGTGCATCAAAAAAATATTGCGATCTTATCACCTTATAGAGAACAGAGACAAAGAATCAGTGACGCCTTGAAAAAGGAAACGTGCAAAGAAGTTTTAGTTACAACAATCACCAAAAGCCAAGGTAATTTACAACTAGTTCTTTTTCTTCCCTTTGCGAATGTATCATTCTACGACTACCTTGACTACTAAAACACGATATGGTAGTACTCAAACGTCCAAGGTTAGTGAACTGTTTCGATATACAAATAAACCAAACATCTAAAACTCAGCGTGCACAGATCATTGCCAGCAACTTATAATAAGCCAGGCGATGGTAAGGCCTCCACAATTTTTGTTAATGCCTTTCTTTATAACGTTTTAGCGGTGAAAAGAACTCACAGATAAATATCTTGTATTTAATTCTATTTAATGTTCATTTAACCATTAATTTGATTAAATCTCAATTCTTAGGAAGTGAATGGGATTACGTCATCATATCTTTGGTTCGCTCCATGAAAAAGGAAGACATCGAAAGAGAGCCCTCTCTCAGCTGGCTCCGTGAACATTTGGGATTCTTAACAGATGACCATCAGATGAACGTGGGAATAACACGAGCACGCAGAGGGCTTTGCATCATTGGTAGGTCCAGAACCTTAAAGGCATTGAATACATTGAATTAAGTACATGAAAATTTCGGCGTCTGAACCATTAGGAGGGCCTGTTTCAACTTGGAACGGCTCAGCCTTCTTCCCGCCAACTGCTTGGCCGGGAATTTCGACTGTGGATCGACTTTGGAACGGTTTTGATTCAGAATGCAAACCCAGCAAACATAAAACAGCTTTTCGGGCCTGAAAACCTACCGGGACGTTCAATAAACAGGCTCCAGGAGCGCAGCGTCGATATACGCACATACGCCCGTACCTACGTGTGCAGCTTATGTATGGATTCTTGTTATATTTTCTATAAAAAAAAATTTATCATTAAATCGGGATGACTGATGCACTTTTCTAATTTTGCACTAGTTGGTGTCTTTGTGTTAAAATTTCCTTTATCCTTTTATTATTTAATAATTCTGTAGGAGTCACTGGCCTTTTCTTTTACCGTAAACAGTCGACTGTACCTTACCAACAACACTAGAGATAGATAAAATAAAAAACTACTGCATTTTAATATATGTGTATTAATTTACTAAAAATGTCTTGCGGAAAACGCTGGAAGTGGCATTTCCGAGAGAATGCCTCCAGACACTCCTAGGTTGGGTTGGGGTACAATCTCTTGCGCGTGCTAATATACCTTTTCAAAACTCATCTCACGCTACGCCACTGAAAGTCTATTAGCAAGCTAAGGAAAAAAGAAAAAAAAAACGGATGATAGGTATCAGATCCTTGATTAATTCAAACGAGCACTTTTAAAGATATCAAAAGAACGTCATCAAATGTTTTTTGAAAGTGGCAATTTATGACGTAGATGATTTATTTTTCGTTTATTTAGGTAATCAAAATCTTCTGAGCAAGCACGATATGTGGCAGAGTTTGCTACAATTCTACGAGGAAAATAAGTGCGTGGTGAATGAAAGTGACTGGCCTTGAAGCATGCATTTGACAGAAAATCTTATGTTATTCACAGCAAAAGCTGATTACATTCAAATAACGTTTATTTAAGACTAACTGTAATGAAAAAATTGAACTAGTGGTGGTTCTAATATTGCATAAGAAAACGTTTCAGTTTAATCTTTAGATTTATGTTTTCAATGAGCTTACCTTGTTCGGTACGTTTTCATGTGTCTCACCCTAATCGCTATGTAATCCCAGTGTCTCTACTATTTCCCTTAGTTTTTACCGAATAAATCTTTTCAGCAAGGCAAATTTGTATTTTGATTTCACTTTCGTGGTAAGCCTTTGTCATGTGCTGTTTTTTTGTTGTTGTTGTTGTTGAGCCAAATAATTGTCAAATCGGGTGTCCTGCATTTCTTCCCGGTCCCCTTAACAGGACGCCATTTAATAAAAATCTTCTTAGCCTCGTTTTCTCTGTCGGTACTATAAATAAAAGAGGGTGTGAATGGGGTTAACCGACTAGCGACAAAGGGCGAAAAATATTACTGACTACCGACAAAACGAGTAAAAAATTGCCGACTACCGACAGGAAAAATATTAACCGACTACCGACTTAGGCTGACATTATCAGTATTTGTTTTCAGAAAAAAGGGCATTTTGCATTTTTTTCCTAGCCGTTGTGGGAAGTAACCTCTTTAAATTTATGACTCATTAGATGGTCTAACAGAAAGAACTTCCTCTTTTGTTGATAAGGGTACATTACTACAACCAATATCATAATCACAGAAGCCGCACCTTAAAGGTGCTACCGACTTTATAAATTTTATTGAAAAGACAAAGGTGAAAAAACTGAGCGTCTCTTGTTTCGGTCCGAGAAATGCTTAGAATAATCCTCAAAGAAAATTCTTTCCAGCTTAATGTAAAGCACTATATAGTAAAAAACCACGGTACCGCGATGAGCACATACAGCAGTTTCCTTTCCAACATTTTCATGGCTGCATACATTGAAACACAAAGTTAAGCAAAACCGTCTTTAAACGAACTGTTTGAAAAAGCTACATAGATGATACTTTTTCCCTATGGGACATAAGTAAACCAGACATGGTAGATTTCTTCAAATTCACGGATCAAGTAAACTTACTTCACCCTACCGCTCTACTGGCAATAAAATTTACGGCCGAAATATCTGACACTGAGACAATCCTTTTAGACCCCGTTGTATACAAAGGCACAACATTCAACGAAAAATGAGAAAAAGCTATCATTGACGTAAAGACGCATTTTAAACGGAAACCTTCCAGTATATACATTTTCACCTCTTACCACCCACCAATTGTTAAAATGGATTTGACAAACAGGAAGCCTTGAGAATCCTGCGAACCAACTCCTCTGAGGAAGTATTTCAGATTTCAAAAACCGGTTGATGGACAGACGCTGGCCACACAATTTTGAAATAAAAATTGCTATTAGAAGTAAAACTCACAGAAGGAAAGCAGCGCTCCTGAAACAAAACAACAAGGAAGAAAAAGAAATATTGTCTTTCGTGACACAATACAAGCCCTTCAGTGTCTATTATGAAAGAAGCTTTAATGAAAAAGTGTAATCTCATACAAAACCAAACACTACCTTGCCAACTTAACCCTCGGACGTACACGCAAAATCATACCCCCCACCATGGTACAATAGGAGGGTAGATGGAACCCCTCCCCAGAGTTTTTGATTTTGCCTTCACTGAAAAGCCTTTGATCTTCTTAACAAGATGGGGTATATTTTGGCGGCCTGTTACGTCACCAACAATGGTCGGCATCTGTGCCGCCATCTTGGATTTTACCAAGAATTAGACTGATCAGGTTAAAACAGCGAGAAATGGTAATTGCTTGACAAGAATAATAACACATAAATAAGCACTTTGCATGATTTTAGCTGCAAGATTTTTCTTTTATTGTTGAAAAAGTTGAAAAAGAGACATTCATTTTCACTCAAAATGGCTTGACCACCTGCTACTTATTACGTCATACCTCGTAACCATAGAAACTGATCATCACTAAACTTGTCTCAAAATTCGTGCAAGGGATAAACGAACATCTACTGAAAACGTCAGGTGCTGAGGTTTTATCCTCTTGGAAAAATCCCAGAAAAACCCCTTGTACGTCCGAGGGTTAAAGTGAAAATTATGGCAAAGGACATGCTTGTTAGAGCCAAAACATTAAAGGTATAGATGTGCAGCCTGTCACCCCTTGCAGTTTTTCACTAAGAATAAATTAAGCCAGTATCCAAAAGGCTGGAGTCCATTAATTAATTAATTGCTTTTTACTGTGCCCTGTAGTCGACAGGGAAACCAAGTTCGCATTTACAATAAAAGGTTTGGTGATTTTATCAGTACTCATGATATTCATTTGGCAAACAATGGTGAAATAAACGATCATGTTGCATGAACAAACAAGAGTTAATGAAATTCATTCGTACAAGTTTTACTCTTTCCTTAGGGATCAAAGTCTTGAAACTGGGTGAAATACATAAACATATTACTAATTAACAAGCGTTTTTACTTATTAAGTGCGATTTTCCGACAACCGACAAAAATCAAAAATTTTAAACGACTACCGACAAAGTAACTGAATGTTAAACGACAACCGACAAGTCGACCGACCCCCCCCCCCCCCCCCCCCCCCCCATTCAGACCCTCATAAAAGATCCTGGCTTTTTCTCGGTCCGTAATTCAAACTAAGGAAAGATAACGCAGCTAACCTGAGGTATTTGGTGGAAAAATTATTCAATTAGCTATAATCTTAAGTATCAATAAAATTTGTCGTTGTTTTATTGAGTACTCCTTCTCGTTTTCTTAAGTAGATCAATAGTAACGTTGGATTGCACATCTAAATGCGAAACGAGGATACTACCGATCCAGAAAAACAAGACTCCAAGATTCCTGGCAAAGTATTCATTAACGACACAAGAGGAACAAAAATGCTTAACAGATTTATTGGGGAACAGGAAAGGGACGTACTGCTTTCATGATGTCATTATAAATCTCTACCATTAAGGAGCCAATCGGTACCGGACGGCTTAGAAAACAGGCTTTTACACCAACAATGCCAACGGCGCTCCTGACCGAGACCCTTCAACCTGACATCAACCGTTGGTCAGCTTTTTTTTATGCATTAATCACCAGCAAACAGAGTCTTACTGATAGTCCCGCTCATTAAAATCGATGAGAGCCAGTAGTACGTAAAAAATTCTCAGTTGGTGGAGCAATGCAGCGGCAAGGCATCACCAATTGCAGAGGCCACAGATATGAATCCCGGTGAAGTCCCGATTTGTTTTACTTTAAATCAGAGTTGGCAAAATCATCGTATCAAAAATTTTACAAACAAAGATTGGTAAAATCTGGATTGTCGTCAAATATGAAAAGGACATGATTGGAAGGGAAATCAAGAGACACTAATGAGGAAGTGTGGGTGCCTAGGTAGGTATATTCTTGCGAAACATCACTGTCGTAAAGGCTATAATCAGCACACTTACTTGCACGTTTCCGAAAGAGTATGTTCCATACACAACTCACGAGGTCGAGATAACATTTTCGAGCGAATATAGGTTGATTTTGAGGAGGTCTTCGCTGGGGCCTTCGGTCAGGTCTTTCTTTAGTTTTTAGTTCTGTGCTTATCCTGCAATGCAAATGGTTTGTGTTTTGTTTACTCCTCTCAACGGCCTGTAAGGGAAAACCCGCCTGCTAAAGCTAAACAAAAGGTAAAGGACTTAGGACTCATAAGGGTCTCATAAGTTAACGCCATAATTTTGAGTTCGTTCCAAGCCTGTTTTTTTATGTCTGAAACGACCAGCCCCTTCCTTTCAAAAGTCAAATGGTCGTCTCGATCGCAGGCGCAAAGGGGAGGCGGGGGATGGGACACGCAACGCCTTCTGGGTCATGCCATGTTTTATTTTTTGGTCGGAGAGGCAGCCCAATAATATTGATCACGCTTACTTTTACCTTATGGGGGTACGTAGCTATAGATGTGTACACATACTCAGTGATCGTGGTGATTTAAGCAATCTAATTGGTTCGCTATCTCGGACTATTCAACAATATTCACCTCCTAGCGAGGGGATAGTGTGTGAGCTTGGTGTTTTTCCCATTTTTTTTTTTAGAGAATGATGTTTTAAAAGTCGACAGAATCCTAGGATTGACTTTTTTTAAGGCAAGAAAAGACTTCAAGGATTCAAAACGGCGTTTTTCCATTTACTGTAGCTGCGTTTTGTGCTCGATGGATTGTTTACAACTCCCGTTTATTCGCGTAGAAGGAGCCGTTTTGTGAACTCACCGTTTCCTAACAAGAAACATTTGGCCCAAAAATCGAATTATATTTATGACAAAAAAATTTGAAAGCAAATGTTTGCAGAATTCTACGTTTCAAATAAATAGGAAAAAGAATGCTACAGGAAGACGATGTCATACCTCGAGCAACCGCGCCGACATTTTTGTCAGCTCTTCATGGGAAGAACGACACAACAAACCTTTTTGGCTATGAACTTGGCGAGTCAACAGAAAACAACAAAGTTCTACTTTTCTTCTCAGGTAAGGAAACAATTCTAACTTTTAACGGTTCCATTTAAGCCATTACGCTGTTGTTTGCGAAGTGTTAAACTTGTGAATTGCCATGTTTCAAAATTCTGCAAAAATCTATTTTTAAACTTACGCTTGGTTTGATCCGTCAATCAAATGGTACTTGGTTTCCTCTCTGATTTTGTATAGATCACCTCGTGTGTATATACTAAAACAATATTATTCTTTTTAATATCGGTGAATAATGGCTTTAGGAATATTTACCTCGCCGCTTCGCGGCTCGCTAAATATTCAGCTACTTAATTCACCTCGATTTCAAAGAAAAATTGTTAATTATTCTTCTTTTTTGCTAGGAAGACTTCAGTGAACAAATTTCTTTTCACGAGGACCAAATATTGCTTTTTTTTGTGAAATTTCGTTCCGCCGGCAAGAAATTTCTCAGCATGTCACAAAAATAGATTTTCGAGTCAGTTCATCAGCTCGCTCGCGAAATTTCGCCGATACACTAGGTGCAGTCCGAAATATTTGCCGCTTTTCAATAGCCTTTGAAAGCAGACGTATTTCCTGTCGTCGCTTCTCTCTCTCATCACACACACTGATATACACACAATAATATATTTTACACTTTTTTTAAAGAACAGTTTAACAGATTTGGCAAGTTTACCAAGCTTGGTAAACCTTTATATAGAGAGAAAACCGTTTACATAAAAACCCATGAAACGGCCATAAATCGGCCCGTGGACCACACAGGAGAGACGTAACACACATTTTAAGTAAGGTAAGCTGTTTTTTATTGAAATCCTTTCATTTTCATAGGTTACAGAAACGATAGGTTCTTTTCCCATACAAATCCTTATATTTTTGGAATGTTACGAAACAATGCCGATGCTCGCCGATGCTCATATTTCGAGCTTGGGCTACCTGTGGATAAACTCAAACATTTTTCGTAAATCTTCTAATCGTCTCTTTAACTTATAGTTTTCTTTTCGCATTGTGTTCACTTTGCCCTTTTCTGATATTTCCAGCTTGATAACTTACGGTGGCGGTAAAAATAAACAATGCACGTAGTGTATTGTATTGTGAAGCGTCCTTAACACTGTCTGAGCTCAGGGTTGAGAGTAACCTGCGATCAGGCGTCTTCTTTTTAAGAGACAAAGAGGTATAATAAAGAGAAGGCATGATCTCAGGCTAGGTCATGTGAAGAGAAGCGACGACCGCTATGTGTTTGTGTTTGTCAAAATTCAAGGTTATGTGCAGGTAGAATTTGTTCCCTATATACACATAAAAAACGTTTCCGCTTCGAAAGCCAATTACCTAATTGACCACTACAGAAAATACCAGAACATACCATAATGCTCTTTGTTTGTCACCCCCCAATAACTGAAAACAATGCTTATGCAAAATTTTGGGCTGACAAACAAAGAGCATTATGGTATGTTATGGTATTTTCTGTAGTGGTCAATTATGGCAATCAATCATAGTTTCAATTCGTAAACAGTTTGGTGGTCCTGCTGGTGTTGGAGCATTCAATTGCGGAGCGATCAGTTGTTTTTATAAGCCCGGCTTTGGACCCTCTGTCGAAATTTTGCTAGTCACCAATTTGTAGAAGACAGGATCAGAATCAAACCCCCAACAAATGACTTTTGCATTCGTATGCTAATACCATTTGACTGCTTTGTTACCGATATTTTGCATGTATGGACACATTTACGAGTGACGTCTCTGTCGGTTTCTGAGAAAGTAAACCGGAAATCATTATTTTTTTCTGGGAAGCGGAAATGTTGTGTTATTTAGCAAAAATTGGGGCAAGACATTATCGCAAAGGTAGTAAGTGAATGCAGGGTCATTGTTAATGCTGTATTGTAAAGAAAAAACACGTAATTCGTATCGTGTGTCTGCGACCTTGGATCCAGTGAATAAGAAGACATCTCTTCGCGTCACGAGGTAACCAGTGAGGTGATAATAATAGATGAAATAACAACTATTTTAAATAGCCTGTTGTATCTTTGTCTCTTTAAATAAGAAGTAACAGAGGTAAGAAAAGTTTCAAACATTTGACGACATATTCAACAACATACAGGCTGGCATCTTCACATATGTCATTAAAGTGGCATCAAGATACATAGCTTATAAAATATACAATTTTTGAAATAATTATGTTGACGTGCCAGTAAAATGTTGATGATGCTAAATGTTTTTGTAGCGGTAGCTGTGTCAGTCTATCTAGATATATCTGAACAGAATTACATTTGAGGGCATTGAAAATGAAGAGAAATGACAGAGCTAGCAAGTGATATGGCATAAAGATAAATCTTGCCAATGTTTAATTTTGTCGGTAAAACCACAGGCTTGAAGAGGATTAGAGTGATTTCCCGTTGAAAAGACAATTGTTACTTAACAGAAAATGACAAACGCTATGTACGGGGAAACTTATCCAGTGTGAAGAAGTTGAGACCAAAGTCTAGCGGAAATAAATCGATCTAAGGACACAGGAGACAGCTCATCGAGTCAATCGGATGATGGCTAGCGGTACTGACGTTAAACAAAATAACTGGGCCAGACGATCTAAAGTACAATACGGTCAACTAACCCGCGATTTAAACAGAAACCAAAAATCTATTATGAAGCAAACCGTGTACCGTGTGAATCTTTACGGATTTGGCCAAGAATCTGCGTAATGTGAACGGGACCGTGAAATAAGAGAACAATGAAAATGAATTTAAAAGTCGAAACAAAATCTGGAGTTGCGTGCGTTCCCGATTCATAAAACTGTATTTTAGGGTTGAAGAATATACCCACAAATCACAATGTGAATAGCACTGAATAGAATATTGTCTCTCTAGTTGCCCGGCAAAATTAAGTTAAACACGACGGTGCAGTTGAAGACGACCCGATAATAACGGCGACTTATTTCATATAAGTGCTAATGGTATGACGGCCAAGTTTTGAATGTTGAGTCTACCACTTTGAACTTTAATAATCACCCACTGAGTGCGTCTATTAGTTATTCAAATGAATCAATGAAGCGCGAGAATTGGAAGCTGAATTTAGAGTTGAACAGGATGTGTGACTTTGTCGTCTATTGTTTTTGTTTGGCCTTTAATATCCCACTGCCGGTAAGCACCCGAAAAGATAAATATTGCTAGAGGAGCTATAAAACAATTCCAAAGTTAAGCCAAGTTTTCATGACGAAAACGCCTTTACGCTGAAGAGGATTAGCACGTGCACGCGCGCGGATAAAACAAGGCACGAACAGGGCACGTTTTAGTTCAATAATTGGATGGGATGTGAGACTTTTTATTCATTCTCTTTGTCAGACAACTGAAGCACAGAATTTAAATGCTTTTTTTGATAACGCTGTGAAAAGCAAGGAAGCCATGAGAAGCGAAATCAAAGGCGACAACAATATGTCCCGCTCTTTTCCATGAAACACTTTGTAGGAGTCTGAAATGAAAGATTTTTTCTGCGGGTGGCCGGGTGCGAATTTATTCAAATGAATCGACGAAGCGCTAGTTTTGAATGCTGAGTTTACCACTTTGAACTTAATAACCCACTGAGTGCGTCTATCAGTTATTCAAATGAATCAATGAAGCGCTAGATTTGAAAGCTGAATTTAAAATCTTGTAAAAAAATATTTGAATGCAGTCTGAACAATATTTGCAAAGCCCCTTAAACAACCTTTGTCATTGAGTAACCGAACCGATAGGGTGACGACAGTATTTTTGGCCCTCTCCCCCTGCGTGAGTTTCGCTCTGAGGCAAATGTAACCCTTACCCTCCCCCCGAGGAATTCGTTCAGTACTTGACACTCGCCGAAGTTTCAAATTTTGCCGCCTCGGTAGTCATCGGAATTTTGCATTGTGGATATTCAGGACAATAGATGGTACAACCATTAAGTTTAGTTTAAGGTACGAGTGAGACCTTGTTTTCTCTCTAGTACTCTACAGTAGTAACTGAGTGTAGGCGCTGTAGTTGCTGTAGTTGCTACAGGAACTACACCAAAGTACCGTGACGGCAACTACTGCAATTTCACGAACTTCACCAAATTACAGCAACTACACCAAGGTTCATAAACTACACAAACTACACCAAACTACAGCAACTACATTAACTACACAAACTACACCAAACTACAGCAACTACAGCAACTACATGAACTACACCAAACTACAGCAACTACACCAAACTACAGAAACTACAGCAACTATACGAACTACACCAAATTAAACTAATGCAGCTACATAAACTGGACCAAACTACAGCAACTACACGAACTACACCAAACTACAGTAACGTTAACTACACCGAACTACAGCAACTACAACAAGCTACCACAACTGCACCAAAATGCTAGAACTACAGTCAAACCTGTATTAAGCGGACCTCTATTAAGCGGTCACCCTCTATTGAGCGGTCACCTGTCAAAGTCCCGGAAATCACTTCCCTTATTTACTGAAAACTTAACCTCCACTAAAATTTCACCTCTATTAAGCGGACGCGGTCACCCTTTCTAAGATCCCAAAGTGACGATTTTATTGTTTTCACCTGTATTAAACGGTCACTGTGTTTACATTAAAAAATTCTGGAGTCAAGTATAGCAAAGTTAAAATCACAAGTGTAACTTGTTTCCACAAATGTCTCGAAATCAACTGTCCGAACAGTGATGTTCGGTGATTTTTAACAGTAGTGCCAACATTGAACATCAAATTGATCTTAAACCTAGTTACTCTTTAACCAACTGCACGAAAAATTGTCCCCTTCAAAATGATATTCACAAGGCACTTCTAAACCATAACCAGCTCCTCTGTTTGTGTTTTTATTTAAAAATACAAAAGATAATCAAGTATCAAATGAAAAGCCATTCCCACTAACCCTGATGTTGAATTTTACGATACCTGTATCAAGCGGTCACCCTGTATTAAGCAGTCACTTAGCCATTCCCTGTGGGTGACCGCTTAATGAGGGTTTGGCTGTACACCAAACCACAGGAACTACACCAATCTACACCGACTACATTAACTATTGTAGAGTACTAGAGTTTTAACTGGGCATGGATTGTCTCTATATTCGTGACGGTTATCATGATTCATCAAAAATGAGTAAAAATTTTGCATAGCAGCTTATCTGCTTTACACTAAAAAAGATGCAACTTGTTAATAAAATCAAATTTTCAGTTTCATATGCACGTATAGTCTTAGTGAAACTGCTATTATATGATTTGTGAAGCGTATTGAGTACGTATCTATTTATTTCAAATCATTAAGCATTGCTCTTAATAAATAAATTTGAAGCTCTAGCTTCTCTGATTTAATTCCTCGCGAAAAGAGGGCCGAAGGCCCTCGCGCAGCGACGGTTTACAACGTTGTCCGAATTTGCATAGCGCGTGGAAAGTGCTCCTATGTGACCCTAAATAACTAATTAAATCGCGCGAAAATTTATTTGTGGGTTATAATTATGTATATATTTCTGTTTCCGGTTACGTTAGTGTGAGCATGGGCAAGGACGGCATCAAGCGAGAAACTTGGTTTTGACTGTTTTTGCGGCTGTTTTGGTGATCAAGAAATAGTTCAGGAGAGATATTTTGACTACAGAGGTATTGTACTGTGAACATTAAAAAATTGGACAATTAGCTTAAAATTAGAGTAAAAATCGCTCGAGATAAAAGAACAATCACGAGCCACGCTTCGCAGACGAGTTTGCTTTAGACGTCGTGGGATATGTTTGTCGGATTTGGAGGGGCGTTTCAGTTCGGTTTTTTACCGTCAAAACCCTGCTTTCCCTGAAATTTGCCTTTCAATTCAGGTTATACTGACGCAAACCGCCATTTAGTTTGGCGCTTTCCCGCCGATGAATCACAGATTAGTTTCAGCTTCTTTAAGGGTGGGCCTGCCCGCGAACCTGACTTGTTCTTTTTTTTTTTAATCCGGCCAAATACTGATGCTAAATATGCTTTGGAATACACCCTTAGAAATAAATCAGGACAATTCAGAAAGAATAAGAAGGAAAAAAAACTAACCGTAGCCATTGGCTAGGGAATGCGGGCGAAGATAAGCTTGACGAAAACCGCTTTCATAATATTGTAAGCCCTTTTAGTTCCAGTGTCAGCAAAAGGATGTTGAATAAATATTACTGCCGATCATAAAACTGGATTGAACAACACAGTAAACAAGTCTCATAATTAATTCAACGATTTCATTCATATTTGCTTAGCAAATGGTGAGGAGCGAGGAGAGAAAGCTGTATTCGCTGACAAAGATACATTAAAACAGTAATGCGTGACAGAAGTAATGCCTGTTTACCGTCATGACTGCACGAAATCGTATTTAAATTCAATCGAATATTCAATTCGTGTCCAATGAACAAAGGCCGTTGATAATGAAAACAGCTTAAATTACCACTGGAGTTTAAGGCTTATTGAAGCGCAAGGAACCCGAACGCTGTTTTAGCTGATAGAAAAATTGGATATATTTACGCTGTATTAGCTTATAAAATAATAAGATGTATTTACCTTTGTTCCTGTGTCTTTATCAGTCGTTTTGGAAGGGATTTGAATCCGATCAGAGACGGTTAACATTGCTGGTTATCAAATGCGTTTGCTTGTCTGGCGCGTCGTAAATAAGACGCGCAAGTTTAGTCTCGCGTTTCTAATATTGTCATGTTAACTATTATAACTCTCGATCTCCTTGGGAGATGATCTCGGGTTTCGAAACGTGAGACGATATTTTAGGCCTCACGATACGGGATTTTCGTGGCTGGTCACCCATCAAGGTCCTAACCGCGTCCGACACAGCTTAACTAAAAAAAAAAAAACGAGATTAAAACCAAGTTTTGCTAGAGTTAATGTAAGATACCCATTTCAAGTTTCAATGTTCATTCGATAGACTAATTCATTAGTTGTTACATATGATTGTTGCAATTACTATCCTTCTCCTAACTGATATGATTTTCCCCTCCTCGTGTTTTGTTTGAATTTTAGCATGGCGGAAGGAGGCCAACCTTTGTCGGATGAAGTTGATAGGTAAGCTTTGAATCCAGACAAGATATCGACTAGAATGTGAGAGAAGTTGTATATATAATTTCATTACTTAAAACGTCTCTCTCTTCTTTTAATTTCAGTGATCAAACGGAGGAATTTTTAATGCTTCCTTTCAGGGTACGGTTTAAGACTCGCACAGTGTCTACATAATTCTAGCAAAATTTTCACCCAATTATTTATGTTTTTTATTAAACTTTCGTGAAGCCTTTGGTGAAGAAAAGTATTATTCTGTAGTTAAGTCAAAGTCTTGGCACAGTGATTACATCCGGCTTTAGTTTGGTTGGCAACAAAAACAAATTGTACTTGACACGGGTTCGTTTGTTCATTCTGTTTGCTCGCTGGGAAGATTGCATGAAGTTTGATGGTAGTTAGCATTTTATTTTTCTATAATACCACTAAAGAAAATTTACCATACCATGGTCCGAGACCTTTTAAAATAAAGGAGGTACCGGCTAGCCAGCAGCAGTTAAATGCAGTTAACTAGTTTATAGAGACCAGTTTGTGAAGCTGTGTGTAACATCGATTCAGCAGTTCGTGGGAAAGCATAAAGCCCTAAACATCATGTCAATCGAGCTATCAGATCTGAAATAGCCTTTTTATAGTTATCAGACATCCTAGTTTTTTTGTTTTTTTTTTTCAGGTGCCGCCACCACTGGCGCAGCTGAAAATGCAGGGTGATGAAAGGTTTCGAGCACACGACTATGAAAAGGCTGCACATCTTTATCTAATGGCACTTAACTATCCAGTTCCTCTATTTATGGCCGACGTGCCCGCAGTTTCCGAACAGTTATTTCGCAGGAGAGCTGTGTGTTTGTATAAAAAGGTAAGCTTAGTAATCTTGAAATTACATGCAAGTTTTCGACTACTTCAGTTGTCCGACTATTATATTTCTGCTAAGTAACGACTTGCATTTATTCATATGTTCTGATCTCGTGGTTTCATTTCAGGAGCCCATAATCCGGAGTAAGCAACTCGCATACTAAGCCTATGTCACGGCGTTTTCACGGACCTTTTTTTAGATACACCTGAGAACATTTTTTCCTGTCGTTAGGGGCTCCTGTTCTTGTGTATTAGAAGTTTGCCATCGTTTTTTCATCGTAACAAGAAGCCGGCATTGCGTATTCACTTCAAACATTACAGGCTTAAGGTGGCTGAACACAGGTTTGTGGGAGGTCAGCGGTAACTCGCTTGACGGCGCTTGTTTTAAATTAGACAAACAAACATGGCAGCAAAAAAGCAATGGAACACAGAAGACGATTTCTCATAATCTACTCATTTATCGTATTTTAAATAATGAGAACATTAAAATGGAAGTTGAACAGACAAATTTTGTGACACATTCAATAATTACGGTACAATTATATTATTGCTTATGTAAAAACCCGTCTGTTAAAATTTGGTCAAATAAGTTTCAAATGGTAATGATTAATTATAGTAAGCTGTGTGCAAGTTTATAGGTAGATCTAATGAGCAAATTTTATGTAAACTGAGCAAAAGTGAAATTTTAAGGTTGTATTTAGTCGTTCATGTTGCCATGGAACCCACGAAAACGTCACATTTTACCTGTCAATCAAAATTTTTCATCAGTGTATTTTTCACTTGCCAAGTTTCAGCTTGTGAGCTGTAACCTTTCTCTTTCCATGATTTGGCAAATGACATATACTCACAAACTTCCAAAACTGTTCAGCCACCTTAAATCCATGAGCGTTCTAAGAACTTAGACCACAGTCCTATTAAACAGCTGGCATAACTCGAACTTGGGATCTCTTCTTTTTCTGTATCGCATCTACTAGCAAATCGCGTACATTAGTGGATCTAGCGGAGGGGACTGGGCTCCGGGCTCCACCTTATTTACAATCCAAACTGAGGCCCCCAACACCGGGGGCCGGGTCCCCCGCTTATCTTAGGGTCAAGATAAGAGGGCCCTGCTTACTTAAGATCTGAATCCACCACTGTCGTGCATTTGGAGAGCTACTTCGCTTGGGGCTCAGTGGCCTGGTTAGTCTGGGAAAAAAGGTTCGTTCCCTAAGCTTATGCTCTCTTTCGTAGAGCTGATTTCCTTCTTTCCATTTTAAAGAGCTTCAGTCTCGAATTTATCTATCACGCTTAAAATTGCTGAGGAAGTGCAAACTCACTTCCCGTCTTTAAGCAAGATTAATGATTAACATAATAATGTCAAAACGGTTATTAAAATGAATAACTTCTAAGGGGAACATTTCGTTTTTGATCATGACGGTGAGAAATAATGTGTGAACGAGCTCTGTCGTAGAATCTTCACAGTATTGTACCACCCGTCTTCCTTAGACCTTAATTCATCATTTCACAGGGCAGATATTGTGAGGCTGTTGAGGATAGCGACAGAGGTAAATATGATAATCTTTTTTAAATTGAAATAGACCTTTTGAGATTACAGTGTATTTTCACTCTCATGCGTGCACTGATAACTGTCAGCACCGATTGTTCGGTTACATTGTGACACCTTAATTCCTTGAAATCCTGTAAACGCCGGGGAAAGTTTGTGCAACAATGCAGTAACGGAAATTTTATGCGTGACGTGGCCGAGATTTTCTACAATTATGCAACATTGAAAGTGACAGGTGATTGTTAACTTAAATGGTTAAGGTGGGTAAGCTCCTGGCGATTGTAATTTACCTTAAGAATACAGATGTTGGAAAGAAATAATATTATCATTGTAGGTAATGCTAGTCATGGAAGTAGATTCTACTGCAGCTGCGATTTGTTTCGCGCCTCTTTTTCTACTGCAACTTAGACAATTGCGAAAATAGTGAGATATTGTACCATGCGCGTGCTCTTTAGATAAGGTGTCAGCGTTAGTTGCTCCCGAAATGGTGGAAAGCGCTCTTCAAAGGATTAATCAACGCTATACAGTGGATGGAACAAGTGCTTTCCCTATAAATGCTATCCACTGATAAAGTTAAAATCAATGTTCCTTTTTATTCCGGTGATAGCCATTACCATTGCTGAATGTATTAAAAGCAAACACATGGTGGATTCCATTTTCATTAAGATGAAAGCAATAGAGTGTCTTGGAGACAATGTTCAGGCTTTCATGTTGGCTGTTTTGTGCAAGTTCTTGAGACCGGAAGTAAGTTTTTACTGCACTGTAATTTTCAGGGAGTTATAATAACTCCTCTAGTGGGGCTAATTTAACTCCTTACAGTGGAGTTATTTTTCGTGGAGTTATTTTAACTCCAAAAAGGAGTTTAAAGAACTCTTTTTCAGGAGTAAAAGTGACCCCAGATATTGAGGAGTTAAAATAACCCCAAAAAAGGAGTTATCCTGTACCTAAAATTTTTACTCCACTTTCAGAGTTAAATTAACTCCAAAAAGAGTAAAAACAACCCCTGTAAGGAGTACAAGTAACCCCATTTCGGATTAATTTTAACTCCAAGACTGGGAGTAAAAAGAACTCTTTTTCAGGAGTAAAAATGACCCCAAATTCGGAGTTAAATTAGGAGTTAAAATAACCCCAAAAAAGGGGTTATCCTGTACCTAAAATTTTTACTCCATTTTTGGAGTTATAATAACTCCCTAAAAATTACGGTGTGGTATTAGATTAAGATATACATATACGAGCTTTTTTGTTGTTGTTGTTAATATATGATGTTTATGTATTCACTATTTGTTCTTCATCATTCAAGACCAGGGGCCCGTTTCTCGAAGCTCCCGGTAATTACCGGGCCCGTTAAGCTGTTTTGTTTTCCATTTTAGAAGGGAGTTTTAGAAGTTTTGAAAATTATACAGTAGAGTTATTAGCTAACGAAACAAAATAGACTTCATTAGAGGACAGAACACACCCTACTTTTCTTGAGACTTTGATTCAAAAATATGATTCCGGGCCCGTTAAGTTACCGGGACTTTCGAGAAACGGGCCCCTGCTCCCAGTTGGCTTGTTAGCCGATACTAGAGCCTAGAGCGCTGCACCGGCTTAGTCAGAGGGTTCGATCAATACAAGCCTGAATTTTTCACAACACCAATTCAAAGTTGACTAAAACACCTGTCTTCTTTACACTGTGAGAATTGTTTTTTTTTTGTTGTTTTTTTTTTTTTGCCACCACAGGGGGATCCACCGAAGTGTTCGAAACATCGTGATATATATGATCTCATACATTTGCTTTATTTCGTAACCGCTGGTTCGCTCTCGCCTCGGTTGAATTGATCAAGAGAGATGCTTTATAAAATACATATTTTTTTTTATTTGTTCAGACAAGTAAAAGGAAACTCGCAGGATAACAATTTATAGCAAAAAGTATGTCTCAAAGCGGCCGATGCATAGCCTGTGTACTCGTCCCCTCCACTGAATTCGGTGAGAGAACAAGACGTCCAGGGTGTCTTGCCGCCGCTAATCGTGTTCTGGTTTTCCCGGAATATCCACCGATCTTCGAAAACGATCTGGTTAGCTGGAAACATGGAGAAAATGGAGAAAATTCTGAAGGCGTCCAGCTGCGGCTAGCCGTTGAATTTGCAAGCCTTGTCGTTTTCTTAGGAATTTGTTGGGGAGGGGGAGGCGACTTCCTGCACTTCAAAAGGCCATCAAAACGCAAAAGACCACTTTGAAAGCATGCAGTAACCTTTATTCATCTTTCTTGTATTAAATCAACGTTTTCGAACAAAAATAAACAAAATCTGTATTTCATGTAGCATTTCTGCTCTTAAGCCGGGAGCGGCAGTTACAACAGTAAATGTATGAGATCACATTTCGAGTGTGACATCACCCGGCCTAACGAACCGGCAAATGGTCCGTTTGTTGTTCTGTGATGCTTAATGAAAACTTAGTAAGTTTTCGTAAAAACTAAAACTCGAAAATTGGGAGCAGGTAAAAAAGGCAAACAAAATACTTACTACAACAACCTTTCAAATTGCTATTCCTATTTTGTAGAGTGAGAAGATTAAGACAGCCGCAAATGAGGTGAAGAAAAAACTGAGAGAAGAATGCAAAAAGGTGACTTTTCTAAAATTACAACTGAGGCTTATGTCCCCTCGAACATTTTTGGGAAGGTGTTTGCTTTGCTTTGAAACTAAATATTGAAAAGAAACGAAAATGAAACGACATATTCTTATAAATGAAAAAAAAAGAGGTGCAAGAAGCCATAAGAGGAATTCAACAAATATTCAACAAATTATTTTTGTTTGGCAATTATTTTCGTTGATAAAGTTATTCATTTGCTATTTTCCCGTCTATCGAACAAAGTCATACATAAATTTATTCAATGATTAACTAGCCAGCAAACGTAGACGCATCTCCAGTCTTCTGTTATTTTCACCCCAAGGCTAGTGATTAAAATAAGTTTTAGAGCATTTTCAATAACTTATTTTCTCTTTATTTCATTGTAGGACGATGGACTTGTAGATGAATTACAGTACAAAATGCTTCAACGCGCCAGGGAACTGGATAACAATCCTGAAACTGTCCTGCTGGCGTTGGAATGTTACAACGAGTTATTGGATTTGCTCGACTTTATGTTCTGCAATATCCCTGGAGTCTTCGTTAGGAGGGCAGAATGCTTGATAAAGCTGGTAGGATTTGCTAGGGGAGAGGCTACATAAAGGCCCCGTTTTTGTAATAAAAGCTGTCCCGGGAAAGAGGGGAACCCTCCCAGCCGAGTCAACTTTGGCGAGCGTTTCTGTACGAAAAAGGGTTGACCTCTTTGCCCGGGCCAACAGCGAGCGCGTGTGCTCTGATTATCTCCCCTTGACCGGGCAAGTCACCTCGGCTGGGCGAGCAAGTGTTCAGTTATATGGAGAAAAGGTGGGCCGGCTAGGAAAGTGACCCTACGCTCAGTAGACGGGTCACCACTCTAACCGAGCCAACTTTTGTTTCTCATGTAAACGGTTCGCCACGTTTTGTAAGTTGACTGGCCCAGGGTTATACCTCGGGTGGGCGAGTGACTCTTCTACCCGGGACCACTTTTCTCTATATAAGCGGGGCCTAGGGCCTTTTCAGTGTTAACATAAACATTTTTTCAATGCAGCAAGAAAGATTTCATATTAATACAAGTTCGTAGACTATTCGATACGAAACTCCAGACTGTTACGTTTTATAAAAGTTCCAGACTTTTGATCATCAAACTGCATTTAACAGGAGTGATTCTATGCAAAAGAAGGTCTACGTTTTGGCTTAACTTGTTTGCAGGTTAATTTAGGAGTTTATTGTTTAGTCTTATCGACCAAACATGACTTTCTTGTGATGATGCATACAAAGAACACCAGTATCGCGCGCTAGTTTTATTCATTTATTCAAAAGCAGGTATATAAACAGATGGGTACGCCAGGATTCACATCTGTCAAGACGTGTATTACAAACAAATGCCTTGCTTGTAGCTGGCAGTAAATACAGTCAAGTCGAACGGAGCTTCTACATAGTTAGATTTTGGTTGAATTCGCAATTGCAGTTAATTCTGAATCTAGAAATCGTACATAGCAGTATCATGTGGATTTTACGCAGATTTCTTTTCACCTGCTTTAAAACTATAAGGCCCGGGATTCATATTTATTTTTTCCCTTTTCAGATCCTCTTATATTTTCCTGTCCTTAGCAATAGACAAAAGACAAGAGAAAATGTGGTTTGGGGTTAATTGCGTTGTGTAAATAGCCTTGTAAGGGAAACTACATCCTATTTTCACTCTACTCATAAATAAGATAAAGGTAGAGTTGTGTAGTGAATCAGCTGATTATTTTTTAAGTTTGCTTTCCGTTTTCGTTTGTTTGCTCTCATACTTAGGGAAGATACGACAAAGCGAAGGATGATTGCACGAAGGGTATGATTTCGAATTCCTAAGTAGCGATTTTCCTAGTTCAGTTTTTTCAACTTTACTTTAGGCTGTCTAACAACATTTACAGTGTGAGTACTTTTTTGTAGTACTTTGGATGATGCCTAGCCACGAAAAAGCTATAGCACTGATGCAAAAAATTTCTCAAAGCTTGGTGGAGGCAGAAATGAAAGGAAAACCTGCAGATATGGTACAGTTTTCTTTACCTTATTGTTAACACAATAACAAAACAGATACTTTCAGCAGCAGCAAAACTGGCGGCAAAGTAAACGGCGGTACTACACACGTAGTTTAGATTGTTGAGGAGCGAATAGAGAAAATGTGCTATTACGATCACTTTTTATTTCTTTGTGTAAAATACGCACGAATTTTGACAAATTTCTAGTTCACCATCCTCAAGTGATTCTAGCCACGGCATCTCTTTGATGTCCCTCTCTCCTTCGTAGTGTTCGTACGGAGATGAAGAGCCACGCTTGTCCGGTTTACCAAATCGAAGACCACGACTACGATTCGTGCTGCTTCTTCATCGCTTCCTCTCTCAAGCTACAAATAGAGGCAATAACTTAATGTCACAGTAAACTAAAATTTCTACCTGGAAATATGCGAAGAAATTAAAAAAAATTAAAACAAACTGCAAACCCGCGGTCGATCGAGCGTGTTTCCTCGAGTCAGCCAATATTTCTTCCATGACGACCAATCAATTTTAAAAGCAGGCAGCAAATTAAACAACGGATTTTGATTTCGTATTTATACTAACCTTATGACTACAGCTCGACTTAAGTTTGATTTCCACTACGGAAGGCTTCTCCTCGATCGAGAACTTCAGTTCAGCTTTTCGTAGCGCACCAACACACAAAGTGGACGCTTTCGTATTTTTTTTTTTTGTGTGGGGGGGGGGGGGGGGGGGGGACTTGGGTTCCAACACTGTTAGAAACCTATATCAAGCTAAATTTGGCGAACTAATGTACCCTTGACTATTTAAATCCAAACACTGAACATAGCAATGAGGCGGTCATTGACGCATTCTCCCAGAGCAAATGAGGAGTCACGTGCGCCATCTCACTTGATAAATAAATATAGTTGATCCGCGCTGCATCATGAGATACTTGAATAATCCTCTTAGCAGCAGCAAACGAAATGATTTTTTCCCGCTTGTGGAAGCGATAATTTTACTCGCAGCTTTGCCGGTAGGCAAGTGCGAAAGCCCACCACACAGAAAGAAATATAGCCAAAGCAAGATCACACTATCCTCGTGGGAGTCACGCACGATGCGAATTCCGACAAAATGATAAACTTACCTGATTTCAACTAAATTAAACGTCATTAAACAAATAAAAAGGTGCCTAGACTTAATATAATAAAACAATACAATAAGTTTATTAACATGTCCCAAAGTGGGATTATCAACGTTAATTTACAATACTCTTGAAGAACTACTAAAAATTATCAAGATTAACTAAAATATATACGATCCTGAAAACATTACATACGTCAAAGTATAGATGCACAAAGTTCCCTACGGGCACGACGTTTAAAAAGATCAATGTTCATACCGTTTGGGGTCCTCGTTTAACTTATTTCATGATGCTTTTGCGCGAAGAGAAATTAATGACCTCTGCGCAGGTCCAACCCCTCTTCTTGCCCTACAAACAATGTTGGACGCGTGTCTCCAAATTTTTTTTTCTTATAGTTTCAACTTTGTATAGGGTGGGGCGGGGGGGAGGAGGGAGAACTGCAACAAAATTTTGAAAAGGATGCACTGTTTTAAGAGGGAACCGAGATTATGACAGAAAAATATGAATGTTGCAGTACTGTCCCAAGAACGTTTGTCCAGTATTGTAGGTGATTCTTCTGTCTGGTATTGTGACTGTGGATTATACTTCATACAATTCTCTCTTTGTAAAGTATAAACGTGCCTCAGTACAAAATCACAGTTCCGTTAGCTGCTGTCTGTTAATTTTAGATGCAGTGTACCCAAGAACAAGAGGGGAATTGCGTTTCTGCACCAATCTATGGTAACACACAAATTCTTCTTCTTCTTCTTCTTCTTCCTGATTTGTAGTTGTTTTCTTCTTTTTGCTTTCACCTTGATTAAATGAGTTTATTTATTTGATCAGGTGAAGGTGGTTTTCACACAGCTCCAAAGAAAATGGAAGAAGGTGAACCATTGCAAGATCAAGTTAGAACAACCAAGAAAGATGAGGCAGATGGTCAGTTTTATTACTGATTTTCGTTCAATATTTCATTTGCTATTGTTTGCTTATCATTATCTAATCCCCTTTTTCCCCCGGATGCTTAAGCAAATGGTAAAACATCGCAATCGCTTTTCTTTGTAATTGATTTAATCCATCATTGTCTTACAAAAGAATTGTACACAGCTTTAGATAGGATAGAATAGCCAAAGATTGTTTTACTATGTTTTATTATTAATACAGACCATAGGGTACACCACTTTTGCAAATACGGGTAGACCGACTCATGAATACCCGTGGAACGAGATCAGGATTTCAAGTGTTACAATGGTTCCATTTTCACCTAAGATCAATAATGATCGCCTTTTATTTAACTGCGTATCAAACATGTTCGCTGATTGGTACCCGTAGGCAGACACGATGAATCGTAAGGTCCGTAAATAATTATTTTCCGTTAGTAGTTTAAGAGCAATTGACAGTGCAAGTTAATAGAGACCTTTAGCATCAGGTAAACGGCAAACCGCAAACCGCAGTTACGCGTTTGCAGTTTCGCGTTGCCGAGATTTCAAACTTTAGCAAGGCGTTCAGTTCAGTTCAGTTCATTTCACTTTTATTTAGCCAAATACAATACAATACAAGAATACATATAGGAATTGTAAGGTTGCAAGGGAGCCCAGAAGAAACCAGAAGGCTTTGTAAAGCCTGAGCTCCCCAGTCTAAAAGAAATAAGCAAAATAAAATGATATTCGCAGAGTGATACGTTAAAAATAGGAACCAAACAGAGACTGAGTTAAGTTATGAATTCGGTAACAAGATACAAAAAAAAATTTAACTCTGGATTGGAACAGAATACTTTCCATTGTTAGTGCGGCAGAAAGGAATATAAAATTGATTTGAACTACGCGTTCATTGTTTAGGGCCGCCATGTTGTTTTCATCAAGTCGAAGTGCATCACTTTAATCACCCAAAAATCAGCAATAATTCATTGATTCGAGATCAAAAATCCAACAAACACATCGCAAACGGATACAAAAAGCTAGTTCATACCTTTAAACGCGAGGCTGTACAATTTTTTGTGGCAAAAAACCTTGCCGTAAATCACTTACCGCTGGAAGCCCTTCCTGCGGTTCAAACGTGAACTGCAAACTGCAAACGTGACCGCAAGGCCGTGGTCACGTGACATTTTGCGGTTTGCGGTTTCCCACGAAAAACCTGATGCTAAAGGTCCCTAATATATCGACAGAGTTATTCGTATATGTTCATTTTGTTTATTTACTGGTTTAATCTGTAGTTCACTGAGTAATCCGATCCTACCTTTCGATACCTTATATTCTAGCAGAGAGAGAAAGGAGGAAAAGAAGAAACAAGCAGAAGAACCTGAGGAAGAGGAAAAAGAAAGAAGCCAAAGTGAAAAAGGAGATTACCTCAGGTACATAGTTCTGTTTTGACGTGGTAATAGCCTGCGTGGCAGGCGCAAAAAGGGGAGGGGGAGGGGGGAGGGAGAAAGGGAAAAGGGAAGGGAGCGCCTGCTCTAAGAACCTATGTTTTTGCATAACGCCTACCAATTTTCTAGTAATCCGATTACGCTTACTGTCAATCAAGTGTCGTTACACTCGCCATTGCAGAAAAACATTACACTCACGGACTAAAGAAATTCGCTTAGTTATTCAGATCCAGAATGCACTTTGGAGAAAATTGGAACCCTTATTCAGCCGTAATAAAAAAAGCTTTTCGCTTCAAAAGAGGTCAAAGAAATTGCGTTTGCATCAGAGGGCAAATCCTGCCGACCAGAAAACAATAACTACAGTCAATCGATATGTATGTCATGACCTCTCAGTGTGAAACACGCCGCTAAAATAACATTTGCTCAGCATAAAGGCAGAACCTTCCAGAGCATAAACTACCCAGCAGATAAAAACAACTTTATTGGAATGAGCAGCATTTTGGCATGGGGTAAAACCACCATCTTTTATTGCTAAGTTACATCGGCGAATGTCATCGTTCGATAAATTGGTTAAATCTTTCGCTGGGTAGCCCAACAATTCCATCTCCTGCAACTGGTCTTCGATAATACTTTTCAGTGGCAAAATGACGAGAATCGCCGCATTACCATTTAGCTCGTAGTTCCTCGCGCGTACAAACATTTGGTAAATTAAACTCTTGCGTATCCGGTCCGCAAAACCGCCAGAACATCTCTGTCGACTAAAAGAGCCCTTACTGCTGATTCTTGCTCTGGTTTTAAAACAGTTTCTCTACCACTAGAAAAATTCACATATCTCAAAGGACTCTCTACGACATACACGTCTACCACTGCCATCTCGACTGTTTGTTGATTTGTGAAACGCGCATTTCAATATGTTACTCAGTGCGGCTCAGCCAATCAGGAATTTGCGGACGCCAGCGTCCGCAGATATGAACGAAAGGGGGTTCTTAGAGCAGGCGTCCCCTCCCCCTCTCCCCAATCCCCCACCCCTTTTTCCCTTCCTCCCTATCCCCTACCCCCTACCCCTTTCGACGCCTGCTACGCAGGCTAACGTGGTAAGTATTTTCTTGAAAGGAAGTGGTCATGTTAGTAATAGGTAACAACAATATATAACCTCATATCCACGCTACACACTCACAGAGTTTGAAAGATGACTCAACTTCTAGTAAACTTGGGCGCACAACCTTGTTTACTTTCCTCTATTTTCTTTTTTTTTTTTTCTGCGTTACCAACATATACACAAAAGACAACGAGGTTATATCATGTTTCCCCCAGCCAGCATGGGATTTAGCGTATAAGTTCTCAAAAAGACTAGATATATTTATACCCATAAATGACCACGGAAGTATGAATGGTGAATTCAAGAGCACGTAAGTGGCCGTAAGTAAAGCTTCAAAGTATTATTTTATTTCAGAAGAACAGAAGACCATGTCACCCGAGAGAAGCGCTGATGAGAGTGAAAATCAAGAAACTGAAAGCGTTATTTCTAATGATACAGAAAGCGTTATTGAAGAAAAGGACTTGGGGTGTGGTACCAAAGCAGAATTAAAGACCTTTCCACTATCATCCACCTGTGTCACTTCGGATGTTAGTGAGTATGACGAGGATGGATTTGTATTAGTAAGGCGTGGTCGCCGATCCCGCGGCCAAGGAGTGAAAGCGGCTACGTTGGAGGGCGACCATCAGTTTAAACATCCAGTCCCGCATGCATATAACATGACTAAAAAAACTCCGCAGTCCTCGACAAAAACATCAGGAGTCGCACAAGTACAGCAGACATTTCAACTTACTAAAAATAATGTGCGTGCAAATAGATCGCAGGATCGGTCAAGGGCGTTAACATCAAGAAACATTTCAAACTCAAAGGAACTGTCTCAGGAAGCTTCTAAGGCCAATTTCGTCAGTACTGGTCTTTCGTATGCTGCTTCTCTGAAAAAATTACCTCCACCTGCAGCGAGAGGTGACAGCGACACTTCCTCAAGAAGGGCAAGGGCTGGGAAAAACTTAAAGGAAGATTCACAAGCGATTCCTAATGACCTGAAAAGTTATAGCGCCTCTAGTCATGTACAAGCAGGGTCAACAGTGTCAGCTTCTCAAGAGCTGGAAAGCAATGCCGCACCAAGAGTACCCTTAGGCGATACATCTTTCCAGTTGCGTGAAGTGGGAAAAATTCCTCAGGGAATACGAGTCGTGTGTGACCACTTTTTACAAGTTTATCCTCTTCTTCCACCCGGGACCACCACTGCATCCCCATGCGAAGATTGCAAAAGTCATAATAAGCTGAAGTATGCCACCTGGAATAGCACCCGACTCTATTGGCAAGAAATACGACCTTATCCTGCTTTGAAGGTTCCTTCTAAAGTCACTTTAGAAGTGTGTCGCACCTTCGGACAAAACGGGACATGCCCCAAATTGCTGTGCCCTTTCCCTCATGGCAAAGTAGAATTGGCCATGTGGACAATGGAGAGGAAAGGGGGTAAGTACCAAAAGAGGATAAAGCTTTATCCTCTCTTGTTAGTACCGATTGCACTTTACCGATTAAGCGAAGTCTGTCGTTCCACGTTTACTAAAGGCGATCAGATGGTATTGTATGTCATTTTATCTTTCGGTTTTATTCGGTGTGTAGCCATCACAGAAGAAAATTTTTCCGCCAAACAGTTCAAACGTAAAATTCTTATGACTTACATGTAACAAATTAGTATTGTTGTGTAAGTTAATAAGTTCTTTGTCACGAATAGTATTGCAGATAGTTATCGATACAAGTAAAAGTTCCCTCCGATGACTTTTGAAAGAAGAGTAACTCATCCTAGTATTTATCAATGTAGTGATGTTATACTTTATTTAATATCTCTCAATTTTATTGACAGTCTTGCCCACCCCGCAAGAGTTTCTTGCTGCCTCTGCGTCTTCTTTATCATCATCTGGCGGAGCGGTCACTTCTCGTGATTCTGCCTCGTTGAAAAGATTGCAATCCACTTCTACTGCAGTATTGTCTACTAGAAGAAACAGCAATAATGCTTTCAAGGCGACAGAAATGAGTATAGAGGATTTGACTGAACCTTCTAGTGTTTTGTCTTCATCCGTGAATAGATTCGCTAACGTGGAATCTTTGAAAACTGTGGTGACCAACGAAACGATGCTACAGCCAGCCAAACCAATAAATTCGCCCGTTAAGATTGCTAGCGAAACACATAGCTACTCACAAAGCTTAATTAAAAGTAATCCTGTGAATCCTACGTCATCTACAACAACAACTGGATCCCTGGAATTGCGCTCACGGGTGGAAGAAATAGGGGCTAATTCTACTGGGAGTCTCGACACAATGAGCGTTAAGAAGACCATACCTTTTCCTGGAAACTCAATGGTAATAAACACCTCAGACGGAATTGCCTTTGCTCCTCCTGATCCAAACATCACGGTGCCAAAGACAAGGACTATCACCGAATCATCAGGTAACATTTACAGAAAAATCCCTGATGGAGTATTTGTTGTATGTGACGACTTTCTTCACAAAAACTTTAGGCGAGCTGCAAGCATTCATGAAAAGAAAAAAACCTGCAAAGGCTGCGAAATCCGTTCAAAGTTAAGGTACGCCTTCTGGAATTACAACAGGAAACAGTGGGAAATGATAAGACCGTATCCAGGAGATAAGGTCCGACAGAACGTTGCTTTCAAGAGTTGTCGACAGTTTGACAATAACGCAGCTTGTCTGCGGAAACCCTGTTCATTTGCTCATGGCGAACAAGAATTACTCATGTGGATATTGGAAAGAGAAGGAGGTAAGTTTGATACTGTTCCTGTCTGCGATGAAATTTTATTAAACCCATTTAGCAAAGACAAACCTTTACGATTTTACGGACTGAAAAATCGATGTGCTTCCTTCATAGAAAAAAAGAGGGAATCTTTTGTGTTGCAACTTAGCTTATCTTACTCTATTCTATTAGTTCTTCCTACTCCTCGGGAGACTCTTACTGGAAAATCTGAGAAGACGAAGGGAACATCCACTTACAAGCAACCACAGTTACGGTACAGACCTTGCCCGCCAGGTGTGAGAGGTGGTGCTTTCAAGCTTTGCAAAAGGTATTGGTAGCAGTTTAAGATACCGTCCACGCCATTTTGGAACCATTTCCCCTTTTTTCAACATCAATGGCACGTTTTACGTCTAAACAGCTTTACTTAACTCACACTCGTTCCTATGTTATATATTAGCATTATTTCTATTTATTCAAATTCTAAGTGGGAGCCCGCAAGAGCCCGGCCTTAATAACTTTTTGGCTGCCGACATAAAACGATTAAAAATTTGTCTTTGAATTCTAGAGTTGCACAGTGGCAGAGGCCTCTGTTCACAGGTATTGAAATCCATATTTGTTTTAGAATACACACACGAACTGATTTCAACATTATCAGAGAGAAAAAAAAATATTTCAATGACGGGTGACAATGCGCATGTATTGGTAGATGGTTCACAGTCGAAAGTTACAGGAATTAAAAACATGGCAAATCATAGTTTCACTCCTTTTTCGAACAATAGCATCACGTCAACGGTTTAAAAAGAATCGTGAACAGTTGAATTCTGTGAAAAAATGCTGAGCTTTGTTGTCCTCTGTCTAGCTATTTGCAAAAAAAGGAAAAAGCTTTCTCCTCTACCGCCGCCGTAATCGCCACTGCATATCATCGGTTTCCCTCCCCCTCCTCGTCCTCCTCCTCCTCCACTTCCTCTTTTCACCAAATAGACAGGTTATATAAAATGTCAGACAGGCCAAAAAGGTTTAAATTAGGCCAAAACGAACAGGAGGACTTACGGGTTATCTATCTAATCTGTCTATTTGGTTGAAAGCAATAAAAATGAAGGAGGAGGAGGGGGAGTGGGGCGAACAAAAAAAAATGTTTTTGTGGCTAGAAAAACCTACTTTGCCTTCACCCTCTTGAATACGCACGGTTTGGGCGCAAAGAATCGGTGAACCAGAACTGTAACAATTAGCTGGACAATGAAAGCGTCAGGAAACAGAACTTGCATAATTGCGTTACGACTCAGTGATTTGAAGGCGGTGTTCCCACTTAGTGCCCGGGCACGCTGCCCGAGTTCTCTACTCGCTGGGCACTAGTATGAACACACCCTTCTTGCAAGTACCGATGCTAGAATTCGAGCACCGGCATGGTGTCCGACTACAAGGTCGAGACCTTGTTCTCAGGCACAAAAGTGGGCATCGGGTCCGTGTGTATACACCTGTTTTGTTAGTTCTTGGGAGGTAAACTGCTTTGTACTTGCGGGTAAGCTCATGTTTTAAATGGGCGTCTGACATGTCGAAAAGGAGAAACTATATACGCAGTTACATATCAGTTACTCAAGGTATGAACTCAACACCATTTTGTGCCGTTACCCAGGCATAGTGTCCCGGGCACCAAGTGCGGACGAACCCTAAGTCACGGGCGAGGTAGCGCTGCTTGCCTCAACGAGATGAATCAAACCATGAATAATCTACTAAAACCATGCCGAGAAATAAGAAAAATTTTTGAAGGAAGTCTGCGATGAGAATAGCTTGTCAACAACTAAGAAATATTTAAAATGAATAATAAAACAATTATTGAATTCGACGTTCTTATGATGTGGAGAATTCTGCAGATCTTGGAGCCTGTTATAAAACTCGGCACCTCGGTGGGTAACACGCTCCTTTATTTGCAGAATGCTGAACATTATGGGAAAGCGAATTCAAAAATTTTTCAATCACCCACTTATGCTAGGTAAAGAATATTGCTGAATGCCAGTGATAACGAATTAATCAGAAACACCAAGATCACCGAGCGTGCATGACTAAATTCATCCTTTTATCTGTTCAAATCTCAGTTTTAATTCAAACGAACGATGCAGATACGGGCGAGGATGCATCAATGCTCATGGTAATGAGGAATTGATTGAATGGCAACAAGAATACCAAAGAATAGAAACGGAAAAACGTAGGAAAGAGCTGCAGGACAAAGACGAATTTCATTATATGAAAATGACAACCAAAATCTTAAAAGGTCCTCGAGAAGAGGTAAGTCCAGTGGAGTGTTCTTCGTCTTGAAAGAAAATTAATTCTTGCCCAGACTTATCACAAAAGCAAGAAACGAAACAGATTGAACAAAGTTAATCTGGCGTAAAGTTATTAAATCTGAAATTAATGTGATCTGACGTAATTGTAACCAGTGAGCAATAAAAGAAAAAGAAGTGCCCAGGGCGTCTGGAAAGATAAAAAAAAAAAGTTTGGTAGAATTGTGCCTTCGCTTGCTTGATATGCACTACGTTTTAGGGGTGGCAAGGAAACTTGTTGGTGACTATTATGGTGATCACTGATAGGAAACTGACCCGCAAGGCAATTGGAGAATTTCACTCTTTTTGATCCTACTAAATTACAAGTAATTAGTCAAAAATTAATCGTCTTTATACACGCAGCTTGTAGAATCCCTACCAGGAGTTGAAGTTTCCTGCAGTCCTTCCGATCTAAGTGTAAAGCTTCAAGAAAATAATGGTAAAGCTGCGTGCCAGTGGATAATCAACCTTACTTTCCAGGTTAGTCACTCTTTTACCGAATTTACTCTCATTTATCCAAAATATACGAGACGTAGTTCAATCTAACACGCCTCATGCATGAAAAATGAACAAAGAACAACCGACAAATTAAAAATTATCAGTTTCAACTTACTTACTTACTTCGGCCGGGAATTAGCCCGAGCTGTCCTAATAAAATCTTTCCACACGACCTGATTGAGCATTGCATCTCTTATCTCTTTGGTATTTTCCAGTCCAGTATCAGCCTTGATAATGTCAATGTATGTAGTTCTAGTTCTACCTCGATTTGGGTGACCATGACCAATGGCCAGCTAATCTTAATCTTCTCCCACGGATTGTTTCACTAATTCTTGGGAGGCTCCCGTACAGCTCCACGTTGTTCATATGTTGACAGTTTCAAAACGTGAGTAAAATAGTTAGTAACGTGCAAAATGAGGCTACGAAAGGTCACGGAAAAAGGGCTAACATCGATCACGGTTAAGGGTAGGCATCTTGAAAACAGTTACCTATCTCTGCCTTTGACTTTAACTTTTAATCGTTGATAACAAAACTCAGAACTTCGAAAACGATGTATTGTATATAGGCCTACCAAAAGTCGTCGTCCTCGTTTTATGCTTGAATGACGAACGGTTGGTTTTTATTTGTTTCTTAATGACAGACAAGCGTCATGGGATACCTCCAGCACGTTCTTCTGCTGTATAGTCACCACAGCTGCTATCAACTGTCAGAAATTCGCGTTGGCTGTTATCGAGAGAATCAAGGTTGTGAAAGCTACAACACGTGCTACACCGCTAAACTGAGGGGATGCTGGTACAAAGCTCCAGACATAAATAGCATATCTGGGCGTATGATGGTCTCTCTTAGTATCTCATTTGAGTCATCTATGTATGGGAGCTTTGATCAATGCGTAGTCTTTGACTTCGGAAAGACATCCTACCTAGTGCAGAGGCTTAATGCCGACGTACAGAGCGCTTCTTTGTCAGAAACGTCAATTGTCTCTCAACCTGCAATTGCATCAGCTATTTGGGTTGAACGTTCCATGGAAGTGGTCAGATTTGGTCATTCGACAGGCGAGGCTCTGAGAGCAGAACACTTGTCCAGGAGGTACAGCCTTCCAGAACAAGTACAAATCACAGCGGATCATTTGCGCCAAGACAATTACAAGACAGTTATGCACCAACTGCTGTTCGAGGAGGAAGGCTTTATGAAAAGTGAAATTTCAAGGTACGTTTTATGTACTAAATATTTTGCTTTGCTTCTTCGCATTGACAAGGGTTTCCTTTGTCTTACGTCAAGGTGTCTATTAGTGTGCTTGTTACATTTGATTGTGGAACAGGAAAGTCTTGCATTGAGCAACGCTTGACGTCCCTCTTATTACAGCACTGACAAAAATATCTGGAAATATATCTGGTGTTAATCACTTGATTAGAAGCAAGATCAATGCGCGTTTCTATGATTAAGGGACGGATTTTCTTTCAGGAGGGTTGGGTAGCCCCACAACAAACCTACCATCTAGAGTTTACGTGTTTTCTTTGTCTGGCCTCACCACCAGAACTACCAGAACTACTCACATTACCAGAACCTAACCAGTGGGAGAACCCCGCTGGTATAGAACTTGAGATCATCCGGATAGGTACACTTCGTCACCTCGACTGGGTGACTAATTGTTTAAGTGTTACTTTTTAGGCCGTTAAAAGATACTAACAAGTGTAACCTTTAATCATTCAGCTACACTTTGAATAGAACTCAGCTTCATGTTCAGGGGAGCATCTTTGATGAAATGTCAGGAATGAAGTTTGCCGTAGAAAAAGAAATGTTTGGTGTCCTCTACCTACAAGAGGAAGATGCTCTTAGACCTGACGACGCAGCAGGGCGTCTCCTGTATCGCAACGTAAGCTCGGTGTGGCTTCAGTTGGCTGAAAGTGTCTCGAACAAAGTTTATGAGGCCCCTGTGGAGAAAGTAGAGAAAGAAAGTGTTGTGCTGAAACTATCATCCAAGATGGTGGCCGACTTACGTCTTAATGACACTTGCGATGTTTTTGTTAATGCTCAATTTCAACTGAACCGTTGGCCACTTTGTGAGCTACACGCCGCAATTGACAGACTTACGACAGGCCATTTGCGTCTTATTTTCCCAGAGCCAAGAGTTCCAGTTGTCAGGAATGAAGTAAGGCCTAATCAAACGTCATATGTTTCATGTACCAAACTTAATACCTACTTGGGTCGACCTAAATGATAGCTGATTGGTAGTCAGAGTACATTCATTTCCACGATATGTACAATGGTCTACAAGGGAAGATAATTCTTTCAATTTTTTGAAACGTTCGGCGTTTGAGACATTAACTATAGGCGAAATTCCCATAGACTACGAGTAGTCCCCATTTTTCCTCAGGGATAGTAGAGCGAACGAAACGCGAGCGCGCGTGAAAATGACCTCACGCGAGAAAGGCGAGACGCGGTGGGGAGAGAGAAAACGATTTTCACGCGCACTTGCGTTTCACTAGCTCTACTATCCCTGAGGAAAAATGGGGACTACTCGTTGTCTAAAATTCCCAGGTGGTCCACTGGAAACTAGGGGGTCTTATGGGTCGACCCAATATAGACGTGTCGGACTTAATTGATTCAAATGCTAATCGCTCATATAATTAATAGAAGGTATTATGCTTGGCACATGAATCTGCGTTGACTGAGGTAGATTTAATGGTTTTTCATCTGCACTGATTGCTCGCGGACCATAAATAGATAGAAGAAACGATTATCCGTAATTCACAGAACGGACAAAGAAAACGAGGGTAATAATAAATTATTCGGCTTCATTTTGGGAGAGCTGAAATTAAGGCAGGACAAGAGATATGATTGTCACTTGACAGCGGTCAGAAAATGAAAGTTTTCCAATAGGCTCATGAAACAATAGTACTTTACCAAAGGTTTGAAAGTGAAATCAAATGCAAAATGCGCCTCGTTGGAAAATATTTTGTCAAAACTAAGCGCACTGTAAGTTTTAGCTCGCCAATGCGACGCTAGAGTTTTGACTGACATTACACTGGAGTCTGAACCAGAGTCACCTCCATCTTCATTTTGTTTCTCTTTGAAAAAGAAATTACACGTACTGCAAATGGCAAAGAACCTTGTCAAGGTGGTTACGAGTAGGTACGTTTGTTACTTCTAAGGAATCTCTCGTAATCTCTGCCACTCGATTCTCGTCCTCTTAACTTTAACCTGAGATAAAACGTTTGATCGACCTACTAGAATCCTCTTTTTCGGTCGAATTATGATTCAGTCTCCTCATCACCGGCTTTGTTCTCTTATAAGCGCAGGTTAAATTTGGAAGAGCTTAGTCAAATCCAAACTCTCACAGTTTACAGACAAATGGTAACTTTAAATGTCTGTTTTATCGAAATAAACAGATTTAGAGCTGCAATATGAACATTTGCTTGTGAGATTTTATTCCGTACATTATGTTTTGGACGACAAATTGACCGATCAAATTCTAATGACTAGCGGCTTATTGTGTAGGGAATAAGCAATACTTACTCTAAGCAAAGTGTACTAATTAGGAATATGACGATCAATTTTCCATTTAATTAACTGGTGAAAAAATCATTTAATGTAATCATTCTAGGTAATAATCCGCTGGCAGTGGCTATTGGATAAACGACTGAATGACAATCAAAAGGAAGTTGTTAAGCACATTGCTTCCCCCGAATACAACGGTCCACCTTTGGTGGTGTTTGGCCCTTTTGGAACAGGAAAGACGTTTACACTTAATCAGGCTGTTCGACTCCTGGTACAACTTGACAAGTCGAATAGAATCCTTCTTTGTACTCATTCAAACCGGGCCGCTGATATACACGTGGAGTTACTCCATGATTACTTGACAAGACAGAATGGTACTCCTGCGGCGAGGCCTCTAAGAGTGTATCAGCCTATGAGAAGGTATTTCTGATACCAGTCGATAAAACTGAACTGATAAAACTTGAAATAAATTAAGAACGTGTTTAATCCCCACTGACAGTTAAACCCGGAAAACCATGAACACCAGAAATATTTCTGGAATGCTACTGTGTTGCAAGAAAAAAAGCCAATCAGGCGTGAGAAAACTAAATCGCAAGCAAGAACGTTAATTAGTTTGTGGTTTCGTGGCTTGCTAGCATGTTCTGATCTTTGCTGTGATTGGTCTTAACACAATAACTATTCTTGAAAATATTTCAAGTGTTCACGCTTTTCCCGGTCGCACTGTAAATCAGCGGCCAAGAAAAGTAGTCATATAATGTTTTTGCCGTCCAAAATGTCTGTGTCGATTTATAACCTCTAGTCTGAAGAATGAACCACACTGAGTTTGTCTGGGAGTTAGATTTACCTAGTATATGTATTACTTTACAAACTCAACTTATATCGAAACAAACGAGGTTTCAGAGAAGATAACTACTTTTGCTTGTTCATTTAGGTTGGAAACAACGTCCAGCATAGCGAGGAAATACTGTTTGATCAGAGATCATGTGTTTGTATTGCCTTCACGCGATCACCTGGTTGAACACCGTGTTGTTATAACAACCCTCAGTACATCACAAGTGCTTCTGGATCTGCAAGTTCTGCATGGATTCTTCACCCATATTCTTATCGATGAGGCCGCCCAAGCAATCGAACCTGAGGCGCTGACTCCACTCATCTTTGCCGGACCTAACACAAAGGTTGTTTTCACAGGAGATCACATGCAGGTAATATATTTCCCCATGTACACAACTGGGCCATTTGTTCGGAAGGTGGATAACGCTTTCCTCTAGATAAAGCTTTATCCAGTGGACAATGCAATTGCTTTCCCTAATACTTACCAGTGCGTTGTATAGAAGTTTATTGGCTGGATGGCGTAGCCATCATCGGTACACGTTCCCTATGTTCTGTTATCGCAAAATTAGACGAAGAGTTTTCAGCCATTTACGAGATGTTCCAATATTCCTGGCAAACCGGGGCACTTGGAAGAAGTCATTATCCAAATACAACGGTTTTTGAAAACAAAAGATTCTCAAGTTTTTTTTGCAAACAGACCAATAACAGTCATGAATTTAAAGTTTGCCAAAAAACTTGAAAATAAATCTTTTGTTTTCAAAAAATGCGGTGATTGGATAATCTTCTCCCACGGGCCCCGGTTTGAGTGGCCTCACTGAAAAGACTTGCATTTCTAAAATTTTGGTGTTTTGGAAGTTCGTCATCATGCGAGGCGATTGTTTATCAGAGTTGATCGAACGTTGTGGTTCTTTGAGGATCATCTGAAGCAAGCAACTAGGGGAAAAGCACTCGCGAAAGTTAACCATCCCTAATAACATTACTTCTGTCGTTACCTTGTTTTAGATGAGCCCAGAAGTGTACTCACCAGAAGCAAGACGTTTAGGTCTTCACAAATCTCTTGCGGAACGGCTCTTCGATACGTATTATAAGCATGAATCCCAAGACGTTAGTGAATACTATGTCTCATTCCTGACGGAGAATTATCGCTGCCATCCAGACATCCTCAAGTTTCCCTCTGACAACTTTTACGGGGAAAAACTACTTTCTCGCGGTGGTGGCTCTCAGCCAGCACATCCTAAGTACGGTCCCCTGTTGTTCTTCTCAGCACGTGGCAAGGAGCGTAGAGAGCATGGGAATTCTTATGTCAACTTGTCGGAAGTTTACGAGGTGGTTAAGAGAGTAAAAGAGGTAGCACAGAATTGGCCCGCTGGTGTCTGGGGTCCTAAGAAACTATCCGACATTGCTGTCCTCTCAGCGTACCGCCACCAGGTGACTTCAATACTTCTAGTAATCTAGCAGTTTCGTTCCTAGTTTAGATCTCGAGGTTGTATCATATTCAGTTATTATCGACGTCTTTTTCCTTGTACATATTGGGTAAAAAAATCAAAAGGAATGAAGAGACCAACACCTGCGTGTTGGAAAAGGGCAGAGACCCTGTGGAGCGGTCCACAGTTCGTATTGATATCGGACCTACCTTGAAAAAGCTCACGTATACTTAAACTGATCACACTTTTAGTAAAGGGACCTTTAAAAATGCAAACAAATTAGAAGATCCCCCAATACATACCAATGACAAACAAACTGGTAAATAATTATACTTGGCGTCTAGGTTCAGGCAATCCGCAACGGCCTTAGGAAAGAGGGAGACTTAAAAGCTGTCAAAGTGGACACAATTCACAATGTCCAAGGTAATAAACAATCTTTCATAATCTATTTGCTATTTGTTAATAGCGTTTTATGGCTACTAATGATGTAAATAATAATGTAATAAGATAACTGTAACATGAGCTAGAAGCAAAATGGGTACATATAAACACAACTATCTTGTTAAGAGATCGTTTTCTTAAATACAATGGGGAAATCTCTAAAATGATTCAAATGCACTTAACCATCATCGATGGATCATTACATTTTCATTGAGTAAAATTCGGCGTGAAACATCTGTAGTATTGTATATTGAAACTCATCCAACATCTATTATGACTTAATTGGCCTGCCAGGCGACCTTCTAATTTAGATTAATTTGGTGATTAAGTAGTCTAACCAACCAGTCATATCGACAGTCATACTATCTATCTGACTAATCAGTGACTAAACTCAAACTTAATAATCACTTGCGATTCATTTCAGGAGAGGAATTCCGCGCACTTTTTATCAGCACGGTGCGTACATTTCATACCTGTAAGCCTCAGCAAGAGGAAGTACGCGCCAGTGGATCTGATCGACCTTTATACTGGGAATTTTTGTCTGACCCAAAACTACTCAACACAGCAGTTACAAGGGCGAGATGTTTGGTTGCCGTTGTTGGTGATCCTGTTTCAATATGTACTGTTGGAGAGTGTCGAAGTATTTGGAGAGACTACATTAAGAGATGCAACGAGAAAGGAGGCCTTTATGGAGTCACAATGGAAGAGCTGGACAAAGAGATAAATGCAGCCATCGCCAGCATCAAGCTTAACCCGAAAGCAGAACCGTTTGTTCCAAAATCTCCTTCAATGGCAGAACAAAGTGTTAACACAGAAATTGCAGAGACAAGGAAAGTCGAAAACAACAAAGAAATTTCGAAACAACCACAAACTGAAGAAATTGATGAAGAGGTCAAAGCGAAAGGGCCAGACATTTCTGCCGAAGACAGTCAGAATGTAAACGACCGATGTTCTGGTAGCAATTTCCTTAAAGATAGTTCAGACAGCAGCCAAGATAAAAGCAAAAAGGACGAGGTGGACGAGGAAGACGAGGAAGACGATGAAGAGAGAGTTGTTGAACCAGGTGACTTTCAAGATGATCTCCTTGACGATGAGACGGTATCGCCCCGAGATTTGGATGAAATAATTTTAGCGTTTGTGAAGAAATGCGAAGAGACGTTACAGTTAGATGTAGCACGACGGACAATGTTTCAAGATTCCGAGTTTCCTCCCTTAGACACAACTGGATCAAACGCCATCAGTTCTCAAACGAATGAGAATAAGTACCGATTCTCAGCCAAGAGCAGAGAGGATATCAAAGATTTGTTCCCAGAAATACGAGTTATCAACGGTCGGGTAGAAGTGCGTCTTACCAACCTTGGATTTTATAATTCTCCTTCCGAAAGGGTTCAACGAATCATCGCGTCTACGAAGGAACAGGATTTTCTGGATCCATCGGTGCTGAGGCAACTCGTAAGTGATGAACCGGACAAGTACAAAGTCTGCAATCTTCGTCTAAATCCGGAGAAATTCCAAGTTGGATATGCCGAAATAGAAGACACAGAAACTCCAGACATTGAAATTAGGGGACGAGTTCGGCAGGCTTTCGAAAGGGACAAGGTTGTGTTAGAACTAGTAGAGAACAAAAGTCCATCCCATGCCGACAGTGGAGAAGTCCAAATCCAAGGAAAAGTTGTAGGTAAGTATTAAAAATTCGCCAACTATACATATCTAAAAGTAGGTTGAGTTTGATCGTCCAGGTGAACGTAGTCCTGAATAGGACCGTTGTTGTTGACAGTGAGTTGTATCACGTCAGTTGATGGTGTTATACTCTGGTTATTGATCTAATTGGTCAATTACGTCGCGATGTTATTGGTCGTCTGTCAGTTAAACAGTGATGTTATTGGCTATGAAGACTCGTAATCAGTAATTGGTGCGTTTCGATCGGTCTATTGTCACAGTTAAACAGTCGTCTATTATTAGTCAAATTGTCAGTTCTCCAGTCGCTCTCTCACAAAACATGTCACCTACACGCGAACTATACCTCTTTGGTTACGTTACGTTGACGACACATTCACCGCCGTACACAACGACGAAATCGACGATTTTCACGAACACCTTTTAAAACAGACAGAACGAAGAACGACAGACAGAACGGAGAGCGAAGAAAATAGTAAGATACCTTTTCTAGACTGCTTGGTCACTCGCAACAACAACAAACTACAAACGACTATTTAGAAAAAACCGACAAATACTGACCGTTTACTAGACCAGTCTTCGTACAACCCGACCTCTCACAAGGCTACTACTATCCGGACTTTGACGAGACGAGCGCAACTAGTTTGCGACTCACCTGACAGCCTACAAGACCAGACTGATTATCTTAACAACGTTTTTAGTAAGAACAATTACAACACGGACTTTGTTTGACGGAACACTCAAAGTAGCACTGATTCTAACACTCAGACCAACGTCAACTCTGGCCCTCTTACGACAGCGACTATATCGTACATCAGAGCCACCTCTGAAACTATCGCACGTGTATTACAACCTTATAATATAAGTGTTGCACACAAATCGATAACCACTTTACGGGGACTGCTTACTAATGTCAAGGACAAAGACAAACCGGAGGACAGACAGGGAGCAGTAAACAAGATCAAATGCTGCGACTGCCAGGCTTCTTACATTGATGAAGCCGGCAGAAACCTTAGCACGCGACTGACCAAACACGATCGAGCGATGAGGAATGGTGACGTCAACAATCACATTGCTGAGAACCATTTACAGACGAAACATCAAATTGACTGGGACTCTGCGACATGTATAACGTATTCTACAGACTACTATCGACGTCTTACTTTAGAAAGCTGGTTTAATAACTTAGAACAAACGCCACCGAATCGTAGCCAACAGTTACCGGCGCCTTACAAACGACGTATTGACGAGATCAAGCAAAACTAACTACGACAGAACGACTGGAGAACTGACAATTTGACTAACAATAGACGACTGTTTAACTGTGACAATAGACGGCTCGAAAAGCACTAATTACTGATTACGAGTCTTCATGGCCAATTACATTACGGCTTAACTGACAGACGACCAATAACATCGCGACGTAATTGACCAATTAGATCAATAACCAGAGTATAACAGCATCAACTGACGTGATACAACTCACTTTGACTCTGAAGATGACTACCGCCAAGGTTGTCGAAACGTCAGTCACTGTCAACAACAACAGTCCTATTAACGACTACGTTCACACGGACGATCAAACTCAACCTACTTTTAAAATGACTCCTGGGTTCAAACCTTTGACAGTTACACATATCTAGGTACAATATATCGTAAACACGAGCCCAAAAAACAGAGCGTAGCACTCCTCGATCTGGAGATTGATTCTTTAAATCATACGAATGCCAAATGCAGTTGCTGTTTTGTCATTCGTTTAAAATATTTACAACCTCAAATCATATTTGTCTCTTTTTGAAGTTCTCGTCTTCGAAAGTATCAGATCATGGAAGGATGTTCAATTTAGAACGAAATCTTATTTATACGGTCGTTGTCCTCCATCAAGTGGGTTTTTGACTATTTTCGCTATGTTTTCATAAAATAGTAGTTAGATGCCCATCCCTCCAACTCAGTCGCTTAACGTGTGGAGTCTTTGCCTCTTAGGTACACTGACAAAAAAAATCCGTGCCACCGCGCCGTGAGTTCCTCTTTTTTTATCGATATCAGTACAATCAGCTACTTATAATATGTCCAGGATTGACCAGGCATTATTTAACCAAATCATAACTATTGTGGTAAGCGTTTGTTCATGAGGAAAAATTGTGGTCGTTACAATAAGGATCATGCATTTCATTATCGTTTTCTAATCCTGGACATACCTGCAATTGACGTCAACTGTATTGACATCGGCAAACTTCTTGCAAAGTTGGTCAACGGTCATGGAGGATTAAAATTTTAGTCGTGAGATTAATAAGCCGTTCAGAAATTGAGAAGTATCTAAAATGATAATTATAATGACAAATTAAGAAGGGAATGATAACGTTATAGTAAAGACAGCGTTAATTATTACGTAAAAATTTTCATTATGATTTATATCGCTGACGAATCTTCAAGCAGACGATAAATTTGCTTTAGAGTAGGAATTCTCAGCAGCAATCGATGAACTTTAAATTTTATCCAGCCAGTCTTGCCTAATACGATCCGCAAGAAAAAAACATTAACCAATCCGTCGAGGTTCGGCGAAGTTTCACTCAGGGAATTAATGACGGTGGCATGACTCATCACCATGTAGATGTAAAAGCCAAGAAAAGTGTGGTTCATTTAAAATGCTTTTAATATTTGGCTTGCTTTGGACTTAATGGGCGTTTATTGGCCTTTAAATGACATTACGTTTAGTCGTGGAAAGCTCATTTGTGAATCACAGAACTTAAGCAAGTTGTAGAATAAAAAACGGCAAACCACTTAGGGAGAGAGTGTCACGGAGTGTTCAGCACCCCGGTTGGCCTCACTAACGGGAGGTCATGAGCTTGAATTCCGCTCCGGCCACTGTATGGATGCGAGGGATAACCCCTTTAATTTAATTTAATTTTTGTTCTTTTAATTTATGAAGTCATTTCTATGATCCCAATTGCACGGAGTACTTAATTGCGAGAAAGAAGCGTCAACTTTTCAAGCATTCTACTTCTCATATTGTACTAAGTAAGGAAATAAAACAAATATTTTGACAGCTGATTTTCTTGCACAACAAATTTTGATATTGGTTTTATATTTCACCCAGTGAACATGTTTATACACGAGCTACAATTAAATTTACACAGGTGTACTGCAGCACATCATCAGCCCACATGAGCGCCAGTTTGTCTGCACAGCTGACTATGTAAGCACTTCCTTGATGGTGCCTATAAACAAGTCAGCCCCCAAAATTGTCAACCTGTCAGACAGGAGCTGTAAAGATATCCCCATCTACAGGAAGGATAAAAATAACAGACCAACCCAAATAAGAATGATGAAAAGGGAGAAGGCCCTCAGTGGAAAGTATCTGTTTGTCGTAAAGTACCTTCAATGGAGACGAGAATACTGCCATCCCCTAGGAATTGTCGTGAGGACTCTGCCCCGGGGTGAGGATTTGAAAAGCAGCTTGGAAATTGCTTACGCAGAGCGTGGGATAAGAAGAGTATTCAGGGATGATACCCAAAACTATGTAAAAGAAAACTTCTCACCACAGTGGTCGATTCCTAAGAATGAGTACGATTCACGCAAAAAGATAGAAAAGGCTTTTACTATTGATCCTTCTTCATCTCTTGATCTCGATGATGCACTGACGATAGAGAAAACCTCTCCAACCACCTTTCTAGTGGGCATCCACATTGCAGACGTCAGTTTCTTTGTTAAGCCCGATTCTCCATTGGATAATGAAGCCCTTTTGCGATGCACCTCGTATTATCCCGAAGAAGGGCAAGAAAATATCCCAATGCTTCCACGTGAGCTAAGTGAATTTCACTGCAGTCTTCTACCTGACCAGGACCGTCTAGCGGTGTCAGTATTTATCACACTAGACAAAGACGGAAGGATGGTTGAAGAGCCAAAAATACAACGCACCATTGTCAGATCATGCTGTCGGTTAAGCTATGCAGAAGCACAACTGATTATTGACGAGAGAATTATGGTTTCCAAACACGTTCCAAAGGAGATAGTGGAAAGCGTCAGGCAATTAAGCTGTGTAGCCCAATTAAGAAGACATCATCGACTGGGTGACAGTTCGTTTGACCACTGGCAAAACGAGGATAGTGGGGAAGATTTTAAGGCACATGAGTTAGTTGAAGAAATGATGATTCTTGCCAACGAGGAGGTGGCAAAACTCATTTCGAGAAAATGCTCCGAATTGGCTCTCTTAAGAGTACAGCTACCTCCAAAAGACCACAGACTAGCTGAGTGGATTGAAACACACGGCAGATATGCCCGATTATCACTTCAGTTCTCAGGAATTTTGGAGAACTTTAAAAGTGACAAAGCTCCAGCTTTGGCCCAACTGTATTCACAGAAAACAATGTTCAAAATCCAGAAGTGGGTTTGGGCTGGAATCTGCCAGGCGGCAAAGTCGAACGACTTACCAACCCTTCGGCACCTTATTTGCGAAGAGAGAAACCACCCTCAAATTGCTGCAGCTCAATCCCAGTTTCGACGGATTCAGTCCCAGGCTCGTTACGTCTGTGAAGGAGATCAGCCTTCTGCGAACATCAAGCACTACTCACTGGGTATTCGTTCATACACTCATTTCACGTCTCCAATTCGACGATATACAGATATTGCAGTTCATCGCCTACTACTTGGTTTGGAGTCCTCTGGTTGTCAAAAAGATAAAATTTCCAAGGATGACATTTCAAAAGTTTGCCGCCGCTCTACGTTTCTTATTGACAACGCAAGGAAATTCAGCAAGGATTGCAAAAGGATCCGTTTAGCAACTAAGCTGCAAAGACAGTGCCATGTGACACGTGTCTTCATTGAATCTATTGAAAAGCAGTCAATCAGTCTCCATATTTGTAACCCAGAAGACGACCACCTGGCTGGTAAGCAAAAACGGATGTTAATCAGTGATATGAACCCGGTCGCTCTGGCAGAGGAGGAAAACGGGGAAGATGGAGAAAAGTGCCTAGTTCTCACGTGGAAAATTAGAAGGTACGTAGCACCAGATAGCCCACGAAATGTGAAGGAAGAAAGCAACGCTGCTTTATCAAGTCACCATGGGGTCAACGAAACAGTGGAGATTCCCTCGGACAGGTGGATTCAAGTATTGGATGCCATAAGGGTCAACGATACAGCCAAATTGCCCAGAATAATCACGCAAATGGAAACCCATTTGAGTATTAAGTCTCCTTCCAGTACAGAAATGAAAAGAACCCAAAATAAATCGCTTGATCATACCCGAGGTGAGCTTTACAGGCACCCTCATTACGGTGAAAAAGCGCCTCCATCTTCGAGCGAAGAAGCTTTCCATTTTTACGAGAAAAAGCTTGCACTGAAGAAGTACAGTTTCTTGGCTGTGCAACTCTGCCCACACATGACGCGCGGAGTACTCCAGCCAGATATACAGATGGTTAATGTGAACCGCTACCTAAATATTTGCATCGAACATCGAAAGCATCCGCGAGAGTCATTTGCGCACACTGCCAGACATCAGGCGTCAAGAGAGCGGTACGAGACCATTGATGAGTACATACACGCGTGGAAACCAGTCCTTGCAATGGAGGCCGCGACGGAAGCGGTCAAGGAAAATGATGGCTTCGTCATTGAACATCTTACCTTGGAATGGGAAAAGGAAGACGAAAGTCTTACTGGGTTCTTTAGTCTCACCTTGGTCTACTGCAAAAACAGACAAGTTGAATTTTATCCAGGAGACCTTGTGTGCGTTCGGGTACCTTGCCTTTCTACAGAGTCTTCTTCTTTTGAAACGCAAGACCAACAGCAGGTAATCTCTATTCTAGATCTGTTCATAGACCCCAACAACTGTAAGATTAGCTTTTGTTGTTAAACATGAAAAAAGTGCTACCGTAAAGTTCCGATAGTATCGACCTCCCGAAAGTAGCGACCCCCCGAAAATAACGTCAATTTTTGTGGCCGCTAGTAAATCCCGAAAGTAGCGACCTCCCGAAAGTAGCGACCCCGCCCCCCAGAAAGTAGCGAGACCAAGTTTTTAAAATTGTATACCGTATACCATTAATTTGTCAATCAATAGTCAAAATTTTAATGTACAATAATATATTCGTGCAGTGTCACAAAATGTTCACGATAAGGCACTTTAATTTACAAGAAGGGGAAGCGTTATGCCCCCATTCGTCCTTGGCATCAGTTCAGTGATGTAGCAATGTAAAAACTACCGTAAACCGGCATAATTTCGTATTAACAACAGGAACGTTTCTTCAAAATGAAATTGAAAACTCTATATAGTTTTCGTCGATTAACATGAACGTGTTTCTTCCAATTAAATGACACTGAGATACCGGTACGGGGTACAGACTAAAACGCAGCGGTGCGTCATGTAGGACAATCGAAGCAGTTTAGCTTTCCACCTCTCAGTCAGTGAAGAACTCGATCTCCTCCCTATCGGCTGATTCACCCATGTGGTAGTCCGGTAAACCATCGATACCATTGGAGAAAAAGGTCGCGCCAGCTCTATTTGTAAACGATTTTTGTTTGTTCCCCGAAAGCAACGACCCCCCGAAAGTAGCGAGCCCCAAAGGCTGCTAATTCCGAAAGTAACGAGGGTCGCTACTATCGGAACTCCACGGTATTTTGAATCCAGATGCTTCTTTCAACTATTGGTAATGTCCTCCCTTATTTTCTATTAGTCTCCTTCAGGTTACAGTCACGAACGTAGCTCTTGGGTGAGCCACTGCATTATAGACAAGGTGACTAAAATCAAAGAGGAGAAAGTAGAGGTAATAATGAAACATCATCAGGCGGCATCTAATATCCCAGCAGAGATAACTCATGGAGGTAGTCACAGATGTACCCTTGAGCTTATTCACAGAACACTTCCTCAAAGGTGGGATGCTTTTATGCTTTGTTGCATCTTTATATAGATGCCTTGAAAGCAGAACTAAGGCCCGGTTCATGCAGAAGCCGTACTTTTCATGAGCCGAACCTAATTACTTCGGCGGAGCGCGAAGTAAAGGATTCGCGACGCTCAGGAATGTATCAAAGTTGGCATTTTTGGAACAAGATTGGGCACCCTAAGTCTGTAGGTTTTCGGTTTTATTCGGCTATTTGACGAAGTGAGAGCTGAATTAGTTCGAGATGTCTCGAGATCACTTTGAGTTCTTTGATTTATTCTTTAACTTATTCAAGGAAGAAAGAATTAGTGTTTTGGCTTTCCCGAGGTTTGAGCCGACTCACTTGTGTGACCCGTCAGATCAGAGGAGACTCTAAGTTGAGGGATTAGCCGATTGCGCTACTGCGACCAAAGGTAGTTCGGGATGTGAAAAATAGGTACGAAATTATGCACTAGTTGCGAGACGAGATTGGGCGCGCAAGTTCGTGACTTTTCGGCTTGTTTTGGCTATTTCACGAATTGAGACCGGACTACTTCGAGTTAGTAAAATCCAATTAGTGGTCTGTTATCAATGCTGCGTTTTGATTGGTTGAGCTTCTACTAGGCGATATGTTGTAGCCCACTAGTAGCGAAAAGCGCCGGCAATTTGGCAGGCAAAAAATGATTAGAGGCTAGCTTTAACTAGCTAAAGTTGTTTTGTCTCGATATTTTTGACCAACTAGTTGGATTTTGCTAAAACAATTATTCCTCTCGCCCTCATGGCCTCTGAGTCAATAGCCCATGAGGCCGAAGGCCGATAGCCCTCATGGGCTAATTCGAGCTCGAGGAATAATTGTTAAATATCTTGAGACGTTTTGTCTTTTTCGAGTGTTACGTAGTAAAATTGCTTTCATGCGTTGCGTGACTTTCTCGAACGTTCTCTACGTTTTTGGATTATTCATGAATAATCACATGTAATTAGGGCATGTTTACATTTCAGCATGAGTCAGCAGATTTGCATCAGTTACTGAAATCATAAAATATGTCGAAAAGCTACTACTATTCGCCTGTTTAGTATTTCTAGAACCTTATGTCAAACGGTATACAAGTTCCAAGCGAGTTCTTTTGACGAACTAAGTTTTTTCCCACGAGCTGGAGTACTATGTTTGGTCAAGTGTGACGAAGGTCGATTTTCAAGTTCTGTGTTTACAAGTTGGCGGAAGCCGTAAGATATCTGAAGTTCAAGTGAGAGTTTGTAGTTATTGGCAGAGGCTGTTTAGTTTACTTAAGTTCAAGTAAAGTTTGTGTTGGCGGATGCTGTGTTTTAAAGCTCTGTAAAGACTATGTTTTTTTGGTATTTATCTCCCTTCTGTTAATCCGACATCCCAGCGTGCTGATAGTCAGTGAATAACTATCCTCAAAACATTCGAATTCGTAACATTGAGTTATATCCAATTCCATGCTCAACGTAATTGACTCCTTACCCATACTTTTCATATCTTTAATCAGTACATGGGACTGCTATGCTGTTTTTGAAGCCTGATGTAAGAAAAATAGAGAATTCTTTTTTCACTGTTTGTTTTGTTAGACTTGTTATTCACCTGATATTTGACTTAGGTCTAAACGTTTAGACCCAAGTCAAATTAAGAAGGATTTGTATGGAGTCATCAGAGCATAACTTTGCTAATATCTCAGAGACAATTTGCCCCGAAATGCTAGTTTTTGGCAAGTAGGCCTCTTGAATGTTGCTCTTCTCAGAATATCCTGACAAATCCCATAATTTCACAAATTAACACCTTACTCCTACCATATTTCATTTCTTACTATTCCTTCGCATTTACAATGAATCAGTTTCACAACCAGCACGCCGCAGTGTTCGCTCCATAGCGTCTTGTTCGAATTAAGATCGACCCAAATTATTTAGACCGGCTGAATGGATTCAGACGCCGATCTTAATTCCAGCCGAACTAAATTCAGAAGGAGAAAAATGCTCATGTCGGTCAAGCTGCTTACAAAATACGTTGTAAGAATTTATGCATTAGGTTAGGTACATGATAATTTCGGCGTCTGAATCAAAGGCGTTCCAAAGTCGATCCAAAGGCGAAATTCCCGGCCGGGCTAAGCGGAAAGAACGGCTGAACCGTTCCAAATTGAAACAGGCGTTCCTAATTGATTCAGACGCCGAACTTTTCATGTACTTAATTCAATGTATTAGGTTCGGCTCATGAAAAGTACGGCGTCTGAACCGGGCCTAAGAATGCAGTTTTAGACGTAACCAGTCAGAAATTGTTGTTCATTTACCGTGTTGGTTAAGCAAGACGAAAAATCGTCAATTATTATGAAATTTAGTATGGAAGTAACATTGCAGAATTCCTATTTTTCTATCTCTTCCTTATTTCTGAAATTTGATTAGCTTAGAGCACTGGTATTTCTGCAAAATTTAAAATACCTACATGTGAAGAATACAGTTAAAAAAACAATAGCCGATAATTTCCAGATTTTCAAGTTAAAAAGAACCACGAACTCACAGAAAATTCAGAAAATCAAAAACCTGAGAAAATGCATCGACCTATTTTGACCAGCTGGGCCGAAAGCAAAATTTTGAAACACATTTGTCTGCTTATGAAGCGAAACAACTGGAAAAAACGTTACAAAAGCTCTGCGCTGAGATCCTTAACAGAAGGTACAGCATACGAGCTTGAACCGATTTGAGAGTTATGCTGGCCTCGTTGGGCCGATACCTGAGACTAAAGGATACCGCCTTATTCTCAATTTTTAACATGCAGAAAAGGCATTGAAGGAAAAGTAAGGCTTCTTTGTCAACAAGCTTTCCGTCAAAAAGTCTAACGCTGCAAAAGCATTCACCTCCCAAGACGAAAAGCTGTTAGCGTCTGAAGGAGAGCTTGGAACAACAACAACAAAAACTGAACAATATATAACAACAGTTCATTCAATTTTCAAGTAATTTAGGACTATGTTAACCACAATTAGCGGAGCTATTCTAGGTGGGCAACAATACAATAATTGTCTCCTATGAATAACTGCAAAGATCAAGGTTCAAAAGTCGGGAAAAAAGAAAGCAATTCTCCGTATAGTTCTTTCTATCCCAGCACCTTGATTGCATGTACATTGAACATGGCCGAAAACAGAGATGAATTCGTTAATAATGAAGAACCCCCCCCCCCCCCCCGAAAACTCCGTAATTATAATTTAGGTACTTTTAGCGAAGAATCGTTTAACCTAAGAGTGAAGATGTTTGCTACAGGTGGAGAGAAGTGTCCTGTTAAACTGTTAAAAATATCTTTGTAACAAACACCCGAACAAGTGTGAGATTGCCGCCAATTTTATCTTAATGTGAGTAAACTACCCGAGACACAAGTGAAGAAGAAAGGGCGTCATCAGCCTTAACAATATTTCATTGCTCGTGAAATTAAGTAGAAAATTTTGGAAATATAACTCGCAGTGTTCATGCCAATTATCACTAACGATCATTCTGTTACTCTGCTAATAACTAAGTATATTACTTCCTTGCAGACGAATGTATGCAGCACTATGCGTCAATCTGCGAGATGCTTCAGAACTTGTTCACGCCATTTGCAAAGGAGAAGAACCGAAGAGAGGTATGCATTATCACTATAACTGTATTTTATTTCATGAGGAGAGTAAACGTCTGTTATAAACAAGGTTTGTGGAACATCACCGTCTAGTAAACTAAGTATCGTCAAGGGACGGTAGCAGTTATGCAAATTTTTAGAGAAGGTGCTTACACAAAGGAGAAAATTCAAAATTGCCGAAAGTGTTTTTATAAACAGAAGCAGCGATACCTTGCTCAGAGATTTCTTTTATTAGATATATCGGCCGAACGATCCTCTGCTTGGAAAATGAAATTACACCTTGTGGCTCATTCTCTCCGCCAACCCCAAGGAGATTTTTGTAGGTTCAGTTGAAATACCTTCGTAAAAACTGGTTTGTGTAATAAACCGTTATAGCTCGGGATCAATAGACATTGCTCTTTTTGGATGATTACAAACAAATAAATGAATTCAAACATGATAAAAAAAGCTTAAAAAAGGTTGGAGCCCTTGCGATAAATGTCACATGAAATGTTGAGAAAAAATAACGTGACAGTCGACGCATTTTTCATAAGTGTATTTTTGGATCCCAATGAGGAATTCTCGCCAATACGCTGTTCATCTTATCTTCCCTCACAGTGTGTGATATGTCTGATATATCATATATCCCCACGCTTTAGGCCAACGCCGTAACTCATTATGGTTTTGCACCCACGAAACATGAAGAATAGCTTCTTCCTTCCTTAACCACTTTCCTAATGATTTTCAATAGAAAAATTTGGAGCCCTCCCTCCCGACTTGTCCTTGGAACAACATGGATTCAAACGATTGAATCAATATCAAGAGGCTGCAGTGAAGGAAGCACTCTCCAATCCGTTTAGTTTGATTCAGGGACCACCGGGTAGGTCATTTCATGAAAACATTCATACTAAGTGGCAACATTCACTAGGTTTGCAGCTACTTGACCCCTTTCAAAGTGCTCACAATAAGAATGTGGTGGCACACATTTCTATCGTTGTATTGTTCTGTTGTTTCTATTGTTTAAGGTTGCCACTTGTTGTTTCCGTTATCTCACTCAGGGACTGGAAAAACCGTCACGGGCGTGCACATTGCTTACTGGTTCGCTGAACGAAACCAAAAATTAACTTACAAGGTTTTGAAAAAAGGCAAAAAAAAGAAAGAGGGCGAAACAGCATACATAGCACCACCCCAACTCATTTACTGTGGACCATCCAACAAGGCCGTGGACGTCGTTACAGGTCAGTTTTGTGAACTATTAACAAGGTGAATTAAGCGGATTCAAAGCCGGAAAAGCTGGCATAATGTCAGAACATCACGTGAGCATACCCTCTTGCAGAAGTGGAAAGTATTCTATTCAAAGCTTTCCCTGAGGAAGCAGACGGAAAATGCCACTTGAAGCTACTAAATTGAAAAAAGGACTTTAGGAAAATAAACAAAGTATTGTGAATAACAAGTCTAACAGCGTCAACATCAGTATCGCATGATGCATCACCGTTAACCCGCTGGATAGAACAGTATTTTTTCTTCTTGTCTTCTTCTCCTTTACTTACACAGTGAGCATAAGTTCATTGTTCTGGCTTTTTTTCTTTCTTTCAGAGTATCTAATGAAAATTCCATCTTTGAAAATACTGAGAGTTTACAGTGATCAAATTGAGCAAAAGGAATTTCCAATTCCTAACAAGCTGAAAGCTGCCAGAATCACAAGAAGTGAGGATGAACTCAAAATGTCCAGCGAAAAGATAAGGTCCGTGTCTCTTCATCACTTGATTCGAAGTGGCGTTTGCCCATATGCAGAGGAGCTGCGGACATTTGAAGAAGGTTTTGCTGAGAATAAAGCAAGGGGCGAGCCTATCAGTGAAGAAGATGTTGAAACGTATTGCAAAGTAGGTTAAATTGAGCCTTTATTGCATTAAGAATATGCCTTTTTTAGTTAAAGTATTTTAAAATTTTCTGCATCATTAATCACGGACTTAAGGGAAAAGAGAAAAAGAGGAAGAATACAATCTGTTAGCAAAATTTACAGGGTACATTAAGAATTTTCTTTATTTTCCTGCAGCTTATTGGAAAAGCAGAACGGTGGGCGCTGGAGGAATCTGGTGTCCAGATAATCTTGTGCACATGTGCAACTGCTGGTAGTCCCAGAATAGGCACCTCCTGTGACAATATCCAGCAGTGTATCGTGGATGAGTGCGGCATGTGCTTAGAGCCTGAATCACTCGTGCCGATCACGAGCTCAGGAGCGAGGCAAGTAGTTCTGATTGGTGATCACAAACAGCTGCAGCCTGTCATTCAGGATCAAGTTGCCAAGACGCTTGGTTTGAGTGTTTCCATGTTTGAAAGGCACTCCAAGCGAGCTATGATGCTGCAGGTGCAGTACAGAATGGTACGTGGAGTCGAATAGCATAAGGTTTAACCTGTAATTTTTATGACGAAACCATAGGGTCTAGTGGCTTCACGATGAACCAAAGGGAAATAAATGAAGCGAGACACTGACACACTCGGGCGACAATCAAGTATTACGTGAAGAACACTTTTATGGGTATTGAACAGCTTCTGTGCGAACTGTGAGGAAAAGGTAGTGTGGGTTGATAATAAATATTTATTACCTTCTTCTTTTTTCTCACGATAAGTCATGTCCCATTTAATTGAAAAGGTCCTTAAACAGCTCCAAAAGAGGCGCTGGGGCGATAGGTTGCAACAAATATAACAGGCACATGAATGGAGATGGGTCAAGTCTTGTGTGTAGACCGTGGGAGGTTTGCCGGATCGATATCTCAGTTGCCGGATTATTATTGACAGCTTCAATTTAAAGTGACTGAAGAGAATTCGGCGAGAGGAATGCTTTTAAAATTAAACATTTAAACGACGTTTCTCATAAGTAGTAGAAATTTCCTCCGTTAGTACTTCGTATTTGAAATTACATTAACTTTTAAAGAGGCCTACTTCTTTATGACCCTAAAATAAACACTAATCTATTACTTTTCCCTCGGATCAGCACAAAGGAATTTGCGAATTTCCTTCAAAGGAATTCTATGATGGTAAACTCCAAACTGCTCAAGTAGTCAACTCGCGTCCTCCTAGCCCAGTATCCTTTTGGCCTGCTCTAGTTCATCGGAAGAGAGATCTTCCCATTGTTTTCTGCCATGTGGAAGGTCAGGAGGAGTCATCTGTGATAACAACATCAGAAAGTAATCAGGAATCCAAGAGAAACATGAAAGAAGTTCGAAAAGTGGTGAGTGCGGACTCTTTACATGCCCATGTGTGCGATAGAGTACTAAAGTAGTCTAAGTTCGTACCGAGAAACACGGTCAAAGTTACATATTGACGAATTCTCCTTAAAGAGGCATTGACGAGATCGGAAACTTAATTTAGCATTATCAAAAGTAAAAGATGCAAATTGGCCCTTAGTAGTAAAGTAGGGACCGAATTAACCCCTTTTTGGGCAGGAATCTCATAAAAAAGAGCAAATGGAAAAATACATTAACGCCGATGACTTCATGGCTTTTTGTCTCTATCTCATGAATAAAGTGTGGTGGAATCTCATTAAGATAAGGTCACAGAAATATGGTGTTTTAAGTGGTGGAGGTAAAACAATAGAAATGGAATGGTGTTGGCAGTGTTGGTGGTGGTGGAAGAGGAAAAATAAAGAATATACGGAGGGGCGAAATAACTGAATTGTGTGGGAGAGGGAGTTTGGGGGTAGAAAGAGATAATTTGCCGTCGAACTCAGTGATATGTACGATTTGCGCGACAAGAATCAGTTAGTCGGAACTGAAAAAAAATTGTTGGGTAATGAATACTTTCTTAGTTTTAACTCAACCAATCTAATAGCAAGACATTCATCGACCTAGAAATAAACAAAAAACATGTCTAACGAATTACTCCACCTACAAATATCCCGCCTCATATTATTCATGAGATTAAGACAAGGTATGGGATCATCGGCGTTAATGTATTCCTGTCCTGCTTAATAAGATTACTGCCCCAAAATGGAGTTTACTCGGTTCCTTATATACTAATTTGCTTTCAAACTTCTCACCAGTTATGGTATTTAAGAGTATCTTTTTCTCTGAATAAAAGTAAATTTCTCACAGGCCTGCATTCCCACCAACGTTGAAGCCCAGTTGAGGTGAAGCAAGGATTGTACTGCTGCTTAGTTGACCGGACTTGCTTGAGCCTTAGAAGATCCCATATATCCAATTTTTAGAGTCAGTCTTAAGCTCTGTGCTAACAAACGCAACATTGTTGGGTGGGTGTTATATGTTGTTTCCGTTTGCACACACTGTTGCATGTTGTTGTATGTTGTTGCGTGTTGTTGGGAGTTGGTGCGCAAAGTTTGAAACCGGTCAAACGTTTAACCACTTGCAAACGGAGGCAACAACTCCCAACATTGTTGGCCCAACATTGTTGGGAGTTGATGCTTCCTTTTGCACATAGCTTTATGGTAGCCGCAGATCAGAGCACCGTTTCGTATTATTATGTGATGTGAGCCCCAAATTACGTAAACCGACGACACCTTTAAAGCTAAATTTCACTTTATCTCGACAAATAGGATAAAAACCAACTGAATCTAATTAAAAGGTAGTTTCCATAGATAGGTTTATGTTAGGCTGCGTGAAAAAGGACGCAACAACTTCCAACATTTTTGCCCCAGCAATGTTGGGAGTTGTTGCGAGCGTGTTGGCAATGGTGTGCAAACGGATGCAACAACTTCCAACAATGTTAGGACCTGCAGTGCTTCGAGGGAAGGATACAACCCATAAGTCTTTGTAAACCATGCGTAATGAGCGTGCGCGGCCCCAAAAACGTTGGAAGAGCTGTGCAAACGGATCCAACGTTGTTGCGCTACGCTTCGGTGATCACGGAACAACAGAAATGTTGGGAGTTGTTGGCTGAAAAGTTTGACCGGTCTCAAACTTTGTGCAACAACACGTAACAACATCCAACAACATGCAACAGGGTGTGCAAACAGACGCAACATCTAACATCCAACATTGTTATATTCCTAAACTTTCACTCAACTAAACAGGGACTGCCATTGGTTGATTCTTGGTCACGTGGCCTTGACTAAAATCAAATGTATCCCGATCGTGATACATTAAGCAATGTACCCCGCTCGGGCTACATTACAGCACGTGATCAAAGCTTGGTGGAACGTGGCGTGACAAATGGCGGGAAAAATACTGCCAGGTCCTGCCAGTTTTCTTTTTCGTGAATGAACACAACAACACAAACACGAAGCCTTAAGCTAAAAAGCAACGATTTTTAGAGTTATCCAAGAAGTTCCCAGAAGAAAAACAGCAGCCAGTGGAGGAAAATGATGCAGATAATGTAAGGAAGGTACTTTGTAAATCATTCATTCAGTGGTTTTGAGAATTAAATTTGTGTTGCTATAAGTACCGAGTCGACTGTTTTGGTTCGCTCCGGTTATTCTCTTGTTGCTGTTGAAGTGAAAGTCTAGAAATATAACAAAACACTTAATGTCAGGTCCCTCGGGAAACCTCGACTTCGTCTCGGGAAACATCAGGACTCTCGGGAAAACAAAACTAACTGTTTCCCTCGGGATCTGACATTAAGTGTATAATGTTGGGAGTTGTTGGTCAACAATGTTACGTCCGTTTGAACGCAGCCTTATGTAGCATCTTTACTCCACACCTACAGGGACTGATTTCACAACAGGAAGACACATTTTCAGCGCAGTTTGTCCTTTTATTTTTCGTCTAGGTGCAAGTCGCAAAATACCTAGTCAATCGTTACACCGCAGTGCGCAAGTCAGATGTGGTCATATTATCGCCTTACAGAGAGCAGCGAAGTAAAATCAGCGAGTTATTAAGAGGGGCGTACGACGACATTCATGTCACAACAATCACGAAAAGTCAAGGTACGGCATCGGCCACAAAGATTGATAAATAGCGCCGACTTCCACTTGCCGTTTTTTGCTTTGTTTCTTGTTTCTATATCTATCAGGTGACTGCATAGACTCTTTTACTAATACGCAATGGAAGCCAAAATACTGTTTACATCTCTGGCATATTAGCGATCGAAGCATGTTTGTTACTCAACTTATATCATCATTCACTTACCAATCCTGAATATTAGCAAGTGTATGAGTCATAAATAAAACTGAAACGATTATTATCAGGAGTTAATTTCGTAATCAAATTTCAGGAAGTGAATGGGATTACGTCATCATGTCTTTGGTTCGCTCCCTAAAGAAAGAAGAAATCGACCCAGAGCCCTCCCTCCGCTGGCTCGGTGAACACCTGGGATTCTTAAGAGACGAACATCAAATGAACGTGGGACTCACACGAGCACGCAGAGGGCTTTGTATTATCGGTGAGAAAAGCCGTGTTATTGTTTACTTTTTGTCAATCAAAGCACAGGAACGAACCAGCTTAAGTAACAGTATTCTCACTGGTTAACGCTATTAAGAAAAAAATTCTTCAACAGTCATTTTGCGCCCCTTTTTAAAAATATTTTTTTCTTGATGCAAAGCGCACCAACTTACATACCGTGCAAAAGTAATGAGAGGTTTGGCCAAAAGGGCGTGATTTTCATCAGACTAGAGTTTCTGATTCGGAACATTTAGTGCCTGAGTGTTCGCATTGTTTTGTTTAAAATTGTTAGATGGGTGTTCTGCCTTGATTATTCTTGTTCTGAAAGAACGTTTTCCTCTTTTAGGAAACAAAAATCTTCTTGGGGTGGACGAAATGTGGAGCAAGTTGATAGAACACTACGAAAAAAATCACTGCCTTGTGGACGAGTCGTGGCCCTGGACATAGTAAAAATGAACTGGGTCATATTTTGTCTGTTCCCTTTGTTAACGGCTAAAGAAAATGCAACAAATTTGTCGTCTTTTTATTTAAAAAAAAAAAAAGAAAAGAAAAAGTCCTGGAAGTCATAGCCAACTAATACTACAGTTACAGGCAAATAGTAAAAGTTAAAGAAGCTAATGAAATATCTGTGTCAGTTCCATTCTAAAATTAGCTTTGGATAATAGAATTGCACATTAAATAAGAAAGTCCAGGAGGATTTCAGCTTAGTCCAACTGTGACGCGACACCATAGATAGCTTTTCTTGCCGAGCTGCAAAGCTATCAGGTATAGTGTAAACACAGCCTAAGTCAGACAGTCTTTAGAGCTATCATTTTGTTATATAAACACCAATGAAATACCAGGTGAGCTTTCGCGCGAAAACTTGATATCTTCACGTGTGAAAATAACATGTTATCTTCACATGTGAAAATATCACCTTTGCTATGGCTACATAATATAAATCGCGCCCTTCACACCAAAAAACTAATAAAGTGAAATGGTTTGGTATTTCATTGGTGTTTATATAATAAATGGAACATTACATGGCCGCTTGGAGATACGAAATTTCTCCTCTCGTGTTGAAAAAATATTTCACTCGTTTGCTGCCCTCGCTCGTGGAATATTTTTCAACACTCGAAGAGAATTGTCGTGTCTCCGCACGGCCACGTAATATCCTCTATGTACCGACCCAATCGCAGGGTCAGCGACACCGCCAGGCTCTAGGTCCAAGCCAGCCTTAGTCTCAAAGGCACGCGCCAGTATGGATTATATTTTTTAACACAGCTTACTGTTTGTTCGAATTTGTTGTGGTTTTTCTTTTTGCTTAGTAAAAACGACTTGCAGCAAAGATTACAAAAAAGGTATTCTTGTAAACTCTATTACGACGATGTTAAGTTGTTCTGCTGATGCCTTTTTTAATACTGTAATAATGATACATTTGTAAGCTTAATTAAACTACTGTATTCAATTTCCAGTAAGATCTTACGCCCTTTACTTAACAGTGTGGTTTTAGTTTCTTAATGATGTACGCCCTCATTAAGCTGTACTTGTTGCAAGGGAACATTATCAATCTCCCAAATACATGCATAGCTATTAATATTCATCGTGAACTGTGTATGATAGGCTCATTTTTTCGTTTGTACACATGTTCCACCTTAGTCACCTTATTTTTCGGGGCGTTTCTATAATTAGTGCGTCTGGTGGTCTGCACCAGGCCATTTTCTTTATCTTCACTTATCAGGATGAGAGTACATTTGCTGAGCGGGGCTCTGCATGTCTGTTTGTGATTAGTGCTGTACGAACCTTACTCACGGTTTAATGGTGGGTTTCGATGTGAAGGATTATTGGCATTGTTAGTGTAAGGATACTTTAGACTACTCTATCTCGTTTCCGTAGATCATTAGTACCCTCAGGTCGCACTTTGTGTCTTCTAATTGCGGCCTAAGGATGCTAAAAGAGGAAGAACAGAAAATGCTTATTAATAACTAAGAAACAGGAAGGGGACATACCGCTTTCAATTATCTCAAACCTCAGCCGTTTTAGTTAATATGTACTTTTCCTTTATCTCTTTATCTCTTTATCTCTTTTTTCTATAACAATATATTTAAGTACAGTACTATTCAACTTCAATAATTTGTAAAAAATAGTGTGATTCCGACTTGTCATCCATCTCATATATTTTATAAGAATATTGAGGCTGAGATTTGCGAAATTTCACGAATATTATAAGAGTACAGAGTTTAAAAAGGACTCAATTTCGTTTGTTAAAAGTCTCTAAATTTAGTACAACTTATGTGTTTCACTTAAGCGTAAAAAATTATTCCTTTCACTAAACTGCAAGAACACTGGTAATCGAAGTCCCTATACATTCGAAAGCGGACATGCCGTAAGCTATAATTTATAATAAAGAATAATTCAAGAATAAAAAATCCTAACTGATCGACAAAAAATGAGAATATTCAGCCTGTGCCGGAAAAACAATGACCGGTTTAGCTCGCTCTTAAAATTAAAATCTAAATGATACGATAAATCTTCCTGTGGAAACATGGGAAAAGACACGTAAGGAATTCGATTGAAATTGCATGAGTTCGTATTTTCAGTTTGAGTATGTAAATAATAGATTTAGTGCGAAGGTGTTTTTTCAATTCTTTTTACCTTCGTGTCTGACAGTGAATCTTACTTTGCGGTCAGCGGATTACTCCACGGTGTATGCTTACCGAGAAAATTCAATACATATAATAATAATATCAGTTCCCGAGAAATCTAGCCTTCATTTAATGACGTCATCTGTCCTTCGTGCCAGGGCAAAGCATGAACAAAGCTCGGTGGAACTTTGTGATGCTTTCTCCTCTCCAAACTTCTGAATCAGGAAAGGAATATCATTATTGGCAGGCACCACATACGGTATGAATATAACTAATTCAACAGCAGGCAATCTGCGAGTGAAAGTTAACCTGTACAGACCGGTTTACAAAATCGAAGTTCAAAATCACTTATTTCTTAAGTTTTAATAAGAAACTCATTTTGAATAAGATCTTGCTCGAGGCTCTGGCATAACGAGTCAATCATCACTTTTTCATAGCCGTTGTTTTAGTTGCATATAAGCGCCGTAAACAAATTGTGAATTGTCTCTGCATCCTGTAAACCTGTTTCCTTGTTAAGTCGCATCTCGCGCGGACTTGAAACATTTAAAAGTCTGCTATATAGATTTGTTTGGCCAATTAAATATCGCCTTAGTGTAGATCAATATTATCTTGCTTAAAGAGAAAAAAAAATTGCTTTTTAAACTGACAAAGCCTCAGTCGATTGAACTCCAGAAATTTGAATAATTTTCAGACGGCACATGATCTAATCTGTTTTTTCTGCCGTGACCTTTTTTACTCACTGGTTTTAAAAATGACATTGTCTTCCCTAATACTTTAATGTAAGACGATATACCACTTTATTTTTTATCTTCGAGATTATTTTTTTAAACAAATCATTGTAGATTATTCAGTGTTAGTGGTCACGCGACGATTCATCATCAGCTTTATGGATATATTCACCGCACCGCATGACACTCAGACATACACACTGCCACGGACCTACATAGCATACAGAACTAACTACATTCAAAGAATTGCTTGCAGGTTACAGGAACAAGTAATTCTTGGAAACCTTCCTCATTTGGCTCTATCCAATCGGTTTGTTAACATTTCGAATTCTTTGCGGTTGACTCCTTCAAGTCCACGCTACTTCTATTTTGCATTTTGACCGCTGATTTGCATTTTGTACCAGACTAACTAGATTTATTAATTCTGATTAAGTATTAATGGATATTTTACTTCCAGACCGATAAAACGTTGTTGCTCCATCCATATATGAGCCGGCCGGGAGCTCAGGCGCTATTTGCTCTTCCGCTTCCCTCGTAAAAATAGGAATACTTTAAGGTAAGTCACATTCATTTCCAAATCCGTTTACCTTGATTTTCTACCTAGTTTTGCTTGAGCATTTTAGGTCATATTGCGATCAATAATCCCTACCAATTACGTTTCTTGTGTACTATTTTGATTAGAAAATTATTCTCAGGGGTATGCAGTGTACTTCCTTTTTTATTTTCCCCCAATAATTTAAGGGCCTTCTTCGGAGGCGGCTGCCGAGTAATAATACATGTTGGATCTGCGTATATAAGGGAAGTAAAAATAAAGGCTAGAAAATTTCCACTACGAAATGTTCACCCCCAAGAATGCCACCTAGCAACAGAGAAGAGAAGTGATGGCTTCACAAAAACTAAATTTGTGAAATTATGGGATTGGTTGGCATATCCAAAAAGGACAAGACGAAAACTGTTCACTTGCTAAGAAAATGAGCCTGTTTATGTAAACTTGTGAGGAGATATAAGCGACGTTATACTCCGATGACTCAAAATTAATCCTTATTGATATGGCTTGGATCGTTTACGATCCAATCCAATTTTACACGTATTAGTATGGAGTCATCAGAGCAAACCGCTGCTTATATCTCCTCACCACTTTGCACTAACAGACTGATTTTCGGTAAAGGGGCTTTTTTTATAGCGTTCTTCTGAATATGATAACCAATGCCATAATTTCAAACATTTGAATTTCTGTGACGTCACACTTGTCTTCTCTATTGATTCAGTGTTGCAACAATCTTTGGCGGTATTACACAGTTTTCGTGACCCTTAAAAAGAATGAAAGTAGGTAGAAATATTTAAAATGTAATTGCAATATGTAAGATGCTTTTCAGATAACTTCTGGTAAACAACAGCTGTCGATATTTTAATTTGAGGCTCTTAGCGGCCTTTGTTACGTTAGAATCTGATAATGAAGCAAAGCAATTGAGCAATTGAAAGACCTTAATCAACGATATATAACCATAAAAAAGAGGAACTTAACACAATTAGGGCGAAAGAAATTTCTTGTATTTTTAGCTAGTACGTAGTTATTGACAATTTAGGGTAATTGAATTTATAATTAGGTTATTGTTTTCTATAGGAAAGATGATATTAGTTTTTGAGTACCAGAAAAATGAATAACTTGTGTTTGGGTAGGTAGGTAGGTAGGTAGGTAGGTACTTTATTAAATACATTGCAGCATAAGCTGAATTGCGTATTTACATAATGGTAATAATTTATATTAATAATTGTAAAAATGAGTAATAATTGTAATAGCTAACACTAAAAACGTACAATAAGAAACCTCAAAATTATTTACAATTCTGCTTGAGGCCATAAAAAAAACTGTTCTTAAAATCTATTTGTCTTGCAACGCGGCAAAGTGAAAGTGCGCGCGTGCCTTAGATTATAGTTGCTCTTATAAAGAGGCGGCAACAACTTTCTTAACTTGTAGTTCGGGTCGCTCATTATGCTTTCACACGTGCGCGTGCAAATGTTGTGGTGAAGCTCCGCAACAGTTGGTAAACCCATAAGCGCTTAAGCTTGCTGATATTCTATACCAGGACATATGATTCGCATTGCTCTTTTCTGAACGCGTTCTAATTCTTGCGAAAGGTAGGCTGGTAGCACGAGATGCAAAAATGGCGCAGCATAGTCAATGAAGGAGCGCACGCATGTAATGTAAAAAAGGCATAAATCTTTCTGGGGAACACGAGCTCTTTTTAGCTGAACAAGAAAATAGAGCCTTTTGGCCGCCTTCTTAGTAACTTCCGTGATGTGCGCATTCCATGTTAAGTCGCCAGAGATAGTAACACCTAAAAGTTTAGCATCTTTAACTAATCTGATGCACTCCTCTCCTATGACTACTGGAGGAAACTCACAATCTGATGTAAAACTAAGGCGGAGCTCCTTGCATTTGTCTGTGTTTAACTTGACTCTGTATCTGATTGACCAATTTTCTACCTCATTTACAATACCTTGAGTCTCGCTATGCTGTCCGTTCTTTATTACCTCTGATAATGTGGTATCGTCTACATATTTCCAAATAGAAGCATTACTGACGATTAGATCATTTATCATGATCAAAAAAAGCCAAGGGCCTTGTTTGGTCCCTTGCGGAACGCCCGAAGGTACTGTGCCCCATTCGGATACACAGCCTTCAGAGTCTTTTATACTCTGTGAATTTCAAGTGGTTTTTGAATATCATAAAATGGTTTTCGAATATCATAAAATATGCAGTATTTATTCACAACTGTATCATGAAAAGTTTGGCAAAACTGATCACAGTGTGACATATGCAATATGTTTTATCTATCAGTATTTTATTGTCATGTACATTTGTAATTTCAAAGTCAATCTTCAAATATTTATGGAAATTTAACGGAAACCCACATATAGAAACTGCTTGATATAGCTAGGCTAAACAGGAATTCACATTTTTGGGTTTTAAAGTGGCAAATTTCTATCAGCAGGTTCTTAAAGCACCAGGTTGTTAGACGCGGGTTTTTGTGGTGTACCAATGTAGTAGGGATAAAAATTTTGTCTTGTTATTCACGAAAAGACGCCCAGCAAATAAGCTTCGGCAAGCTATGTTTTAATATATGAATTCATATACGTAACACCTTTATTTGCGTTTTTTTTTTCCTTTTTAAATTTTTTTTGGGATATCTCTTTTTGTTAGCCTTGCTTTACATATTTCGTGTCTTGTTAAGTTCATGACGGGTTCTTTTTACCTTACGTCTCTAGGCCACGACAAAGGAAATTAGCATCTCCCAGCAAGTATGGAGTATCAAAGGTACTGACGTTTAAAAGGGCTGCAGAGTTAGGAAAAAAGCGATTTTACAGCCTGTGTGGAAGGCGTCCAAAGGGAAGGAAGGGAGGAAAAAGGAGAGACGAAAAAGTGAATTTTTGGGTTAATTTGATCACTGATACCAGTTCATTGTCTGTAAATTTCAGTTCCTATGATGGATGGCTTGAAGACTTGCCTTTTCCAATACCACAGGTCTGTATTGTTATTTCTGTTCAATTTGCTGACTGTAGTTCATCCATTTAAGGTATTATTCCATGACAAGTATGGCTGTTATGCTCGAAAGAAATTACACTTGCGAACAAAACGGATAGTTTGGTGAATGTTACGTAACGTTTATTGAAAACCAAGCCGACAATATTTGCTCGGTTGTCTTTCTCCAATTAGCGTTTAAACGCTAGAGCGACTGACATTTGAATAAAATATTTAATGAGCAATTAGGTTCTAAAATGTTATAAATTTATTCATAGAAACGTCATCGATTTGTACTTTTAATTGATAGCCCTTCTGTAAGAACTTCATTATATCAACGTTCTCACTTCACAGCTTCAACCTCTTTGTAAATGATTGAGGAAGTAGTTACGGTAACTATTTCCTAATTATGTCTAGCCTGCGCGCAGACGAAATTAAACTCTGGTTAACTCCGTCTGCGAAACAGCGCCGAAATCCTTGTTCTGGACTTCCAGCTGTGTACCCAGATTTGAGTACGCGCCACGATTGGCCAGTTAAAAAAGGCCTTTGTTTTGTTTGTCGTGATCGCCAATCAGGTTGAAGGGGAATTCGAAACGCACTTCCGCTAATTCGTTGAGTCCATTGGGGGTCCAGAACAAGGATCTCTGCGCTGCTTCGCAGACGGTACTAATCAGAGTTTAGTTATCGTCTGCACGCAGGCTAAATTATGTCACGATATTAGGCCCTTGTTTCTCTAAGGGGGTTGCTGTTAGCTGAAGGCTGCCAGTCAGTGAGTAGTTAATGAGTTAAGGAAAAATGACAAAGCTTATAATCTGATACTATTGTCTCTATCTCATTTAATTTCGACCCGACGCTGTAGGATCTTTATGGCTCCGTTCTTGTGTCGCCCAACATTACAGAGACACTGGCAAATGCTGAGCAGTTTATGGGTTTTAAAGAATATCGAACTGCAGCAGCACTCTTTACCATAGCGCTCCAGCGACTTGGAGATCTCGCTTCTCCTCAGATGGTTGCTGATTTGTTGTGCAAGCGGGCAGAATGTCTTCTTCTAATGGTAAGCTAAAATCACCGCGTTCACTAAGGTTTCATTAAGGTACTCCAAAGGTCGGAACGCACTCATTTGATGAAAGGGTGAAAGTGGCTGGGATTAGGTTTGAGCTGAAGAAAAAAATTGTACATACTACGTCGCCAGCCATTGTTTATTTCGCAGTACCATTTGCATACTAAGATGGTGTTGCATAGATTGTAGGAAAGGTTTCTCCCCAGGTACTCCGGTTTTCCCCTCTCCTTAAAAAACTACCCTGTTTACAGCCGCCTCGTCCCTTCTCCTATTTTTAGGGGAGGGGACGGCTCCGCTACACAGGCTATTCAAAAACCAACATTATTATCGCTACGCGCGGCCAAATGACAAACTGCCCTCTTAAAACGCTCCTTTTCGCGGGCCAAACGGCAAAGTGCGGGCTGTAAATGGAATTTGCAGCCAGCAACTTGATTTCATGTTAACAATCTTTAACTTATGAAATAAATTTGTACGATTTGGCCTTGTGTATTTATAATAATAATAACCACATTACTTTTGGAGGGCATATACTTAGTTTATTTGTGTCCCTGGTAGCAACATTTGCGCCCTCGCTCCGTTCGGGCGCAAATAATGCTACTCGGGCCACAAATATACTATATGCCCTCCACAAGTCATGTGATTGTCCTATTTCCGAATTCCAATTCGAGGCGGCGGGGGTGTAAATTAAATGGAATGGCCCTGACATTATGATAAGCTGTTAAGCGAATTTAGTTATTTTCTTGTCCGATGTATGCAGACCTAAAAAAAAATCAATAAATGGTTGTCCTTGTTACTTTGTTTTTATGTCAGTTCATAATTATTATTTGCCTACCGTTCTTCGTATCCTTGTAGAAAGGTTAAGAATTCATGTAATTAATAGATCATCTAATGGCCATATTCAGGGAAACAATGAACTTCCTAATTTTTTCTCTGAGTTATTTATGATCGAAAATTATAACGCTTGTCTTTAAAACGTCTACCTGCAGCTGTTCACCTTCTTTTGGGAACCACTAGTCTATAGTGCAGGGATCCTGAATACTATCACAGTTACTTCGTATCCTTTAAGACAAGATCATCAATGCAACTTGTTACACTCAATGGTCTTTGCCTGATTTTAATTTCAGAATTATCTACAGTACGTTTTGCGAGATTGTCAAACTGGTGAGTACTGTTCAGAGTAACTGAAACCTAACTGAAGCATTTAAACTAACTAAAAAACATCCGATTTACCATCCAGGAAGTTTACTTGTTATTATAATCGCTATCCTCGTGCTCATCATCTTCTTCATCATCACCATCACCATCGTCGTCGTCATCATCATCATCATCCTCATCCTCATCCTCATCCTCATCCTCATCCTCATCCTCATCCTCATCCTCATCCTCATCCTCACCCTCATCCTCACCCTCATCCTCATCCTCATCCTCATCCTCATCCTCATCCTCATCCTAATGCTTACCATCGTCATCGATCATCATCTTCATTATCATCATTATAACCGTCATCATCGTCATCATTATTATCCTCATACCTTTCATGGAGGTATCAATTCCTAAATGTTTTGGTTTGGTTTGATCCCAATATATACTTCTTCCACGACTCAGTGGTATCACAACTGGTATTGTACACCACACCCTAGCCTTCTTTTGCACCCTCTAATTTAGTTAAGAAATGATACACGTGCAGCGTGCAACCATCGAGTTATGGATGTACACGGGAGGTTGCTAAGCATGAAAGCTCGAGAAAGTCGAGCCTAGGTTCCTGAGTGATTACAGCTGATTTCATTGCTATGTATACACCCGGATTTTCAGACATGATTCGACGGTCACGATTCGAGCTGTGATGATTCGACACTAATCACGTGACGTATCGCTTCGCACTGGGTAAACGGTTGCAAAAATTATTGAGAGTCCTGCCGTGGGATCCGAAGCAGTGAGGGAAAAATCTGGCTGGCAAGGAAAGCTTAGCACTAAAGGACATAACAGTAACGAAGCTAGAATCCTGACAAATGCGTTTTACCTGAAGGCGAAAGCTTTATTGCCTGGAAAGCGGCGACATGATACAGAAATTATGATAACATGTGATCGGGTGATAAACCTGGAGTTCGATTTATTTCTGAAGGCGATTTCACAATGGATGAAATATTATCAATACGGCGAAAAGCGAAATAGTCCGATGGTTTATCGTGTAGTGTTCTTCCGTTTGACAAGGTTTCGGTATTTCGCCGTTGGTGAATACCACCCGCAATTTACATGTAACAGTGATGCAAATTTAGTTATCAGGGAGGCAAATTTGTATTTCTTCAAGTTGGTACTTTTTGGTCCTTACTTAGCTTCTGCATGGTTAAAAAATAACAGGAAAACTTGACGTTTTGCATAAGGAATCAACAGATAAATTGATCAGTCTGCCGTTGTGAAAGAATTTGCTGGAGAGTTTGAAAGTTTTGTTTTGTCGACCATTGAAAAATATCAAAATGTTAGGTCCTCGACCTATGACCCTAGTGAGCACAAATAAAGAAAACCATACATACTAGGTATACCTATCGATAGAGTGCCAACGAGCAAATCTTGCGTATTTTGCTTAGGAATAAATTCCTTTTTTTCCCATTTGACCGTTTCTTGGTCCCTTCCTGTTGCAAGATTTATTTTCTTGAAAAGTTCTCAGATTCAGTCTGGTGGCTTTACAAACCTGCAATGTAAAAGTGTGAAGTACCTTGAAAGAATAAAGTCAGCTTTGCAGAGGAAGCGATAGGGAATATTATTAAGTCCAGCTACAAATCTACTGTCGGTTCGGTTTCACATTGTTGATAAATATTTGCACAGTTTAATCATTTAAACCTCCTTTCAAATTTCCCGAGGCTTTTTGGGGCGTCGATAAAACCCGGAACATGGAACATTCCGGAACATGCCGGAACATGCCGGAACATGAAAAAATAAAAGTAATTTTCATGAAAAAAAAATTAATTAAATAAAATGATAATAATAACATAGTTTTTGTAAAAATTAATAATAACAAAATAACATAAAATAAAAAAAATAAAAAAACGAAAAATAAAGAAATGATTAAGAAAAAGAAACTCATCTCCGAGTATGAGAAAACAATATTTTGTCGCAAATAATATGTTGGGCGAGTGAGGGTCCATGCAAATGACAGTAATGAGTGAAGGCTTGCTTCTAAATTCAAAATATATTAAAATGGGTCGCGAGGAGGGGGGTTTTCAAGCTTTACTCACACAGCTACCTCTTGTAATTGTTTGCCATGAGTTAATCATTTGGCGGTTAACCATTTACGGTTCTGCGATGGTCTGAAATGCCGGTGCAGTATGTCATGTCAAGCCGAGTCGGTAATTAAGTTACTTAAGTCCAAAGCGACGAGCCCCTAAGCTCTTCTTACGGTCGCAAAGCCGTAAATGAATAACCGTTAAACCGCATGGCAAACATTTACAAGACGTAGCCGGCTGTGTGAGTAAAGCTTGAAAACCCCCCTCCTCTCGACCCATTTGAATATATTTTGAATTTAGAAGCAAACCCTCACTCATTACTGTCATTTCCATAGCCCCTCGCCCCACAAATTATTTGCGACAAAATATTGTTTTCTGATACCCGGAGATGATACGAGTTTCTTTTTCTTTTTTTCTTACTCTTTCGGTTTTTTGTTATTTTACGTCATAATTAATTTTTATAAAAATTATTTTATCATTATTATTATTTTATTTATTTATTTTCATGAAAATTATTTTTATTTTTTCATGTTCCGGGATGTTCCGGAATGTTCCGGAATGTTCCGGCATGTTCCGGAATGTTCCATGTTCCTGGTTTTATCGACGCCCGGCTTTTTGTTATCGGATTGAAACTTAGAATGATTCGCTGGGCCATCTGAAATGTTTCCAAGGACATGCGATGTACGGCACGTCAGTATTTAATTTTAGTTCATTATGTTTATACTGAACTTTGCCAGGTTTCGAAAAAAATGACGTTGATTTCTTTTCCTTTGTCGTTCGCTTTAGGCTTGTAATTCGTTTTTGTTCTCATTGTTTTTGTTTGCTGGTTAGATTTTTTCCCCAACACCAGACTTTCCAACAGAAGCGACTGCATTCTTCGTGTCAAGCTTTCCTTATCTCCTCGTGTAATCTGATCCATTTTAGTGGTGAGAATATTGCTTGCTGCACATAGAACACTTTTGCTGTTTTACAAACTTCTCTTCGTTAAAACTTAACATTATGGCCCCTAAAATTAATAGAATATATCAAGTGCTCATGTCTCTTGACTGCGGTGGCCAGGTTTGACGAAAAAATTTAGGTAAATAAACACAGGAGGTCACGACGGCTGGAAGTGTGCGAAATTTTGTTTGTTATTCAACTTGAGCCCGTGCGCCAGGTACTGCCTTTTGATTGGTTCACAACTGACCACTTGGTCTCAGGGGAATCTACATTACATTAGGTTACCCTTTTTTCAGCTCGATCGAGAATTTTTCTGCCTATTGCCCAGTCTTACGCGGCTCTATTCTGCTGCCGCCTCGCCATCCGAGCGTCTTCGCTCGGATGGCTCGTTGGCAAAAAGAAAGCAACATTTGTTTTTATTGAAAAAAAGGTAAAATATGATATTTCTTTAAAGATCTAGGTAGAAGCCCAAAAAAAGTTGGGAAAAGAGCCGAAAAACTTATTGATCGAGACGTCCACACGCCCGATAACATGTATTGCGATTAGATTGCGTGACTTGTATGAGAGGCTGTTGTCTGAAAAGGAGCACAAATTACGGATCACAGTCCTCTTTTTCTGAATTACAAGAGAAACATTCAAGCTATCATTAAAGTAACTTTCAGATTGTGTGTTTTGATTCCTGTAGGATATTCAAGGTAAAATAATGTACTGCTTGGTAACCTCTCGGTCGAATCATGACCGTCGAATCATGTCTAAAAATCTGGGCGTATACACAGCACTGAAATCAGCTGTAACAAACCTCCGAAGTGTATCGGTGACGCTAAACGCCTAAACATGATCCGTTCATAGTCTTCAGCGTCCATATACGCACAACGCACATACGCCCGTACCTACGTGTGCAGCCAAGAGAGTATAAAGGGGACAGAGAAGGCATCCCCGATACACACCCTATTCCATAGGTAATTCGTCTCCAGTTATTTTTAGAATTGGGATAAAGTTACCTCGCTCCCTGCGTGGAGGTTTCGTGGAGGTAACGCATGACTAACCGCTGTGCGCAAAACATGTCGGGAGAAAGGCAATGAAAGCGTAAAGAGATCGAAAGCATTTCTGAATATTGAAGCGAAATGAGTCGGCGCTCACCTGGGAAACTAATAAGGGAATCGCTGGACTCTTTGACAACCCGTGAAATCAGTTTAACTCGAAGTTGTCGTAACCTCAGTGCTTTAATAAAATGAGAAATTTTTCTGGTCTATTGAAACCGGTCGTTTGTACAATAAAGAACGTAGAACGCCAAGTGTTATTTTTGTTGAATAATAAAAGACTAATAAAAGGATAAATATCAAACCGGAAATTGCTCTCTTGAAACAGTAAATTATAAATGATCCTGAGAGAACATTATTTCCCTGCTGTACTGTTAGCTCTATACAAGAGATGAAGGGCGATTCTTTTCTAATTTCCGTTTCGCTGATACAGCTTTAGCAGAAATCTCTCTTCGTTTTCGTCGACAAAACAAATAGCAACATCGCTCTCCGCTTCTTCCGCCATTTTTTTCAGCGTCAATTTGTGAAAGCCGCGTGGCTCTGAGCGTGGGTCATCCACGCGGGACACATTCGCGCTATGTGATTGGCTGTTGTCTAATCCCTCTCGGGATCTGTGGTCTTAAAAATAACTCGAGACGAATTACCTATGGAATAGGATGTGTATGGGGGATGCCTTCTCTGTCCCCTTTATCCTCTCTTGGTAGAAGTCACTGGCCTTTTCTTTTCCCTTTAACAGTCGACTGTACCTTACCAACAACACTAGAGATAGGTAAAATAAAAAACTACTGCATTTTAATATATGTGTATTAATTTGCTGAAAATGTCTGGCGGAAAACGCTGGAAGTGGCATTTCCGAGAGAATGCCCCCAGCCACTCCTAGGTTGGGGTTGGGGTACAATCTCAAAATGTTGTGCGTGCTTATATACCTTTTCAAAACTCATCTCACGCCACGTCCCCGAAAGTCTATTAGCAAGGAAAAAAGCAAAAAAAAAAAAAAAAACGGATGATAGGTATCAGATCCTTGATTAATTCAAACGAGCAGTTTTAAAGATATCAAAAGAACGTCATCAAAGTCTTTTTTGAAAGTAGCAATTTATGACGTGGATGATTTATTTTTCGTTTATTTAGGTAATCAAAATCTTCTGAGCAAGCACGCTATGTGGCAGAGTTTGCTACAATTCTACAAGGAAAATAACTGCGTGGTGAATGAAACTGGCTGGCCTTGAAGCATGCATTTGACAGAAAACCTTATGTTATTCACAGCAAAAGCTAATTACATTTAAATAACGTTTATTTAAGACTAACTGTAATTAAAAAATTGAACTAGTGGTGGTTCTAAAATTGCATTAGAAAACGTTTCAGTTTAATCTTTAGATTTGTGTTTTCAATGAGCTTACCTTATTCGGTACGTTTTATTTACATGCGACAATTAAATATAGTTTTTATAATAAAAGACCTTTGAATGTGTATAATGGACTCGTTTTTTCATGTGTCCCACCCTAATCGCTTTGTAATCCCGGTGTCTCTATTATTTCCCTTAGTTTTTACCGAATAAACCTTTTCAGCAAGGCAAATTTGTATTTTGATTTTGATGTAGTTTTTTGTTGTTGTTGTTGTTGAGCCAATAAAAACGTCCTTTTTAAGGTGGTTGTCAAATAACTGCCAAATCGGGTGTCCTGCATTCCTCCCCGGTCCCCTTAACAAAACGCCATTTAGGAAAAATCTTCTTCTTAGCCCCGTTTTCTCTGTCGGTACTTTTAATAAAAGATCCTGGCCTTTTCTCGGTCCGTAATTCAAAGTAGGGAAAGAGAACGCAGCTAATCAGAAGTATTTGGTGGAAAAATTATTTAATTAGCTATAATCTTAAATATCAATAAAATTTGTCGTTGTTTTGTTGAGTACTCCTTCTCGTTTTCTTAAGTAGATCAATATTAACCTTGGGTTGCACATCTAAATGGGAAAACGAGGATACTACCGATCCATAAAAACAATACTCCAAGATTCCTTGCAAAGTATTCATTAACGACACAAGAAGAACAAAAATGCTTAACAGATTTATTGGGGAACAGGAAAGGGACGTACTGCTTTCACGATGTCATGATAAACCTCTACCATTAAGGAGCCAATCGTACCGGACGGCTTAGAAAACAGGCTTTTACACCAACAATGCCAACGACACTCCTGATCGAGACTCTTCAACCTGACATCAACCGTTAGTCAGCTTTTTTTATGCATTAATCACAAGCAAACAGAGTCTTACTGATAGTCCCGCTCATTAAAATGGATGAGAGCCAGTAGTACGTAAAAAATTCTCAGCTGGTGGAGCAATGCAGCGGCAATACATCACCAATTGCAGAGGCCACAGATATGAATCCCGGTGAAGTCCCGATTTATTTTACTTTAAATCAAAGTTGGCAAAATCATCGTATCAAAAATTTTACATACAAAGATTGTTAAAATCTGGATTGTCGTCAAATATAAAAAGGACATGATTGGAACGGAAATCAAGAGACATTAATGAGGAAGTTTGGGTGCATAGGTAGGTATATTCTAACTTGCGAAACATCACTCTCGTATATGCTATAATCAGCACACTTATTTGCACGTTTCCGAAAGATTATGTTCCATACACAACTCACGAGGTCGAGGTAACATTCTCGAGCGAATATAGGTTGATTTTGAGGAGGTCTTCGCTGGGGCCTTCGGGCAGGTCTTTCTTTAGTTTTTAGTTCTGTACTTATCCTGCAATGCAAATTGTTTGTGTTTGTGTACCCCTCTCAAAGGCCTTTAAGAGCCAGTTTCTGTAAATATCGAAAATCCGGCGACAGTTTCAAAATTTTCACTTTCTTCATATTTTGCCCAAATAAAGCCTTTAGTGAGTTATTTTCGAAAATACAATTAAAAGATCCCAAAGCGCTCGAGTTTTTTCAAAATCGAGGAAAGTTTGAAAATCGCCATTTTGGCCTCCCGCCTCCATTGAAAATTGACAAAAATGATGTATTTTCGTTTCGATCGTGCTGGTAAACGCGATAACATCTAGCAGTGTACTTTTGACATTTCATAGCACTTCACTTGCTCTCTCTAAAACACTTGATCACTTTTGAAAAGCTTTCAAAATAGCCTTGTTTTAGCCTGTGAACAGGTTCTCTGTTTGGCGAAAAAAATAGCGAGCGACTAGGCTAATTTTTGCTTACTTCTACTCCACGAAAAGCCCACTGGTACATAGAATTTGAGGTCAAAACTAGTATGGTCTTAAACCACATCCTTTATACTTTGTTGTGTGAAAATTTTTTCCGCGGCCCGCGGCGAGAAACGGAAACGTGAAGACCATTTTGCCACCTAAATCAATTTACGGAGCGACATGTTTCCCCACATACCTACGCAAACACTTAAAAAACTGCTCTGGAAAACATTCTACATGTTTCTTACCGCTTGAATATCGGATAATAGACACATATGTTACTGTTACCTTTTGATTTTTATCTCATTGTACCGAATAAGTGCCAAAAACGCTTTCATTGCAGACTCGTGTATGTCAACACTGAGTTAATAATATACAACCAAACCAATCAAAACAACCATTTCAACTTCGGTTCGTTCCACAACACGTATTGCATTTTTGAAAGCCTATATTTCTTTTACTACTAGAAGTTTATAAGTTTGTAATAAGCTGTTTGATCGACGTTCTTCCAAAACAAAGAAATTGAGAGTGGTTTTATAGCTTTCAGCTTTACTCTCAGAGACATTTTGTAACATTATGTTGAGTGACAAATTCGGTCACCCCTTGAAAGCAAAAACTTCGTCGGAAAACCTATGAAATGACTTAAAACCGCTCATCGAAGAACAGATGAATATTTTTAAAAATTTAGGCTATTATCTGAATACACGGGCAGCGTAATTTGTAAGCTAGTAAAACGTAAGAGAGACAAGAGACAAGCGTTGCGGCACGGGTTCCCACGGCAGAACATTTTCACAATTTTGATTTTCATTTGGATCACCCTTGTTCTGAGTAATTGCGGAAAACAATCTACTCTAAAAACCTTACCAGTGTGTTTTCCAGTTCATCTACTTGACTTCCATTTGTCTGGTATTGGTATATGAATGTAATTCTCGTCTAGCAACCTTGAACTTTGCGCAAACGTACGCAATCAGCGACTTAACCAGAAGTTCTATCTAAGTGGGTGAGGGGTGGGGATATGTTCAGCCAAAAGCGAAGCTCCGGATCCGTCAGAACACTGAAATCTTTTGATTAAAAATTCACTTTCGCATACCATAAAAATCAAAATGATCGGTACAGAACATTTTACCCGGAGAAAAAAGGAACACAGAAAAGAATAACGCGTGAGCAGGCCCCTCTGCTCCTAACTCCTTTAACCCATTCGCCCCTGAACCGCCCGTAACCGCCCGTGCGGATCCAGGTCCTTTCTACCCTTTGTGACGTCATCAGTTTTAACGGTCAAGGACAACTTTCTTCGCTAACTTATGCAGAGTGAAGAGATCTTTCAAACCATACCAGAATGAGCACAATTCAGTCAAGGACACCGGAGAAAGAAGCAAAACACCACGTGACAAGGACCTGAAAATCTCCATGAAAATCTTGTTCCATTACCCACCTACCTTTCCTTTCACCTAATCCTAAGATCCTAAAAGCTTTCCTAAAAACTGTTCCCACCAAAATGAAGCCTACTAAATGCCCAGCAAGAGAAAAAAAAATGAGGCAAGAAAAGCGAAAAAAGAAGGGGGGAGAGAAAGAGGGTCTCAATGGGGTGGTGTCTTTTACGGTTATCGGCTAAAATTTTGGCTCTTTTACGGCTATCGGTTAATTTTTTGCAGTTACGGTTAACAAAAAAGTTAAAAATTAATTTCTTTTGTTTCAAAAAGTGAAATATTAATTAACTTTTTTTTTTTTTTGTATCTTTAAAGCAAAATAAAGGCCTTCGGATCATCTCGGGATAAAATAAGCTATTCTACTGAAAATTTTTCACATTTAATAGATCAATATACTTTTATAAAGTATTCCACTACTAATATTATTTTACACATAGAATGCCAACAGTACGCAGACACGCGAACTCCCAACTAAAGGCCGGGGCGCGACATTCCACACTAGAAGGGGCATGAATGGTCCATTAAAACTTTTAACTGCTGGCAAAATTTTACCTTTGCTCGATATGCTCGCAAAATTTAAACGAGTGCTCGCTTGCTCGTGCTCCCCAAATTTTTGCAGTTGCTCGCAAGCTCGCTTTCTTGTCAGTATTGCTCGAAATTATGGAAATCCTTCTTTGGGTCATTCTGTATGGTGTTTAATTTCTATAAATATGGCTATCAAGTTCAGTGGAAATGCACGCGTTAAATGACAACGATAAATAATAAATTAGCTAATCTAGCTATATATGGTTGTTCTTCTTGTGACCTTTGCTTTCTGATCCATACGAACACGTGCGTGATGAAGTAAAGCGAAAATGTGACGTCATTTGGCATCAAACGCGACTGTAATTGGTTAGATCTCTGTAAGGTGTCTCGCAAACTATAGCCTCAAAGCACTTGGCGGGCTCTGAATTAAAACTCCGTTCTAAAATATTTGCTGTTTTATTTTTTAAAAAAGGATTTCTATATGGATTGCTGCAAGCGGAAAATACAAAAAGTGCTCGCTGCTCGCGAGTTGTACTCTCTAAACTGCTCTCTGCTCGCAAAGCAAATTCTTTATCTCTACTCGTGCTCGCAAAAAAATCGCGGTGCTCGGCATGCTCGCGAATGCTCGCAAAGACCATTCGTCACCCCTACTAGAGACGGCTTATTCGTGTGAGACGGGTTATCCGTTTGATGATTCGCGTCACTAATAGGTAATACGTCTGAATTTGAAAATGGAATAGTTTTAATTTTGAAATAAACAATCCCCCTGACTTTATCCATCAATTGTGAAGGACGGAAGATGGATTATCCGTTACAGATAGCCTGTGTACAGCCGCAGCCTCCCTGCAGAAAAAATCGGAGAAGGGGTGTCTAACGCTGAGGAGGAGGGGGCGACTGTACACTGGCTAGTCTGGATAATCCCTTTCTAACTCTCGTGTGAAAACGGCCAATAACAAAATGTGTCCACTGTTTTTAATGATAGCGAAGGACTGTACAAAACGACTGCCTGTCGTTGCCTTGTCCGTAGACCTCGTTATTCCGCGCGGCTAATGCGTTTCGGGTCACGTGGTCCAAGCGAGTTGGCCACCGAAATGCCTTGACCGAGATTGCGTGGGAAGACGCCGTACATGCAGGGACTAGGCAATGTCTATCGTAGCGTCAGAGAAAAACAGGAAACTGTTGTTTATAGGCAACGTGTTTTACAAACAGCTCTGCGTGTTGTTTCACTAATATTTCGAGGGCACGACCTTCTGAAAATCGCAAATATTAATTCCCAGCAAGAAGCCCTCTTTCGCTATAGGAAAAATTAGTTCCCCGAGATAGCGGCGGAAATGGAGCGTAGGTCTTGGTCAACACCTATAAGGCTTTTCGCCTAACGTGCGTACGGAGTCAAAGTAGCTGGAAAATAAAAAACGCAACCATAAACGAGTTAAGCACCTTCCTTAAAATTAAAAAATCTAGGGAACAATTTATTTTACGGTTAACTCTTTTTTACCCAATTTACGGCTAACTGTTAAAATTTTTCCATTTTTACGGCTATCGACTAAATTCTTGGCCGTTTTACGCCTATCGGTTAACCCCATTGAGACCCTCGAGAAAGCGAAAAGTAAAAGTCAAGACTGCTGTGTCACTTTTAAACCCAAAAACTGTCGAAATTTTGCTTTCTGCACATGCCTGAACTTCGCAAGCTAATATTTTGCATCTGGATCAGAAGGCCGCCAAGTGTACGACCTGTAAACCGGTTTGTGGTAAGTTTTAGCTCTTTATAGCACGACAGTGACCAGAAAACCACTCGACTAGCTTCAAAACGCGTTTTTCGGCAAAATCTCCAGGAGCGAATGGGTTAAGCGAGAAAAATAAGAGGAGTACTGGGAGAGGAAATTTACCTCTTCGGCCGAGCGAAATTTGAAGGCTCCCACTTCCTGGCCTCTTCCAATCATTTGTGGTCATTATTCCATGTGAAGGAAACAGTCGACGCCTAGCAAGAGCCATAATGGCTCTTGACGCCTAGCTTGTGTCTCTAGCCTGCATAAGAGGCGTTTTATTTTATTTAGTTATTTCCTTTTCTTGCATTTTTCAGGAAACGCCTCCCCGTCACGAGTGTCTCGCGCTCCTGCGCTCGCTTTGCCTGAAAAAATGCGAAAACTGATAGAGGCTTTTATGCAAACTAATGTTCGACTGCCATCAGATACTTTACCAGGTGCTTCGCAATGAGCAGAGCAGACCACGCTTTTCTCGGTGAATCACAGCCTGGGTGAACCATATATCCACGAGAAAAAAAATGTACGGGCGAGTGATATTCCTCAACCGTCATGCAGAAAAAAACCCACAGTTCTTATAGAAATGGTATTTAGTGGGATTTTAGGCCATCTACTAGGTTCTTAAATAGGTTTTTAATTTGATAGGGGCACCATAGCGATCAGCCCGACAAGAAAGGATAAAGCTTATCTTAGCACCAATAGCCATTGCAGCGCATATGTGATATGGAATATATTTCCGCATTAAATAATTATCTAGAATACAGTTTAGATGATAACCATACAGTAATTAATGTATTTTTCCAAACTACTAGCATGCATGCCACGGTCTTTCATGCTGTGTTACATCTGAATTTTACTGACTGAAACCTAGCTAGACTAAATTTTTTTTCCTGTATCTTCCGCTGTTCCTTCATTTTTGTAAAATAAGAACCTGGGGGGGCAATTCATTCACCATACAGAGGAAACATGAAAGCATTTACCCACTTTTTAATTCAAATAATGAGCCTTTTGTCGCTAGAACCCTGCGCACGCTAGTACAATTCTGTTGACAACAGTTTCCACCGGGAATGGGTAGTAGCCTCCAGTACAGTGATTAGAACGTGACGTAAAATAACAGCGGGTTGACAGTAGTGAATGTAATATCTAGCATAAACAGTTTACGAACTCTGGGTTCGAATTGGGGGACGGGGGGGGTTCTTCTTCTTCTTTCGGCCACATTCACCCTGAGTATATGACCGGCATCTTTCATAAAAAAGTACCTCTCCCTATCCGGGTTCAGTAACTGATTAAAGCGACTAGTATGGAATAAGTTGGGTAAATGAATGATGTGAATCAAGAGCATCGCTTGGCAGATGCTCTGCTGGCTGTGTAAAGCAACAGAAATAGAACCCCAGAAACCTCATCTAGAGAGTTGCGTTAAAACAAATCCGTAACAACAACAACGCCCTCGGGCCCCCTTAGCCGCCGAACACACATAAGTGTTCGAAATGCAGGAACTCCTGGTCCAGCCAGCATTGACACTTCTCTTGACGGGTATATCTGATCAACCCTTTATATTTGCTTGATAAAGATTTCAGTATTAAAACAAATTATAACAACAGGCCAGGAGTTGAACAAATACAGTAAAATAAAGGAGTGAAGGAAAAATCAAAAGAAACAACGGTATAAACGGCAGTCTGACCTCTCATAATGAACCTGTGAGCACAAAAAATTACGAAGGCCGGATTGTCCTCTTAAGGGAACTGATCGTTTACGCCCATGCTTACGAAAGGACCTCTCGCAAGTCATGTTATGTCCCAGAATTCTGCTAATCGACCTTTATATTTTTGACCCCATGTCGGACCCTGTGTTTTTTCTCTGAATACCTAAATTACGAGGAGCTGCGTACTAGGAGCTTGGGAGCGTACTAGGAGTAGAGTACTATTGAATTCCCGGGTAAACGAACTGCTCGACACCCAACCGACTGTGTTTTTTTTTTACCTCGAAGTAAAATCAGGACCCCAGAATGATGGGACATTACCGACTCCTGTAGTAATCACCCTCAGTCCTCTGCGCGAGTCTCCGATAATAGTCTGCTAACTTAGTAACTTCCGGGTTAGTGACGAGCGATTAGAAAACTTATGGGGGGACAAACAAAGTACAAAAAAATAGTCGTGCAAGGGAAAATTAATTAAGCAAATTCATGCACGAAAGAAGAAAGAAAACCTAAAAAAATGTATGCACTGGCCCAAAAAAATTCATACAAGAGAAATGTTAACGAAAGAAACTTCTCCCAACACTTTTCTAATGGAGCGATTCAAATGTTGTTTTTCAATGAACATTGTCACAGTAATTCAATTTGTTTTAAAAGTTTTCTTTAGCTTTTCTTTATCTACCGTAGGGACGGACCATCAGAAAACTTATGGGGGTGGGGGGCGGCGGGGAGAAGTACCAAAAAAAACGTATTCGCGCAACAGAAAATTAAATGAAAAAAAAATCATACACGCCAATTAACCCTTAAAAAATATTTATGGTATGGCCTAAAAAAAAATCATACAAGGAATTTGATAACGGAAAAAAATTCCTGCGGCTCGAAAATTCTCCACCCCCCACTTTCTAATGGGCCGTCCCTTAGTGATGGCGAAGTCGACCTTGGAGGGCACAGTTTTTCCCCACCCCTCACCCCCTAAAAATATACCTTTGTTTAGTCACGATGGCGTACAGTTGCGCGACGTTTGCTCGACGAGTGATACAATATACTACACTAGAGAAAGGAAAGTCAAGTAGATAAACTGGAAAAAACGCTAGTAAGTTTTTTCACATGAATAGTTTGCCGCAATCCCTTAGAACGAGGGGAAATTGAAAATCAAGATTTTAAAAATGTACTGCCGTGGGAACCGTAATGTTCAGTGTACTGTTGCAACTGCCTCAACGCTTGTCTCTCATCGAATTTAATTTTTACGACTTTTTCTCCCACTGCTCGTCTAATCAGATAACAGCCTTAATTTTAAAATATCAGTTGTTTTTCGTTTTAAGGCATAGGTCGCACTTGGGAAAAGTTTTCATCTTTGCCGGCTAAAAAACCACGAAAATTCGAAACCGCAACCGGAAAAGAAAACTTTTAGTCAAATCGAGGAGGGTTAGGGAGTTAATTGTCGTTGTTTTGACACATTGAGAACTAAAGTAGGCCAGATACCACAGAACATTATCTCTTCGTAGTCCGATCATTTGGGGTAGGATCATTTTCCTCCTTTCCCAGTATCAGGAGGATGGGAGAAATAAAGAAAATAAAGTGCTTGGCTGCAAAGACTGCATTTAGCTCGGAGAATAACAAACCTGTGACGGTGCCTGGGTAGACTATAATTGGCTCGCCTGTAGAGAGTTTCCGTAAAAACGTTGAAATAGCGAAGGATTACAAGCTTATGAATTGATCGCCCGTAGAAAGTTTTCGCAAAAACGTTAAAATGGCGAAAAGTAGTGGTAGCCTCGTCCGTCCACAACAAAAACGCGAAGGTCAGAAAATTTCAACGATTGATTCAAATTGATCGTGTTTCAAATTGGTCACGTTTCGCTGACAAGTGCTGACACTAACCGCTGTGATTCCTATTGTTTAGCTCGAGTTTTCCAAAATCTGCCTGCCCCACCCAAGCAATACGGCGTCTTTGATGTTTTTCGCGATTTTCAAAGTTTTTTCCAACTTGAAAACTTGGGGTCGCACTTAGCAATGTGTCCCGATGACAGATTTTGACCGCAAGGTAAACAAATTCTTCCAGAAATTTGCCAAGCGCGACCCATGCCTAAGTCATTTCATAGGCTCCCCGAGGAATTTTTTTATTTCAAGGGGTGACCGAATTTGTCACGCAATGTAATGTTACAAATTAAAATGTCTCTGAAAGCAAAGCTGAAAGCTATAAAACCACTCACAATTTCTTTGTTTTGAAAGATGGTCGATCAAACAGCTTATTACAAACTTATAAACTTGCAGTATTAAAAGAAATTTAGGCATTGAAAAATAGAATCTCTGTTGTGGAACCAACCGAAGCTGAAATGGTTGCTTTGATAATATTAACTCGGTGTTGACATACCGGAGTCGGCAATGGAAGCGTTTTTAGCACTTATTCGGTACAATGAGATAAAAATCAAAAGGTAACAATTACATATGTGACTGTTATCCGATATTCAAGCGGTAAGAAACATGTAGAAGGTTTTCCAGAGCAATTTTTAAATTGTTTGCGTAGGTATTTAGGGAAACATGTTGCCCTGTAAATTGATTTAGGTGGCAAAATGGTCTTCACGTTTCCGTTTCTCTACAAGACACTTTTTACAGGCCGCAGAAAAAATTTTCACACAACAAAGTATAAAGGATGTGCTTTAAGACCATACTAGTTTTGGCCTCAAATTCTATGTACCAGTGGGCTTTTCTTGGGGTAGAAGTAAGCAAAAATTAGCCTAGTCGCTCAAGCGCTTCAAGTGGGGTAACTAAAACGGCCAGAAACAAGACTATTTTGACAGCTTTTCAAAAGTAATCAAGTGTTTTAGAAAGAGCAAGTGAATTGCTATGAAATGTCAAAAGTACATTGCTAGATGTTATCGCGTTTACCAGCACGAGGGAAACGAAAATGCATCATTTTTGTCAATTTTCAATGGCGGCGGCAGGCCAAAATGGCGATTTTCAAACTTTCCTCGATTTTGAAAAAACTCGAGCGCTTTGGGATCTTTTAATTGTATTTTCGAAAATAACTCACAAAACAAAATATGAAGAAAGTGAAAATTTTGAAACTGTCGCCGGATTTTCGATATTTACAGAAACTGGCTCTTAAGGGAAAACCCGCCTGCTAAAGCTGAACGAAAGATAAAGGACTTAGGACTCATAAGGGTCTCATAAGTTAACGCCATAATTTTGCGGTTCGTTCCAAGCCTTTTTGTTTATGTCTGAAACGACCAGCCCCTTCCTTTCAAAAGTCAATTGGTCGTCTCCATCGCAGGTGGGAAAGGGGAGGCGGGGGATGGGACACGCAACGCCCTCTGGGTGATGCCATGTTTTGTTTTTTGGTCGGAGAGGCAGCCCAATAATATTGATCACGCTTACTTTTACCTTATGGGGGTAACTATATATGTGTACACATACTCAGTGGTCTAGGTGATTTACGCAATCTAATTGATTCGCTATCTCGGACTATTCAACAATATTCACCTCCTAGCGAGTGGATAATGTGTTAGCTTGGTGTTTTTCCCATTTTTTGTTTAGAGAATTATCTTTTAAAAGTCGACAAAATCCTAGGGTTGACTTTTTTTAAGGCAAGAAAAGACTTCAAGGATTCAAAACGGCGTTTTTCCATTTACTGTAGCTGAGTTTTGTGCTCGACGGATTGTTTACAACTCACGTTTATTCGCGTAGAAGGAGCCGTTTCATGAACTCACCGTTTCCTAACAAGAAGCATTTGGCCCAAAAATCGAAGTTTATTTATGACAAATAAATTTGAAAGCAAATGTTTGCAGAATTCTACGTTTCAAATAAATAGGAAAAAGAATGCTACAGGAAGACGATGTCATACCTCGAGCAACCGAGCCGCCATTTTTGTCAGCTCTTCATGCGAAGAACGACACAAAAAACCTTTTTGGCTATAAACTTGGCGAGTCAACAGAAAACAACAAAGTTCGACTTTTCTTCTCAGGTAAGGAAACAATTCTAACTTTTAACGGTTCAATTTAAGCCATTACGCTGTTGTTTGCGAAGTGTTAAACTTGTGAAATGTTATTTCTGACGAATGAGCCCGCGAAGAAGGCAGAAATAAATATTTTGACGGCACGAGATACAACAGGGCCTGGGTACTAGGCCGGGTGCACCATGGGTAGCCATATCGGGGGTATATAAGGCTTCGTATATCACGTGTTCGTCATCTAGGCTTACGAACCAACCTCTCCTTGGTTTTTCTTAACGTTCTTATCGGCTCTTTCTCGCGTTATATCCGTCAGCAAAGACGAAGTGTCCGATCTCATTGAGGAGAATAACAAACAGTTAATGGTCTCGTTTAAAGTTTTGTTAACAGAAACCGTTGGTCAAATCAAGCGCGCTAATGAATATTTGGCCGAGCAGCAGATGAAGGAAATTAAGAAACTAAAGTATAACGAACCACGTAAGTTCAAGAAGAAGGCCAACGAAAACCAGTTTTAAAGGATCCACAGTGCAGAATTTTGCGGCCGTGTAGCGTACTAGGCCCGTAAGAAGAAGAAGACCACTCAAAAACAGATCCTCGCCAGTGGGAACGCCGGCGTCCACCTCAACTTCACATATGCAACCCCAGCCTCATGTCAAACGTTCCTGTTTTAATTTTCGCCTTCTCGACGACCCAGTGTCGGGACCTGTTTTGCCCGTGGAAAGCGTTCCTGTTACCCGACGATGGACAAGCCAAACATCCCAAACTCCCAAATGGCTAGATGAAGGACAACAATCAGGTGCAGTCTATTCTAATTTAGTACTGAATTTTTTAGGCGGCAAGCCGTAATATGGATCAGGATTGTCTCGATATTATACCAGTTTCTTCTGACGTTCACCCCGCTAGTTTTAGGCGCGGTTTAGAGCTCTGAGTGTACCGTTGATATTTCTATTCTGCCTTCAGTTTGGGGAAGATTTTTCACAGTTATCTATTTCTGGCATACTTTGCTAGTTTCTCTGTTCATTTTGAATGTTTTTAGTCTTAGTTACAAATTCCCTTCTTCCAGCTTTTTATGTTTTTTTACAAATCCTACAATGCCTCTGCACGTGTTTACAGTTCTTTTTGTCCGTAGCTGTTAATGAGCTTCCCAGCCTCAACCTCCTTTTAAAAGTTTTTGCATTCCAATATCATTTACCCGCTTTCTGTTTGACGCGCCGCTCCGGCTAACAAAGGTTAATCCTGGATTTTAGGCACGTTTGCACTTTTTTCTTCAAACAGAAATTCAAGTGCGAAGACTTGTCCATGGCCACTTATATTTTTGATATGGGTTTTTATTTATTCATATTTTACCTCTAGTGCGGTTATCGTAATTTTCCCTGATCACCAGTATTTCCTTGCGTTCACCTGGGATCTCGGCACCTGGGTTTTTAGGTATTTTCTACTTTGCGGGCTTCCCTTTGGGTTCTTGTCAGCCTCCCTCAAACCGCTTCAGAAATCTAGAAGAAGCCAAGGTATCCCTATTGCCAATTTTCTTGACTATGGTCTAGCTATAGGAGGAGGAGCCTATCGCGTTCAGGCCTTAATTTACAGTTTGCGGGCTGTCCATGCCGATTTGCTTTAGTCTCGCTTTGTTCGAATTCCTATGAGGAAAAGTCCCTGTGGGAGCCCGTTCGAATTTTCTAGTGGCTTCGCGTTCATCTCAACATAACACTCTGGATGGAAGTATTAGAGCCACGGATGAACGCATTGCTAGATTGTCTCGCGACCTGGCGGCTTTGTCTTCATATTAGTCGTCCACCACAGTCCACGTTCTACGCGTCCCGTGTGTAGCCGCCCATAGTATTTCCCTCTCGAGTAGCGTGGGATCCGTCGCGTGCATTATGGCCCGATTTCTTTTCTCAGTTGTTTACTCAGCTGTTTCCTGGGATAGCTAGGTTTTCCTGTCCGTTGATTCTTTGTATGAAATTGAATTTTGGTCGAATTATGTTAGCCTCTCTACGGCAAAATTTATCGAGGGGTTCCAGTTCGCTTCCAGTGAGAGTAAGCTCCGGCTTCTCCGATGCTTCCGATTCAGCCTGCGGCGTTTAAGTGGAGTCTGAACCTGAGTTGATTTTTTATCGGAATTGGTCGGAAAGTGTTCGTAGATCGACTTGAATAGAGCTCAAAGCGGTTTGTCTTGCCTTACTAGCCTTCGCGAGCCCTTCATCTAATTCCAAGGTTTTTTGGTATTCTGACAACCAGAACGTCGAATCCATTCTCCGCGACGGCAGCAGGAAATGCGATCTCAAAGAATTTAGCACTAGTTGCTTTTCAAATTTGCTCCCATCATTGTATTTCGTTCGAGGTCAAGTGGATCCCTAGGGACCTGAACGCTAGTGCGGTCTGTATCTGCAAGCTCGTTGACTTCGATGGTTACGGCCTCAACGATTTTGTTTTGCTAGGGCTAATTCACCTCTTAGGTCCTTACATTATTGACAGGTTCGCCTGTAGTTACAACGGCGAGTTGCCTTGGCTTAACTCTCTATTTTTTCAGCCAGGCTGTTAGGCTGTTTATGCCTTCGCTCAAAATTGGGGATAGGACAACAACTGGCTTGGCCCACCTGTTTGCCTCATTGTCAGAGTCATGTATATCAGACACATTGGGCTCTGCGCGCTCACGGGAGCCCTTATTCCTCACGTATGGAAGTCAGCTATTTTCTGAAATGTTTCTACTAGAGATGGAGTGCATTGGAATAGTTTTGTTGTGGACTGGGTTTTATTGCTTAAGTTCCAGGGATTATTTGTTCCAGGGAAGGTCCGTAATTCCCTTTTCAGAACCAGGCCTTTATTTTTTGGCGTCATAGCGCTTCGAGTTTATTTTCGGCGCCCCACACCTCCCTCGTCCCTGGCGGGCTTCTGCTCTACGCCGCCTGACGGAAAGTGTTGCCTGTGCCTCTACACGTGTGTTATGCGTACCTTTAGGTTTGGACCCATTAAGTTTTTGCATGTAGCCTTTTGACCCCCCACTTCCCTTTTCCGGTGTTTTTTCTTTTTTATTGCGTGATCCTCACATTTTCTTTTGTATTTTCGATTACTTTTCAGATATATTCCGCTCTGGTTTCTAGCGCGGGCCCCAGAATTTCCCACCAGAGGGTTGAACCCTGAGGCTGACAGACAGTCTACAATGCAATCGACGGTTCTCTCCTCAAAGGCAGTTAGTACGACAGTGGTGTACCTTCGTGCTTCTCGCAAGTAAAAATGTTTTGCTGCCAGTAAGCTTCATTCCTGGGCCTGTCCTGCCAGTCCCTGCCATGTTGCCTTGTATTTGCAACACCTCATTGAAGAGTCGCACTCCCCGTGCGTCGTAGACTCGGATGTTTATGGTATTAAATGGGTTCATACCATGGCGGGTATCCCCTCTCCCAGGGATAACTCGATTATTGAACGGGCTAGGTGTGTTTTCAAAACGATTTTAGGTTTGATGAGGTCTCCATAATTAGGGGGTATTATATTTTCTTTCATGAGGGTTTCATGATCATTAAGGTTCTCAAAAGCAAGAACGACCAACTTTGTAAGGACGATGACTCGAAGTGATTTTTTCGGAAATGTTTGGCCCTGCTTGTCCTGTCAAGCTTCTAAAGAGGTACCTTGCTCTTTTTTCCATCCCCTTTAGCTCCGGGGATCTCATTTTTGCCCCATGTTTCGCGGGAACAACTCTTTTTAGTTAGTTTCCCAGAACGAGCCTATCAGCTATACCACAATTAGAGAGGCTTTTCGCAAGGACCTGAGAATTGTCGGGGTTGACTCTTCCACTTTTGGTTTATATTCCTTGCGTTCGTGAGGGGCCACCTTCGCTGCTTATAATGGGGTTTGTGACAGTGTGTTTCAGTGGCTCGGCCGCTGAAAGTCCGTTCTAGCCAAGGACGCCTACCGATGATGACCTAGAAAAAAGGCTTTCAGTTTCCAAGTTTCTTGGGCTCTAGGAGCTTTCATTTGTCATTTCGCCCAATACTTTGTTACTCTACGTACTTTGTAGGGTTGGTTCTCGCCAAGCCGTCCCAAAATAAACTTATTTGCCATTACGTTTTGTCTGTTGATGTTGTGTAGTGGAGTCAAAATATGTTATTTCTGACGAATGAGCCCGCGAAGAAGGCAGAAATAAATATTTTGACGGCACGAGATACAACAGGGCCTGGGTACTAGGCCGGGTGCACCATGGGTAGCCATATCGGGGGTATATAAGGCTTCGTATATCACGTGTTCGTCATCTAGGCTTACGAACCAACCTCTCCTTGGTTTTTCTTAAATTTTTGTTTTATTTATTTTTAGGAGCAACATATTCTCGATTACATTGTAAAGTCCCGTAGGAAGGGCTTTGAGCTTGAGCCTTGGTTCCTACCCAGATTTCCTGCCCGCATTTTTTCCCTTCGGGTTTTTTTTGGGCAGGTTTTTTCTGGCCTCCGTCTGACCGCATTTACTTCAGTTTGTAAGCGGTAGCTCAGCTCTGCTAGTTTTCAGCCTTTTTCCCGTTTCTTATTTTATGTACTTGTACACTAGTTATCTCAGTTTTGCACCTGCTCCTTTACTTGATATATTTAGTTTCCATGTATGCTTAGGTCAGCTGTCCCGGAACCGCTCTTTAGGAGGCGACGTAAGTCTCGTTGACGCAGTTAGGTTGCAGGCAATGTTACAGACCTCTAGCCAGGGTCGTTATTCATTGTTTACCCTCAATGTCCCGCCCTAGCCTTTTATGGCAGTCTTACTGGTTATTGGGCTACGTGCCTTGTTGGGTACATTAGTGGAGATAATTCCCAGTTTTCCTGGCACTCAGCCTCTGTGCTCCTGAAGTGTTCCCGGTCCCAGTTATACGTTGATCACAGTTTTATTAAATTTCCCCGGCCTAACTGGCACTAAGCCTGCGTGCTTATTGGGGGATTCAGGTCGAGATCGACCAGTTGTAGCAGTTTTTTCTTTTTGCTTAGCCTCTGTGCTCCTACCGTGTTCCTCGTGCCAGTTATGCGTTGTCTGAGTTTTATTAATTAGTTTCCCCAGCCTAACTGGCAGCCTAACTGGCACTAAGCCTGTGTGCTTATTTGGGGGATTCAGGTCGAGATCGACCAGTTGTGAGGAGTTTTTTCTTTTTGTTTAGCCTCTGTGCTACTACCGTGAGTAGTGAAAGGGGCCCTAATAAGTACTGACCAATCAGAGCGCAGCAAAAATTGTCTCGACCAATCAGAATCGAGCATTTAGGTCAGGTGACCCCATTGACGTCACAAATGCCCATATATGGTCATGAGAATTCACGTGACCCCATGGAATAAAGAACACACCCACACAAGAGTTAGATCCACATTTTTCACATAGTTTTATTGAGAGGAGAACCTGGAGTACAAAAGGAACGTCGCGTGGACCTGCGGCGCAGTCGCAAACCATGAAAAGTAGCCCCAGACCCCTCGCATCCCAAAAGTCAAGAAAAACACACTGTTGTAGAGTGAAAAATCATTTTTTTGTGATTTAATGAAAAAACAAATCTCGAACCTGGTTGACAAGCGGGACGTGTGTGACGTCCAAGTGACGTCACGCCCTTGACATTAATAAGTGAACATGACAAATGGTGTTTGCCTCTTGGAGGAAGAAGACATGAGCAATGGATGAGGCCATGGAATATAATGGTTGAAACCTGTGAATGACCACGGTTTGATTAGATGAAAACGGAAATTGGCAAAGGTGTCTGAAACGAATCAGAAGGAGGGGTGGTTAGATCCAAGAAGCAAACTGAATGAGAAACAGTCGACCATTGGCACGCACGAGGCGGTGGTTTATTGTCCAATGATTGACTAGAAGATAAAGAAAAACAGGACTTGATTACAAGCGGGACGTGTGTGACGCCCCTTGTGGCGTCACGCCCTTGAAATGATTGTTTACAAAAAAATCAACGTTTTAGTTTGAACAAATGGAGTAAACTGGACCATCCTTGATGATTAACGACACAACGTTTATGAGGAATGGACCAGCTTTGGAAAATCATTACATCTTGTATGATCCAATGGGATTCTAATTGAATGAATAAATTAAGAAATGAACATCCAGCAGGGGTGGCGCCACCATGCAGACCTCCCCCTGCCGGGTGTTCAGAATTCCCATCCCGTGCTTTCTAATATGGCACAACCCCAACAGGGTTCATGGAGGGTGGATACGTGGCGTGAATAAGTCCAACAGTCTTTGCAGACGAAGTATAATTGTCTCATCGGATAGTTGAAGGTATACCTCGTGTGATTGGTTATCACCTGGGTAGTGGCTGAAAAAGGCAAGGGATGTAAATAGCTCGTATGACAAAACGAGTATCTGAAAAGAAGAAACATTTTTCAAAAACGGGGTGGATATCCCATGCCTTGCAACATCTCACACCAATAACAGGGCACGTGTAAATCGCTCACACGACGAAAGTTCAAATAGCAACGACAACAGAGTAATTTGAGTGGACTCGGATACGGAAGGGAGACCCCTGTTCCAGTGTACCATTGCACGATACTGCCACAAAAACACCAGGCAGCGGAGGTGCCATGAACCCTGTGGGTGCTGAGAATGGCATGCGAATCTACGAAAAAAAATTAATAATCATGTTCACGTTGTAAGCTCATGAGTAAGAAAGCAATGCGGTCTCGGAACCAGCGGCTGTTCTTGAGGTGGACATGCGTATCTAAAAAGCAGTGTGATTGCAGAATTGAATGACATGTTGAACACAATGAATATGGCATCGGTGTTGCAAGGGAAGGATCCACCCCCATTGGTCAATTACATCAATCACATCTGAAACATTTCATGAAGTTCGATTATATATTTGACAGTGCTGTAATAACATCTCAATTGAACGGGTCGTATCCATCCTCCATAGTGTTTTAACTTATAATGAAAGCCTACAAAGAGGTGGAAAGTGGACGAATCAGGATGCGAAAAAAATTGGAGTGCAAACTCGGAATCCATTGTAAGTGATGACGCAAGAGGCAATGCGTGCCTGAAAAAGGTGAAATTAAATTAATCGTCTAAAAAACCAAGGGCTGCCAAATCCGGCTCACCCACAGGTCCCTGCGCCCGGAGAAACGAATTGATCCTGAACGTCATACGCAAAGGCCAATCATCCCAATCTCGATGGTTGGGGTCCCCATTTTGTACAAATTCTACAATCTCATCTTCGGTGAGGGACCCCTCCCTGTTGCCAGCAATCATGTCATCCAATCGAAGCCCATCCATCATTCTCTCACAATGGTTACATACTCCACCAGGGGTGGGATGGGCGACCCACTGATAAATGTGGCAGACGGGTTGGTTTTCCATGTACTCCCAAGAATCTATCAAAAAAAACGACAGACGGGACAGGTTCTAGGTACCCAGAAACGCGCCGCCCAACTGAGTCGGGCTCGTCGAGGGCAACGACATAAGTGGACGGGCCACAAGACTTTTCGTAGAAAATCCATCCCCGGGAACACGTCTATGAATCAAGAAAAAGGTATAAGGAAAAGGGACCCACACCCAAAAAAAAATGAAAGCCATAAAACTCACCAGCCATACGACGGCGATGGACCTCATGGTCTAATTTCCGGGCAATGGGGTGGTCCCATGGCAGCGTTTTGGCCCACGCTCTCAGTTCCTCATGGGTGCATCTCTTGAACAGGGCACGGAAACATTCGTGGCCCATCGGAAGGTGGTGCAGTATCTTCAACATATCGAAGAGAATCGCGATGGGTACCGAGAACAACACAATGGACTGGAGCGAACTCACCATCTTGAAACAGCAACACTGATCAAAGCGGAATGAGCCCACACGGAGCGCGCAACGTGATTTAGAGACTCCATGAGAGGAGCTGATTGGTGGAGAGACATCACGTGGGGAGTTTGAATACGAGAGGAGACTCTAGGGGGTACCCCCCATGGGTACACTTTTTTCCCCTATGGAAAAAGGTCCTGGCGCGAGTGGGTGATTGGTCCAAGAACAAATGAATAAGGTGGAACAGAGCGGAGAGACCACATTTCATGCTTGGCGCTGTCATCATGGACTGCCGAGGGTTAGTCGATCCCCAGAACAAGCCGTTTGGTAATGTGTTGCCCTGGAAATCCAGATTAAGATTATGTTTTGGGTCCATTGTTTTTATACTATGGACAAGAGAAAGAAGGTGGTGCAAGAGTTGAAAGGGTTGCCCAAATGCTCCCTGACAGGTTTTCCCCAACACCTGGGCGAAGATCGGTGGTGGAACCAAGTGGTGGTGCGGTTGCATGCCCCCCGGAGAAATGGCTGCCACCATTGCCATCGTATGATGGATCACCGGTTGTCGGTGAGTGATTTTTTAAGACACATTCTTCTTCTTCTCATGACCTTGACGCTGAGAAACTTTATTTCTGGTTTCAGATTGGCATGATGTCGGAGATGGCACGTGTCCCTCCCAATCTGGACAAGGTGATGAACGAGGGCATTGCCTTTATCATTGACCGCTTCAAGAGTGAGATCCCCAAGTGTCCCATTGGTCAGCGCCCCGTCATGATTGGCCGGAGGAAGCGCGCCTACGATACCCTGGACAAAGTGATGAAGAGACTGGATTTGATCATGAATACCATGTCAGCCATGAATTTTATTGTCATTGACATACATTGAGATTAAAAAGTGATTTGATCTAGAGCAGTGTTTTTATTTGCGTTTGAATAAAGCTTCCAGGGTGGGATAGAGGACTTGGTCTTCTTCTCGGGTGCCTACAATAGCGGTCTTGTCTTGGAGGGTGGGTAATGCGTTGTGTGTCTCAGTCATGCCTTCACAGGGTTGATAGTGTTGGGTGTCGGGATTCCACCAAAACCATTGTTCCCTATCCACATCAAACACATAGAGGGGTTTGCCTAAAAGCTGGGCCATGACCACACTCCATCCTGTGCCACCCAACAGATGCTTGCCGAATTCGTCAAAATGGCCCAAGGCAAGTACTAGGGACGCAGGCTGGATCACGTGATAATTGCGTTGGATATACTGGAGGCTGATGGGATGATGGACTTGTCGACCCAATCGAAACGCTGCCTGGGTGACCATGGAGGTGGCAGCATCCAACTCGGACTGGGTCAAGGGCGCGAGGGACTTGGATCGAGGGTGACAGGGTGGGATAAAGACCACACACGTATGACCATACAAGTGACATAATCGCTCCACATGCGTGTCCACGCCTTTGGCACCTCCTGTGTAAATGAGCATGATCTGTGAAAAAAAAATTAAAAACAGTGTTTATGGTGAGACAAAGGTGTCCAAGCCCACATGGTATGCGGTTCATCATCGGCATACAGTCTGGGTGTTTGCCATTCCCGACAAGTGACCGTCTGTTCGAAAATGCGTCGGACCGTGCTGCATTCGTTGCAATTATCGGGATTCCAATCAAGTCCTTGACCTCGAGCGAAGGCGTCGTCTTTTTCGTCTTTACAATAGTTGCATAACAAATAATCTAGCAATCGATCACACCGTTGTTGCCACAGCACGCGTTGGGCATTGACTTGGAAGAGGGTGGGCAAGACATTGGTCTGGCGACGTAACCATCCACTCATTTGACAGGCCCGTACATGCGCGCAATGATCGTGCCAGACGCCACTCCCACGTGCCCCGTCGGTGTGATCCAGGCACCAATTGCGGCCCTGATCATTGGTGGCCAGGACATTGACCGTGACGGTGGGAAGAAGGGCCAAGTCCCGGCAGCCCTGCCCTTCCAAGACCACGAGGGGGTACGAAAACGGGGGCTCTTGGAACAGTCGATACAGACCATTGAGCGTGAACACACCCAATCGTCCCCGGTCGGGGGTGAGATGCTGTTGACACCAACGGGTGATATCGTCTTGGATCTGATGGTAGGGATGAAATTCATGGCGGTTGTAGGCCGTGTAGGGTTCAAACGGCAATCCGTGCACCGTCTTGGTCTGACGATCGACGCCCGTTTTGGCTTCCTCGGATAATTGATTGTACGACACGCCTTTGGGTAACAGGTATTTGAACAACCCATGATGATGCCCCGTCCAATCACAAAAAGCCAGTTCTCGAATGATATAGTCGTCTCGGGAGATGGCAAACCCCTGACTGTACACCAAGAGACCCACTTCGTTCAATGCCATGATCACTTACGATAGGAAGTTCCTTGAAAATAAATGAACCGTCACATTCCATGGACAGAATGAGACCCTAGCGAGTCACGTCTGGTTTTATAGCAGCCGGGGTGGTCTCTGATTGGCGGACCCACCGATCACACCACTCTCACGAGAGTACAGGTGGAGTCAGGATTGGTGGAGTGATGCATCACGAGATGCATCACGAGAGGCAGGAGGAGGGGCTATAAAAGGCAGGTAAGACGCTTCCTTTGAGTCATTCGTCAGTCGAGGGATGGAACGTCAAGCCACTCAACCTGCTGCTGTGCCTTCGGGACGCAAACGACGTCGAGTGAGTAGTAAGAAACCCAAAGGGGAAACGCCCGCCTCAGACATGATCGGCCTGTCCCCCGCTGAAGACGTGAAAGCCACTCAACCCCCCACCAGTGAACTCGTGGTGGCCCTGAAGGCTCTGCCCCGAGCGGAGAACCCACTGCCACCCCCTACACTCTCTCCCGTCTGTTCCGTCAACGAGCTGATGGAGGGAACCCTGAAAGACTATGAAGAAGAATGTGTCGAGGAAGGCACGTTTCATTCGGATCCGGCGACTGAAGTGGGGGAATGGGAAGTACTGGACCAGATGGACACCCAGTTCAACCAACTCCTGTATGAATCGTGCCCGTTTCATCCCCATCGATTCCTTGAATGTGTCAACCCCCGAGCCAATTTTGGTCCATTAAGATTCAAGTGTCCCCAAGAAGGGTGTCCCGTCTATTTGTTTGAAGACACGCGGGAGGTGATGATGGATAAATTAAAAGAAGACACGCATCCTCAAATCCGTGCCCGATTGCAACGCGGAGAGCTCAAGTGCCGATGTGGGTTCGTCCCCAAGATGAAATTGAGTCGCACCGCCAAGAATTACAACAAAGTGTTTTTTAGCTGTGGGAGCTTTCTCACCCATGCCAAACCCTGTGGCTACTTTCAATGGCTCCATGGCCCCCTGTGGTGTCCCCGAGAGCAAGCGCAACCTACCCTGAGACGATGGGTCAAGGAGTCTCTAGCTGTCCCTCTTCTGAAAGGCCCAGAGAGGTACCATGTAGAGAGGCCAGACCCAGAGATAGAAAAGATGAAGCGTAGTCCGTGGTTGAATCAGTTTGGGAATCCATCAAAGCCCAGGAGAGAGAGTATGAGAAAAGGCGCCATTTGCATAAGAACTTTGGGAGCTCGGTCTTGTTTTGAAAAAATCATGTAGGTGTGTGAAAAAAAACTATTAAAGACAGAAATTGGCTCTAATAGTGTGTCAGTGTCTTGATGTCGTTGCCACGCGCTTACGAAGATCCCCAGGAACCTGGGGCGTTGGGTGGGGTCCAACCCTTTGCCCAAGCACATAAATTGAAACCCCGCAAGCGCAACGGATTCTTCAATCCGTGTTGAGCTATACGCTCCACAAACCCCGACGGACGAGGTTTCCCACCACGCCCACGTTGGTCTTTGACCGAGACGAACAATGGCAGATGGATTTAGTGGACATGCAAAAACTCAGTCGATGGGATCAGGGGGACAAATATTTGTTGACCGTGATCGACGTCCTGTCCAAGTATGCCTGGGCCGTCTCCATCAAATCCAAAAGCACGTCCGAGATGATTCGAGGGTTGACACGCATTTACCGGCAAGCCTCGCCGCGACGACCGCTCCGCGTGCAGACGGATCAAGGCAAAGAATTTTACAATCGAGGGGTGCAAGCCTGGTTCAAGAAACAGGGGACGCATCATTTTTCCACGTATGGGGATAGCAAGGCCTCGGTGGTGGAACGATGGCATCGCACCTTGAAACAGCGCATGTACCGGTACTTCACCGCGCACAATACGTTGCGGTACGTGGATGTGTTACAACCCTTGATTCATACGTACAATCACACCTATCATCGCAGCATTGGCCTGGCCCCGCACCAAGTCACCCCCAAAACGGTGCCCGAGGTGTGGGAGAGACTCTACGGGTCGCGTTTGCACCCCAAGATCCCCCCGCCCAAATGTCGAGTGGGCGATCGGGTGCGTCTCAACAAGAAACATCGTCCCTTCAAAAAAGGGTATTTGCCAGGTTGGACGGAAGAAGTGTTTGTGGTCACGCACGTGCGTCGTCATCCCGTGGTCACCTATCGACTCAGTGAATGGGACGGCACGCCTATAAAAGGCACGTTTTACGAACCCGATGTCCAAAAAGTGCAAGTGTCGGACGACTCGTTATTTCGAGTCGAAAAAGTCTTGAAACGGAAAGGTCGTCACGTCTTGGTCCGGTGGAAAGGGTGGCCTGCCAAGTACGATAGTTGGATTCCCGCGCAACATGGTCCGCGTCAAAATAACGCCTCGAAAAAGAAAAAAGCGGGTGCGGTTTCTAGATGAAGTCCTGGCGGATTCCAGCCGACCGCGGGCCAGTTACACGCCACCTCCCACCAGTGACGCGGACATTATGAAATTCATCCAGAAGAAAGCTGCCGAACAACGGCAAACCCAACCGTGGTGGAAAAAGTTGGCCAGTCCCACCAAGCAGCAATGGGCCTACGCCAATGCCTACCATCGAGCCGAAGAATATGCCAAGAAACGGGGTGCCCTGCGTTCCCCACCCAAGAAAAAACAACGCCGACGCGCCGGTCCTCATCCACCCATGCGCAAGAAGAAACCCCCCAAACAAAAGACCTGCATGACCCTGATGGAACTGGCCCGGGCCTTTCCCAACATTGCCCAGCAAGTGTGTTTTCATCCCAAACAATCGACCTTCAATTCGTTGGTGGGACGCGTCCCTCGCAGTAAACAGAAAGTGGACCAGTGGCTATAAAAGGACCCTGCACCCTCGGGGACGCGCCTCTTGTTCCTCATCATGAGTGAGATTAAACGCTTGACGCTCATCAGCGATCCGACCGACGAATTTCCCAACAATGCCAACAACAGTTTCAAGGTCCGTCTGCCCGAACGTCTTAGCTTACCGGGCGAGGGTTGGCATGCCTCGTTGATGTCCCTGACCGTCCCGGACCAAGGACAGAGCAATGCCGTCATTGCCACGGATCCTCATACCAAAGTGATGAAATTCAAAATGTCGTATGTGGTCCGCAAGTTTCAGTTGGGCACCTATCGACGGATGGAAATCAAAACCGTGGACTGCGCATTGGAATTGGAAGAGATCATGAATGCGAATCAAATCGTGGCGACGGGGAGTCAGTTTTGGAAACGAGCGATGCAAGAAGTGCACAATAAAATCATGCACAATGTGATGAATGAACAAATGCAGCGTTTGGTCAGGGAGCCCGACGAAAGACCTATTGTCAGCGCCAAACAAAACGCCATGCCCCGACTGTCATGGAAAGAGGATGCCTTGGTGATTCATGCCATTCCCCAAATGGATTTGATTAAAGAGGACAAGAGCGCTATCAGTGACCTTTTCATCAACCTGGACATTGCGCTCAAGTTTGGGTTGGTGCTCAAAAAAACCAGTCAAAACAGGACCTGGTATCCATTGGGGCCCAATATGCAATACACGCTGCCCACTAAGACGTAGGATTCGACCACCCAACCCGCCGGCAATCAGTTTCGCAGGGCATACAACTGGGAAGGTGTGCAGTACATGGGCGTCAATCCCACCTTACTGTTTGGTAATATAGTAAGTGATATTACCAATGATCCCTTGCAAGTGGTGACCCATGGTGGTGTGAAGTTTTTGCAATTGTCCTTGATGGTGGAATGGCAGTTGAATAACCTAGATGCTTCGTTTGAAAAAGTGGTGGGGACTCGCAAACGTACCGTCATAGTCTATTCGGATCTCGTCGAATCCACCGTGGTGGGCAGTGGCAAGTATCCCCTGTTACGGGAAGTGCAATTGTTGAGAAATGGCGAGGGTGAAAGTACCGCGGAACCCTTGCACCACCAATGGATCAAACTACGAGGCCAACAATTGGATATCTTGGAAGTGGAGATTGCGAGTACCAGTGGACCCCTGGCCATCTTACCCCCTGGCAAAACCCTGGTGACCATTGGTCTCAAAAAGCTATAAAAAGTCACCCCACGTCTCTGGAGGGTCCAAAAAGCACCACGACGTGAACCGATCATGCGCGGAGGCAGTTTAACGCGGTACCACACGCCCGTGCACGATTTTTGGCAAGGGGGATCCCAGGAAGGTGTTGTGGGCCAACCAAGCCAAAGCCAGGAGGCAACGTAGACGACAGGGTATAAAAAGAGGACGCCGTTGAACAACGTGGACAGACCGCATCATATCGCTCCAACTGTTTGACGTGCCCGATGTGGATTATCGGTACGAAGCCTCTCGGGAGGTGGAGTTTCAACCCGCCTTGACGGGCATCCAGCCCATCACCTTCTCCATCCCAGGCTCCGACGATTATTACGATCCCAATTCCCTCCGATTCAAAGTCAAAGTGCGCCTGACAGATCCAGCAGCTGGGTACAATGGGTTGGTGGCCAATTTGGCCAACTCCGATGCCAACAATACCAGAAACACCTACTGCGTCAACAATTTCGGTCACACCATCTTTCGAGATATCACCCTGAGCATGAATGGGGTCCTCATGACTGAACAGAGCAACACCTACCATTACAGAGCCTTCCTAGAAACCCTGCTGAATTACAGCCGAGACGAAGGAGCCACCAAGCTAGCCCCACAAGGATGGGTCAATCAGCTCAATGTGATTAAAGAAATGGGAGCCACAGGAGCCAATTCTGATGTGCCCGCTGCCGCTGATTGGAAGGGGAATACAGAGTTGCGAGCCTTGACCAGCCGATTGCTGGGTGAAAATTGGCACACCTTCATCATTCGTCCCCATTTGCCACCCCTCAAGACAGGCAAATTGTTGGTCCCCAATGTCCAGATGGACTTTGAACTCTTCCTCAACCCCAACTCTGTCTACCTGATGGGCACCCCTAACAAAGGAACCTTGGTTGCCAAGAAATTTCCAGCCATCCACAATGAAGACATCAAAGTCACCTTGCTGATGAGAAAAGTGACCCTGAATGCCAGCGTCTATGTCAGACTGCAGAAAGAAAGACAGCTGGGCAAACAGATTGCCCGCTACCCAGTCGTGCGGAGCGAAATTCGCACGTTTTCCTTCGATGGACGCACCACCCAGTGGGAACAAGACAATGTGTTTGTGGGTCGATTTCCTGACCGAGTGATTGTCGGGTTATTGCATTCCAATACCTTCAATGGAGACCTACAAAGATACCCCTTCGCCTTTGAAAAGTTTGGCGTCACCCAAGTACGACAGACCTTGAATGGAGAAGAATACCCTTACAGAACCCTGCAATTGACTGGAGGAGAAGCCTATGAAGATCTGCTGGGCTACGATCGATTTCTACAAGCCATGGGGGCCTACAATGAAGAAAAGATACCCATGCTGCTGCCTGAGGATTGGGGACAAGGCAAGAACTGCACGTTGTTCATGTTCAACAATGTGCCCGGTGGGAAAGCAGATGACCCCAAGTATCGCAACCCCCGTCAATCGGGTAATGTGCGACTGATCCTTGATTTTGCGGCCGCGGTGGGTCATACCATCACCGTGTTGGTATGGAGCGAGTGTGAAAACATGTATGAGATCAATCATCTGGGAGGTATAAAGTACAACATCAACGGCTGATGTAGCCTCAGAAGTCAGAAGACACCGGTCATGGAGTTTGTGGCGCTCAGTGATACTGTGTTGCGGACCCTGGCCCTGGAGGATCCCACCTTACGACGCGTGTTTCACGGGGTGTACCCGGCCGACCAACTACCCCGATCACCCGCCATGAGTGTCCGTCAAGCGTACATTGTCAACACCGATCCTGCGTGAGAACCGGGACAGCATTGGTTGGGCATGTGGACGGAAAAGAACAAGTGCGAGGTCTTTGACAGTTATGGTCTACCCCTGCACCTGTACACCAACCCGGAGTTGCACCAATTGTGGGGTCAATGGAAGTACCTGACTCGCAGTGACCAGACCCTGCAAGCCATGGATAGCCAAACCTGTGGCCATTATGCTTTATTTTTCTTGAAAGCCCGTGCGCAAGGACGATCGTATCAAGAATTTTTAAGTCAATGGAGTTGCGATAATTTAGTGTTGAATGATCATAAAGTGGCCGAGCAGTTGAAAGGTGTGATTAAACAGGAATTACAAGATGAAGTCGATGCCCGACCCGACGGGCAAAAGAATGTGAGCCGCCAGGCCTTTATGCTTTGTAACAAGTGTAATCAATAAAAACGACACGTTCTGTGCATGAGAGGTCATTTGTCTCATCATGATTACTCGAGGCGATGTGCAGCGCGTCGTGGATGCATTCATTCTCGAAGAAACCTTGTATTGGTGGTCCAACCCGATTGAGCGGGTCAACACGGTGCGAGGCATCGATGCCTGGGATGGGTATCATTGGTTAGTCACTCGACAATTGGCGCAAGACCAAGACTGGGTCTCCCTCAAGCACTACATGGACAGCATGAACGAAACGTATTTAAGAGAGACCATGGAACAACTCATTCAGTCCGAGTTCCCCCGCTTATACCGCGAATATTGGACGGCATGCCCCCTCGCAGACGACGACGACGACGCGCCTCCACCCGACGACCCCGCTTTCGCCAAAACGGGCGGGGCATCATGAGTGTGTTGGCCAAAGCGTATAAAATTGGCGACAAATTGGGACGCGACAAACGGTATAAACGCATGGGTGCCAAAGGGGCCACGGGTCATTATCGACGTCACCCTCGTCCGTGGGAATCATGATCCGACAACCCAGCAGTGTGATCATCGCGGGCCCGTCGGGCAGTGGCAAGAGCGAATTGGTGGAACAATGGTTACGGTACCTGAACGTCTTTCAAGTCAAACCCCACAAGATTGTGTATGCCTATGATCGTTGGCAACCCCGGTTCGATCGTATGCAAAAAAAGGATGGGATTCAGTTTCATCGCGGGTTACCGGACCCCCGTCATTTGACTCAATGGTTTGGTCGGACGCGCGGAGGGGTGCTGGTCTTGGACGACCTGATGGAAGAAGGGGGACAAGACAAACGCGTGTTGGATTTGTTAACCAAAGATTCGCATCATCGCAACATCACGGTGCTGTATTTGACGCAAGATTTATTCCCGCCTGGCAAATTTTCCAAGACCATCAATCGCAACGCGCATTACATTGTGGCGTTCAAAAACCCCCGGGATCAAACAGGGATACGCACCATTTTATTGCAAGCCTTTCCTGACCGGTGGCGTCGAGTCTTGCGCCTATTTAAACGCATCACGTCCCGCCCCTTTGGCTATTTGATGTTGGATGTGCATCCTGCGTCGGATGATCGCTACCGCCTGTGGAGTCATTTAACGCCCCGAGAAGGCAAAGCACAAGTCCACACCCTACCCCTGGATGTCCCTGCCGTTCGAAAACGAACTGCATCGAGAACTCGCCAGGGTCCGTCGACAAAGAGAAGGGGGACAACATACTGATTTAGCGGCCCGCATGGACACGCCGACCCTCTCGCCCGCGGGTGTGGGCTCCTCCACGGCTCCACCACCACCACCCTCCATGGATATCAGCAGCATGACGGACATGGTGGCAGAATTGTCTCGACCGGTGGATCGTGCCCAATTGGATCAAGACATTGACGACTTCAATTTGACCTACCCGGTCAATGTAGACGATGCCTTGAATGCGTTTACGCTACCGCCCGTGGCGGGCACCGGCACCGCCCCCGCCACCACCACCACCACCACAGCACCGCCACCACCCTCCATCACCACCGCCCCCATCACCACGGCCACTCAAACCCGTCCCACCACGTCAACCCGAACACGCCCCACGACCAGTCGACCGCGACCCGTCACCTCCACCCGAACACGCCCCGCCACCACTGCCACGACCACCACCGCTCCCTCGCGATCCCTCACCGCTCGCCGCAGCGCTGGGGCAGGGACCAGGACCACCATCTCGACGGTGATGACCCCCACTGGACGCCCCACCATTGCCGCCAAACAACCGCGACGACGTCCCCGCGTGCCCTCCCCACCGTCCCCCGATTCGTCCCCTCCGTCCGATGACGAGGATGGCGATGATGATGACGAGGATCGACGGCGGGGATTAAGGCGACGGTTGGATTTGCTCAATGCTCGGGGCAGACGTATTCGCAACATCACGCACACCAATACAGTCACCACGGTCTACGAAGATGGGGGAGGGCGACCTTCGGTGCGTCGCACGTCCACCCGAACGTCCAGCCCAAGTCCACCACGACCACCACGCCGAGGACGCGGCCGTGGCCGAGCACGCGGACGTGGCCGACGCCCGTGAACAAAGGATATAAAAACAGTTGCCTCCCTTCCACCGTCCCAGTATCATGTGTGGCGATTGTCAAAACGCGATGGCTCCTAGACGGAAACGCAAACGCACGACTCGACGTCGACCGCGGCGTGTGACCTATAGTCAAGTGGGGGTGTCGGAGTCGGTCTGCCTGTAGGGATTCTCAAAGCCGGCTATGGGATCACCAAAGCCATAGGGGATCATCAAACCAAGCGTGCCATCAAAATTGGCGAAAAACGTCGACGGGAAGTGGCCTCAGGCAAACGGAAACGCTATGCGGGGGAATCATTTAATTGTTCGATCATGTGAAAAAACGTATAAAAAGACCTTCGTGGGCCTGAACAGGGGTTAGTTAGAAGATGGTCCGTGGACCCAACAGTCGCCGACATCGTTATGTCCCTCGAATACGACGCCGACGACGTGGATTGCAACGTGGAGGCGTGCTCCCCATGTTGGCAGTGGCTCTCTCGCCTGGGGCGTTCAAGAAGAAGAAACGGCAGGCGCGCCGACGCTAAAGTGACCAAGAAAAGAAAAGCCGTCACGTTTGCTTTGGATTGGGACGAACAGTATGAAGCGGTCCTGTGTTCACGGTGTCGAGATCACATGCAAACGCATTATCATGGCGAGTTGTGTGGCAGGTGTGGAGCCATTTTTACCATAAATAGACCTTGGTCGTTGCCTGAACTTAAGATTCATCATGGAGTGGCGCATGGAACGTCAAGCCCCGTTCTTAAAAAGTGTCTTACAAGAAGCCAATCAACACAAACGACAAGAATTGTTGCGGATGGCCAATGCGGATCAGATCAATGCTATCAGTGAATTGGTGATGAACACCCTCCGTGGCACGGTGCCCCGTTCCCGACACACCATTACGTTGCTCAAACTCCACGCCCAGAGTCTACGCGCCATGGCCAAACCCGCCCATTCCGTCAAACGACGACGCGCCATCATGATGGCTCAAAAAGGGGGCGCCCTCTGGCCTGAACTCTACCGATGTTATAAACGTTGCATGCGCTAGACAAGACCCCTCAGTTGCACCATGGAACCCGAGATGGTGAGCACCACGGTGGACAACGCCCCGGCTTTTTTACAATTACGACACCAGTACAAACAAGAATTGGTGGAAGATACCCGCTTGACCAAAGCCGCCGATTTAGCGGCCAAACAACATGTACTCCTGACCAGCGATGCCCCCGATGCTTGGAAACGACCTCAACTCAAAGCCGTAAGCCGTCAATTACGCCATTGGACCAAAAAAGTGCGCCAACCGTTTGGAGCCCTGACCGGGGGTGTGAGTGCAGCAGGGGTCACGACCCCTGGCGACGATGATTTTGAGGCGGGCCCGATGCAGGCGTGGTTCACCCAATTGGTCAAGGCCACCCAGGGTATAAAACAAAGCACCCCCCTCGTGGACCCAGAAAACCACCTGTCCCGCCCAGACCCCACATCACCCCCAGTGCCAAAAAGAAACTCAAGTTCACGACCCCGTTGAGCAGCGAAGAATTGGCGCACGAGTTGCCCTTTTCAGAAGAAGCGGGAATAGAGCCTTGGGATACCCCCAAAGAACGTGTGGACTCCATCAAGAAAACGTTGAAGCGCGGGATTCGCAAAAAAGCCGCTGGTGTCGCCAAAAAGAAAGCCGCAGGTCTGGCCAAGAAAGCCTTGGAGTGGAAAACGTGGAAAACCCCGTAAAATGGGACGGACTCGTAGACGCCGTGCTACGCCCCGCTCCCGACCGAGGCGACGACGCTCGCAACGTGGAGGCAAGTTATTTGATGTGCAAAACCTCCTCAACAAGACGGGCATTGAATTTCATTGGCCCGGCTATCAGTACATGGGACCTGGCACCCATTTGAAAAAACGATTGGCCCGTGGGGATCCCGGCATCAACCGGTTGGACAGGATTGCTAAAGCCCATGACATTGACTATGATAAAGCCAAGAATTTGAAAGAGAAATGGGCGGCTGATCGCAAGATGATTGCCAAGATTGATCAACTCCCTGGCAGCAAATCCCTGACGGAGCGCATTGTTAGGCGCATTATGAAAACCAAACTCCGATTGGGCATGTAAAACCCCTTAGTCATAAAAAAGACAACCTTGTTCAATCACACATGTTTTAATAAAACTCATTTTTGTTCTTACAAATAGTGGTCCATTTGCTGTAACGCCTCGGTCCGAAGGGTTTGCACCCTGTCCTCTTCAGGCTCGGACTCGGCCCAGTCTAAGGGCAACCACGGTAGGGGAAAGGGACGCTCCAATTCCTCGTCCAACCATTGCCATTCTCGACGCCGAATCGATTCCACCCGCTTCTCGTATCTCTAACTCTGCAGGGCCTTCCACCCCTCAACGCCCAACATACGCTTTTTCTCGGCCACTATCTCCCTCCGCCGCGCATTCAATCGCTGTTTGTAAGCCTCATAAGTCCCCTTGTCCTTCATTTTTTGCATCCAGTTTCATTGGCACTGGGCGTTTTTGCGTTTGACCTCGTTCCGCTGCTCCTCTGTCATGGCATGGTAGCGCCGCATGCCCTCTTGGGTCTTTTTGGCCTTGAAGGCCTCGTACTCCCCATTGGCTCTCGTACGGGCCATTCGTTCGTGGTAGCGTCGATGGTGCACAGCCTTCACGTCCTCGATCCCATTCAGGGCCGCGTACTGGCGCTGCCGATACAGTTTTTGATTTTGTTTGTTTTTTTCAGGGTCCCGTTTTTTCTTGGGGGGCTGGCGCAATCCTGGCGTATCCATGCTATAATTCCAACAATCGGGCAGCACACACGTCTGCCAATGCCCGCAACTTTCGGAATGGTTGTTTGGTCTGCCGAACACGGGCACGACGGTCCCGTTGCTGCTGGACGATCCGCTCGCGGTGTCGATGGTAATAATCGCGGTTCAGAGCACGCACTTGCGACAAATGGCCAGCTCGGTAACGGTTACAGGCCAACCGGTTCAACTCTCGGGCTTTCGCAATCTGTTCCGGTGTCGGGGGTGGTTTGGGTGGTTTGGGTGGTTTGAGTTTCTTCTGAGCCGCCCGCTTTTCACGCTTCTGTTTCAACACTCTCTCCTTGTTTCTCATATACCACTCATGCTTTGCCTGCTTCGCCTTCTCAGGATTTTTGTTGGGCATTCTCAAACAACACTGACGTCTGTTCTGGACGATGGACTATATCTAGAGCTCCCTCCACCAATCACCGATCTCGATCCAGGCTCAGAGGAGACTCGAGAAGTCTGTACCCATGGGGGGCACCCCCCTCAATCCTCCTCCTGTCAAATCAACCCCTCACCAGACTCTCACCTGACTCTCACCTGAGCCTGGTCCACCAATCCCCGTTCATCTGATCACGTGTTTTTTTGGGTCTATAAAAGCCAGCGTCTGGCGCGGGAAATTCAAATTGTTTTCCTCCGTCATGGCGGAGGACCACTGGTATCCTTTCAGTGACGAGGAGGAGGATGCTCTGTTGAACCGCGCCTATGACCGGTGGGAACAACTGGGAGGTGCTGCCGCCGCCCGCGGCCCCCTCTTCCAATTCACCATGCAACCCATTGGTCGACGACGCCGCTGGCGTGACGTGGTGGAGCGGGCGCAATTCAACGCGCAATTGCGTCAATTGAGGGATCCTGTTCCTGGGGACAATATTGGCATGGCGTTAACTGAAGCGTTACACCAAGCCATTGAAACGGAACTCGGCCGAGAGCAGCGACCCGCCCATCATTTTGTGAACTTTGCCATTACAACTCACGGGTTCACCCACGCTTATCAAACAGCCAATTTCACCGTGGGGGAGTTTTTACAACGCACCGCTCGTTTGGATGAGATGTTAGCCACCCTGGCAGGTAAATTAAACAGCAATGAAGCCTTCAACCCCGATCGCGGGTTCCAAGTGGATGTGGTGTTTGTATCCATGCCTGGCCGAGGGTCCGGTCGACATACGAAAAAACTCAATGCGGGACGTTTATGCTTGGATCGAGTCAATAAGAAAAAGAAATGCATCATCCCCATCCGAAACAGAGATGCCTTATGCTGTGCCCGCGCCATTGTCACTATGCGAGCCCATTGCCATAAAGATCAAGGCGTGGACGGGTTTCGCGACTGGGAGAATCTCAAACGTGGGCTTCCTGTGCAGCAACGTCAAGCCCAGGCCTTACATCAGCAAGCGGGAGTCGCTGAGGGTCCCTGTGGTTTACCCGAGCTTCGCCAATTTCAACAAGCGTTGGGGTCTCAATACCAACTCTTGGTGATGACCCGGATGAAACCGTTCTTTTTGATCTTCAAAGGCCCCGCTGCCCCTCATCAGATTCGTTTACTGAAATCCAACGATCATTTTGATGGCTGCACGTCCTTTCCTGCATTTGTGAACCGCTCCTATTATTGTGTGGACTGTGAACGGGGGTTCAACACCAACGATCGGACCCATCACACTTGTCAAGGGAGACGCTGCTCCGCGTGTGGGCGCTTTGATTGTCCGGATTATGTGCGGGGCACCCGTCCCACCGAGTATTGCAGTCCGTGTCACCGCAAGTTTTATGGTACCCATTGTATGCAACATCATGTGGTCAGCCGGCAATGTCAAACCATCAAACGCTGTCGCAAGTGTCAGGCCCAATACACGGTCGTCCCCAACAAACGTCACCAGTGCGGGTACGCCAAATGCCCCGCGTGTCAGGAATGGGTGCCCATCCAGGACCACAAGTGTTACATTCAGCCCGTGGTGGAACACGAGGAGACTGAACCAACAGAGGAGGGGGGAGGTAGCATGGCGGCGCCACCCCCTCCCCTGTTTGTTTACGCGGATTTTGAAGCCATGCAGAATGCGGAAGGAGTGTTTGTAGCCAATTTGTTATGTTATTCGTCAAGTGCAGAAACGACCATTCATGTATTGGACGGGGAGGACTGTGCCCTACAATTTTTGCGCGATTTGGATGATCTCACGGACGTTCCAGACCGTGAGGAGGAGCGGGAGATTCTCGTGGTGTTTCACAATTTGAAAGGGTTTGATGGCATGTTTATTCTCCATGAACTCTACAAGCAACAACGCGAGGTCGTGGACCAACTGACCGTGGGAGCCAAAGTCCTATCTTTCAGGAGTGGACCTATCAAATTCATTGACTCGTTGTGTTTCTTGCCCATGCCGCTAGCCTCCTTTCCCAGCACCTTCAATCTGACCGAATTAAAGAAGAGGTTCTTTCCCCATTTGTTCAACACCCCCGACCACCAACAGTATGTGGGCCGCATCCCCGATTTGGAATTTTACGATCCCGACGGCATGATGGCCAAAAAGAAAGAGGAACTGACTCGTTGGCATGCAGATCAAGTCCGTCGTAACGTGCCCTTCCATTTCAAGCAAGAAATGATTGACTACTGCAAATCGGATGTCGCCCTGTTGAAAGCCGGCTGCGAAGCCTTTCAGCAAGAATTTGAACAGCAGGCTGGCTTCAACCCCATGGCCAAGTGTATGACCATCGCCAGTGCTTGCAATCTATATTGGCGCAAGCACCATTTGACCCCCGACACCATTGCTGTGGAACCTCTCGGAGGGTGGCGAGGGGCCCAAGTCAATCAATCCCTCAAAGCCCTGCAATGGCTCTACTACCAAGAACACCTTATTCCCAAGGAGGGGGCCAGTGCTGACCGCATTCGACACGTTCGCAACGGGGGCGAACAGTCCATCCGAACCGGCGCAAACCGTCATTTCGTCGATGGCTACGATCCCCTGACTCGCACCGTCTACGAGTTTCACGGATGTCTCTACCATGGCTGTCCCCGCTGTTATCCCATGAGAAACGTCAAACATTATGCGGTGCCGGACAGAAGCGTGGAGGAACTCTATCAAGCCACGCTCTCCAAACGCATGGCGCTGCTCCGAGCAGGCTACACGGTGATCGAAATGTGGGAATGTGAATGGGACAAATTGGTGGACACGGATGAAGCAGTCCAACGTTTCCTGAATTCATTTGATCTCCCCCCACCCTTGGAACCCCGTGAAGCCTTCTTTGGAGGTCGAACCGACGCGGTGGCTCTGCATGCTGAGGCTGGAGAGGGAGAGGAAATACGCTATGTGGATGTGACCTCCCTGTACCCATGGGTCAACGAAAACTGCCCTTACCCCATTGGGCATCCGAAAATCATCACCCAACCCGCCGACCAGTCCCTGGATTCCTATTTTGGTGTAGCCACCGTGGACATTCTTCGTCCGGCTGGATTGTTCCACCCCGTCTTGCCCGTGCGTAGCGGGAACAAGCTCACCTTTCCTCTCTGCCGTGCCTGTGTCCAGACAGAGCAGGCCCAACCCATGTTGACCCGAACCCATTAATGCCCTCATTCTGACGCGGATCGCACGCTACGCGGAACCTGGTGCACGCCCGAGTTGGTCAAAGCCGTCGAAAAGGGGTACAAGCTGATCAAGATCCATGAAGTCTGGCATTTTCCCCCCGAGCAACGCCAAACGGGTCTTTTTGCCAATTATGTCAACACCTGGCTCAAGTTGAAACAAGAATCCGCGGGGTGGCCCGGCTGGTGTCAGACCCTCGAGCAAAAACGAGAGTACATTCTTCGCTACCAGGAACGGGAAGGGATCCGACTGGACATTGCCAGTATTGCCAAAAATCCTGGTCGCAAGGCCACTGCCAAGCTCATGCTGAACAGCTTCTGGGGCAAATTCGGGGAGCGGATCAACAAACCCACCACCGTGACTGTCCAAAACCCCGCCCATTTGTTCAATCTCATCTCCGATGCTGCCCTCGATCTCAGTACGCTCCGCCTTTGCACTGACGATATCCTGGAAGCCGTTTACACCAGTGTCCAAGAGAATGCTGTCAAAGGCACCAAGACCAATATCTTTGTAGCAGCTTTCACCACCTGTCATGCTCGATTGAAGCTCTACGAGTCCCTGGACACCCTTCAACAGCAAGTCCTCTACTATGATACAGACAGTGTGGTGTACAAGTGGCGTCCCGGTCAACCCAGCATTGCCATCGGAGATTTTCTCGGGGACATGACCGACGAATTAGACGGAGACGTCATCACTGAGTTTGTTTCGGGGGGCGCCAAGAATTATGGGTACCAGACCCGTGGTGGCAAAGTGGTGTGCAAGGTACGCGGTTTCACCCTGAACGTCCGCGGGTCGTCCATTCTCAATTTTCAGACCATGAAAGACAACATTCTCTCGGAATTAGACTCGCCACAGGACTCTCGCCGAAATTTGAACATTACCACCCCCTATTATTTCAAACGAGATTTAGAGAAAAAACAAATTCAAGTGGTTCCGCGCGTGAAGCAGTATGGGTTGGTGTTTGACATGCGCGTCATCGATGTAACCACCCGATCCAGTTATCCTTATGGCTATGAAAGGATTGGGGACGAACTCGACCTTCTGCTAGATTTGTAATGGGCGTGACGTCACTCGGGCGTCACATACGTCCCGCTTGTCATCCAGGCTCTCCTCTCAATAAAACTATGTGAAAAATGTGGATCTAACTCTTGTGTGCGTGTGTTCTTTACCCCATGGGGTCACGTGAAGGTTTATGCCCAAATATGGGCATTTGTGACGTCAATGGGGTCACCTGACCTAAATGCTCAATTCTGATTGGTCGACAAAATTTTTGCTGTGCTCTGATTGGTCAGTACTTATTAGAGCCCCTTTCACTACTACCGTGTTCCGTGTGCCAGTTATGCGTTGTCTGAGTTTTATTAATTACTTTCCCCAGAATGACTGGCAGCCTACCTGGCACTAAGCCTGCCTGCTTAAATGGGAGATTCAGGTCAAGAGCGACCATTTGTCGCACGAGTTTTATCTTTTTGTGAAAGCTAGTTTACAAGTGTTGTACATTAGGTATTCACCAGTATTCACCTATTATTGTATTTACATAAATACTTTGTAGGGTTGGTTCTCGCCAAGCCGTCCCAAAATAAACTTATTTGCCATTACGTTTTGTCTGTTGATGTTGTGTAGTGGAGTCAAAATTTGCCATGTTTGAAAATTCTGCAAACTTACGCGTGGTTTGATCCGTCAATCAAATGGTACTTGGTTTCCTATCTGATTTTGTATAGATCACCTCGTGTGTATATACTAAAACAATATTATTCTTTTTAATGTCGGTGAATATATAGTGGCTTTAGGAATATGTACCTCGCCGCTTCGCTTCTCGCTAAAGATTCAACTACTTAATTCACCTCGATTTCAAAGAATAATTGTTAATTATTCTTCTTTTTTGCTAGGAAGACTTCAGTGAACAAATTTCATTTCGCGAGGACCAAATATTGCTTTTTTTGTGAAATTTCGTTCCGCCGGCAAGAAATTTCTTAGCATGTCACAAAAATAAATTTCGTGTCAGTTCATCAGCTAGCTCGCGAAATTTCGCCGACACACCAGGTGCAGTCCGAAATATTTGCCGCTTTTCAATAGCCTTCGAAGGCAGACGTATTTCCTGTCGTCGCTTCTCTCTCTCATCACACACACTGATATACACACAATAATTAACAATTAATGAATGAGGCTGAGTATCTTATGAAGAATTATGGAGATCGAGGAGGGTGTTATCCGTCGAGGCCGTAGGCCGAGGCGGATAACACCCTCCGAGATCTTCATAATTCTTCATGTGATACGAAAGCCGAATTCAATAATTGTTTTATTATTCATTCAAAATAATTCCTGGTTTAAAAACGTGGCTAAAACATGCTTACCTCCATCGATCCATCGATGTTAAGTTCATCTTCGATAGTGCGCGTTTAGGTTTGTCCAGCTCCGCAAATATTCTCCAAATAGCAGATGTCGCTCTTCGAGTTGTCTTCTTGCTGTTCTTGCCATGTTTTCAGCTATTTTTTTGCCTAGTTCTTACTCTTGAAACAAGTGAAATGACCGCCATTTTTGTTTCCACAACCAAAACAACTCAACCTCGTCCCCAGGTCTTCTCGGTTAACGGTGCCTTAACCTGCACGAACGCTGCATTTTTTACGTCATTTCCTCGTTAAACACAAAATTCTTCCAAATTTGGTCATCAGTAACTGGTTACGGTGAAATAAACGTGTGCTTTTAGCCAATCAGAATCGGGGAAATATTTTGAATGAATAATAATATATTTTACATTTTTCTTAAAGAATAGTTTAACAGATTTGGCATACCCATAGGAATAAGCTGATAGGCTATTTGGGTAATGTCCTTTTTTGAAAAACGATAGCCCAGCTACAGACAAGCTAATTACGTACTATGGAGAACCGAGAAAACAGTTTAAGTTTAAGAAGTCAAGAAGACAACAAGAAAGGCTATCGGAATACTAACTTGGCTTATGACTAATTGAGACTAACTAAGACTTAAGCCTACACTAGCAATTTTTAGAACGGCAATCAACAGACTGCGCATGACATTCTTTCTGTGCCGCCATTTTGTTCTTCATAAACTCAAACATTTTTCGTAAATCTTCTAATCGTCTCTTTAATTTATCGTTTTCTTTACGCATTGTGTTCACTTTGCCCTTTTCTGATATTTCCAGCTTGATAACTTATGGTGTCAGTAAAAATAATAATCATCCATTAATGATCCTTCTTCGGGTCTCGTAATGGCTACCTGTAATAAACAATGCACGTAGTGTGTGTATTGTATTGTGAAGCGTCCTTGACACTGTCTGCGCTCAGGGTTGAGAGTAACCTGCGATCAGGCGTCTTTGTTTTTTAAGAGACAAAGAGGTATAATAAAGAGAAGGCATGATCTCAGGCTAGGTCATGTGCAGAGAAGCGACGACCGCTATGTGTTTGTGTTTGTGAAAATTCAAGGTTATGTCAGGAGCCCTGGTTATGTACAGGTAGAATTTGTTTCCTATATACACATAAAAAACGTTTCCGCCTCGAAAGCCAATTACCTAACTGACCACTACAGAAAATACCAGAACATACCATAATGCTCTTTGTTTGTCAACCCCCAATTTTTTTTTTCCAGTTTCTCTAGGGAGTTGTAATGGCCCCAACAGAAACTGAAAACAATGCTTATGCAAAATTTTGGGGTGACAAACAAAGAGCATTATGGTATGTTATGGTATTTTCTGTAGTGGTCAATTATGGCAATCAATCATAGTTTCAATTCGTAAACAGTTTGCTGGTCCTGCTGGTGTCGGAGCATTCAACTGCGGAGCGATCATTTGTTTTTATAAGCCCGGCTTTGGACCCTCTGTCGAAATTTTGCTCGTCACCAATTTGTAGAAGACAGGATCAGAATCAAACCCCTAACAAATGACTTCTTCATTCGTATGATAATATCACGTGCAAAAGAAGAAAGATATGACTGCTTTGTTACCGATATTTTGCATGTATGGACATGCATGCATACATTTACGTGTGACGTCTCTGTCGGTTTCTGAGAAAGTAAAACGGAAATCATTATTTTTTTCTGGGAAGCGGAAATGTTGTGTTATTTAGGAAAAATTGGGGAAAGACATTATCGCAAAGATAGTAAGTGCAAGCAGGGTCATTGTTAATGCTGTATTGTAAAGAAAAAACACGTAATTAGTATCGTGTGTCTGCGACCTTCGATCCAGTGAATAAGAAGACATCTCTTTCGCGTCACGAGGTAACCAGTGAGGTGATAATAATAGATGAAATAACAACTATTTTAAATAGCCTGTTGTATCTTCGTCTCTTTAAATAAGAAGTAACAGAGGTAAGAAAAGCTTCAAACATTTGACGACATATTAAACAACATACAGGCTGGCATCTTCACATATGTCATTAAAGCGGCATCAAGATATATAGCTTATAAAATATACAATTTTTGAAATAATTATGTTGACGTGCCAGTAAAATGTTGATGATGCCAAATGCTTTTGTAGCGGTAGCTGTGTCAGTCTATCTAGATATGTCTGAACAGAATTACATTTGAGAGCATTGAAAATGAAGAGAAATGATAGAGCTAGCAAGTGATTTGGCATCAATGTCTAATTTTGTTGTAAAACCACAGGCTTGAACAGGATTACAGTGATTTCGCCTTGAAAAGACAATTGTTACTTAACAGAAAATGACAAACGCTATGTACGGGGAAACTTATCCAGTGAGAAGAAGTTGAGACCAAAGTCTAGCGGAAATAATCGATCTAAGGACACAGGAGACAGCTCATCGAGTCAATCGGATGATGGCTTGCGGTACTGACGTTAAACAAAATAACTGGGCCAGACGATCTAAAGTACAATACAGTCAACTAACCCGCGATTTAAGCGGAAACCAAAAATCTATTAGGAAGCAAACCGTGTACCGTGTGAATCTTTACGGATTTGACCAAGAATCCGCGTAATGTGAACGGGGCCGTGAAATAAGAGAACACTGAAAATGAACTTAAAAGTCGAAACAAAATCTGGAGTTGCGTGCGTTCCCGATTCATAAAACTGTTTTTTAGGGTTGAAGAATATACCCACAAATGACAATGTGAATAGCACTGAATAAAATATTGTCTCTCTAGTTGCCCGGCAAAATTAAGTTAAACACGACGGTGTAGTTGAAGACGACCCGATAAGAACGGCGACTTATTTCATATCAGTGCTAATGGTATGACGGCAAGGTTTTGAATGTTGAGTCTGCCACTTTGAACTTTAATAACAACCACTGAGTGCGTCTATTAGTTATTCAAATGAATCAATGAAGCGTGAGAATTGGAAGCTGAATTTAGAGTTGAACAGGATGTGTGACTTTGTCGTCTATTGTTTTTGTTTTTCCTTTAATATCCCATTGCCGGTAAGCACGCGAAAGGATAAATATTGCTAGAGGAGTGATAAAACAATTCCAAAGTTAAGCCAAGTTTTCATGACGAAAACGCCTTTACGCTGAAGAGAATTAGAACTTGCACGCGCGCGGATAAAACAAGGCACGAACAGGCCACGCTTTAGTTCAATAATTGGATGGGATGTGAGACTTTTTATTCATTCTCTTTGTCAGACAACTGAAGCACAGAATTTAAATGCTTTTTTTGATAACGCTGTGTAAAGCAAGGAAGCCGTGAGAAGCGAAATCAAAGGCGATAACAATATGTCACGCTCTTTTTTATGAAACACTTTGTAGGAGTCTGAAATGAAACATTTTTTCTCTGGGTGGCAGGGTGGGAAAATAAATCGACAAAGCGCTAGTTTTGAATGCTGAGTTTACGAATTTGAACTTAATAACCCACTGAGTGCGTCTATTAGTTATTCAAATGAATCAATGGAGCGCTAGATTTGAAAGCTGAATTTAAAAACTTGTAAAAAAATATTTGAATGCAGTCTGAACAATATTCGCAAAGCGCCTTAAACAACCTTTGTCCTTGAGTAACCGAACCGATAGGGTGACGACAGTATTTTTGGCCCTCTCCCCCTACGTGAGTTTCGCTTTGAGGCAAATGTAACCCTTACCCTCCCCTCGAGGAATTCGTTCAGCACTTAACACTCGCCGAAGTTTCAAGTAGTCATCGGAATTTTGCCTGTGTAAAGACGCCATTCTTTAAGTCATTTCAAAAATGACCAAATATGGCCAATTTTACAACAGAAAACAAAACCTATTGTTTTCGAACTGGACCCGCTTTTCTTGATACGAATTCATTGTGGATATTCAGGACGATAGATAGCACAACCATTGTTTAGTTTAAGGTACGAGTGAGACCTTGTTTTCTCTCTAATGAAGACTACCTCTTATTTGAAGAAAAACATAAGAAATCAACTGAATCAAGCACCAGAAACTCACTGAGAGACAAGTTGTAGCGAAAAAGAAGACCCCCGAAAACGAGAAAAGAAGACCTAGGTCCCGAAAACGAAGACCCCCCCCCCCCCCCCCCCCCGCTTTTTTTTTCCTTATTTTATTTTATTCGGACTCGAATTCGCTGAAGATTTAAAATTAAAAATTATATTGCTATTTGTCATTTTCTTTATTCATTTTCTTAACCTTTTAAGATTTATTGAATGTTTATCCCCCTCCCTGCTGATAAAAGCACGCAAATGTGAACATAAATGTCTTGATCCGGCTGACGGGAGCTCGTGTTACGGCAATCCTCTTCATCATTCAAGAGCTGGGAGATCCACGAAAAATGACATCATTTCGTCTCCTCTGTATGTGTAAGGGCCGCATCCTAGCTGCTGTTCCGTTTACCGATGACAGCTGCCTAAAGCCAGTTTCTTACTGGTATTTGATCGGTTTTGACGAAATCACTTGAGGCGAATGTCAACAAACGAATACCCCCTTTTTTCTTTATGACTCGAAATGCTGATTTGAAACAAAACACCCGAAAATGAAGACCTTCCTCTCTTATTTTCCCTTTTTTTTGTTTTGCAACAACCGTAGTTCATCACCGTTTAGGAGAAGTTATTTCTTTTTTGTTTGAAGATTATAAAGCATTTACCAGCTTATCTACTTAAAATGCTGGTTTTAATTAAAAACAAACGAACAAAGAACAACCAAGAGAGAATATCCACCACTATGGTAGTGGTCAATAGATAGAACTGATTTATTTCATCAGAGTTCGTATAGAGTAGTGTCCGGAAATAAGAAGCAAAATTTTGGTTTCGCGGCATGAGTTAAAGAACCCGAATTTTTAAAGTTTGTAAATGTCACTATCTGTCAAACTATCTTCTAATTAAAAAATTCTCAATAAAAGGTGTCCAGGCTGTGAGCTTTGGTTTGTAATCGCGAGAAGGGTACCGAGAAGTGAATGTAAGGTTACAATTTCGACTATTCTGCCTTGCCGAATGAGAAAACTGAATTTCGTCTTCTTTCTTTTTTTTAAATCAATTCTTTCTTCTTTTTTTGATAAAAGGGCTTCTGCTGAAATAAAATAATTAAAGCCTTCCTTAAAAAGGAAGCAAAAATATCAATTCAGCTGGACTTATGTTCAATAAAGGAAAGCATCGCAACATTCTCATCTTATTAACAAAACTTTGTCAAAGATTAAAATGGCGTTACCACAAGGCCACGAAATCTTTCTCAAAAACATATTGTAAAAGACTAAAATTTAAAAAAAACTGACGTCATCATCACCGTAAACACTTCCAAAGTGATTTAACACGCGAAATGTGTTCAAACAAACCTGTAAAGTGACACATAAAAACACCTTTTGAAGAAACAGTGAGTGATAGACTTCATTATCTCAATTAAATACCGGAGAGGAAATTCCACAACACTCCCAAATCGCCGTAACAAATAACGGAAGCGGGCGTTATTCGCTTTCGTAAGAGTTTAATCCACAGGGATCTTCGTTTTAGTTAAAGGGGTCTTAGGTCTTAGGTCTTCGTTTTAGAAACGCCCTAACACGAGCTCGCGTCAGCCGGCTCAAATGTCGTCACGCAACGCTCCTGGGAGGAGCGTTGCATGGCGACACAGAGTACGTCGGCGCGCATTAATGGTGGATAGAATGAGGACGGCAGGAGAGAGGCGGACAAATACAAGCAATAATTAAAAAATTATAGTAGCGTTAAATCTTCGGCGAATTGAAGTCCGAAAAAAATAAAAGAAAAAAAAAACGAAAAAAGGGGGTCTTCGTTTTCGGGTCTGCGTTTTCGGGCGTTTACTTGCAATTTTCGGCGGTCTGCGTTATCGGGTCTTCGTTTTCGGGTCTTCGGTCTTCGTTTTCGGGGGTCGTCGTTTTCGCTACAATCCTAAGAGACAGCCGATCTCTTGAATCGACTTTGATTGCGGAATAATTCAACAGTCAATTGATTTTGCAGGGAGGAACACCCCTTCAGAAGGAGCTTTACAATTGTTGAAATTCCGCCACCCTTTTCAGTACTGAAGCGAAGGCAGGTGACAAATTTAATCGCCTAAAACCTGAGTCAGCACTGAACATCAAATTGATCTTAAACCTTTTTACTCTTTTAACCAACTGCACGAAAAATTGTCCCCTTCAGAATGATATTCACAAGGCACTTCTAAACCATAACCAGCTCCTCTGTTTGTGTTTTTATTTAAAAATACAAAAGATAATCAAGTATCAAATAAAAAGCCATTCCCACTAACCCTGATGTTGAATTTTACTATGCCTTTATTAAGCGGTCAACCTGTATTAAGCAGTCACTTAGCCATTCCCCGTGGGTGACCGCTTAATGAGGGTTTGACTGTACACCAAACTACAGGAACCACACCAATCTACACCAACTACACTTACTATTGTAGGGTACTAGAGTTTTAACTGGGTATGGATTGTCTCTATATTCGTGACGGTTATCATGATTCATCAAAAAAGAGTAAAAATTTTGCATAGCAGCTTATCTGCTTTACACTAAAAAAGATGCAACTTGCTAATAAAATCAAATTTTCAGTTTCACATGCACGTATAGTCTTAGTGAAACTGCTATTATATGATTTGTGAAGCGTATTGAGTACGAATCTATTTATTTCAAATCATTAAGCATTGCTCTTAATACATAAATTTGAAGCTGTAGCTTCTCTGATTAATAGCGACGGTTAATAACGTTGTCCGAATTTGCATAGCACGTGGAAAGCGCTTCAATGTGACCCTAAATAACTAATTAAATCGCGCGAAAATTTATTTGTGGGTTATAATTATGTATATATTTCTGGTTCCGGTTACGTTGGTGTCAGCATGGGCAAAGACGGCATCAAGCGAGAAACTTGGTTTTGACTGTTTTTGCGGCTCTTTTGGTGATCAAGAAATAGTTCAAGAAAGAATTTTGACTGCAGAGGTATTTTTCCGTGAACATTAAAAAACTGGACAATTAGCTTAAAATATAATTAGAGTAAAAATCGCTCAAGATAAAGAACAATCACGAGCCACGCTTCGCAGACGAGGTTGCTTTAGACGTCGTGGGATATGTTTGTCGGATTTGGAGGGGCTTTTCAGTTCGGTTTTTTACCGTCAAAACCCTGCTTTCCCTGAAATTTGCCTTTCAATTCATGTTGTACTGACGCAAACCGACATTTAGTTTGGCGCTTTCCCCGCCAATGAATCTCAGATTAGTTTCAGCTCCTAGGGTTGGCCTTAATCCTGCCAAATACTTATGCTAAATATGCTTTGAAATACACCTTTAGAAATAAATCAGGACAATTCAAAGAGAAGAAGAAGGAGAAAAAAAACTAAGCGTAGGCGTTGGCTAGGGAATGCAGGCGAAGATGTGACTGACGAAAACCGGTTTTATAATAATTGTGTAAGCCCTTTTAGTTCCAGTGTCAGCAAAAGGATGTTAAATAAATATTACTGCCGATCATGAAAACTGGATTGAACAACACAGTAAACAGGACTCGTATTTAATTCAACGATTTCATTCACATTTGCTTACCAATGATGAGGAGCGAGGAGAGAAAGCTGTATTCGCCGGTAAAGATACATTGAAACAGTAATGCATGACACAAGTAATGCCTGTTTACCGTCATGACTGCACGAAATCTTATTTAAATTCAATCGAATATTCACTTCGTGTCCAATGAACAAAGGCCGTTAATAATGAAACAGCTTAAATTACCACTGGAGTTTAAACCTTATTGAAGCACAGGGAACCCGAACGCTGTTTTAGCTAATAGAAAAATTGGATGTATTTACGCTGCATTAGCTAATAGAATAATAAGATGTATTTACCTTTGTTCCTGTGTCTTTATGAGTCGTTTTGGAAGGGATTTGAATCCGATCAGAGACGGTTAACATTACGTCGTACTTTTAGTAAGACGCTCAAGTTTAGTCTCACGTTTCTAATGTTGTCATGTTAACTATTAACTCTCGATCTCCTTGGGAGATGATCTCGGGTTTCGAAACGTGAGACGAAACTTTAGCGTCTCATTTACGACGCGCCAGACAAGCAAACGCATTTGATAACCAGCAATGTTAACCGTCTCTGATCGGATTCAAATCCCTTCCAAAACGACTCATAAAGACACAGGAACAAAGGTAAATACATTTTATTGCCCCCGCAGGGATTTCGCCCAGAAGGCGAAATCCCGAGGAGGCACTCTAGTAACTCGTGCGTATATTGAGGAAAGTACTTACAGTTGAAATATACAGTCATACAGTCAATAAAAAGGAAAAAGAAAAAATCTCGATTTGCTTGAACAGGGGCCGCGAGGAATCGGTAGGTAATGATGACGTTTCTATTGTTTGCGCCCGCAAGTACGAAATGGTTAGGATGACGTAAAACAAAAAATCCCGAAGGAACAGCTTACAATAGGTAGATTTTGTGACTGATTTTAATGTCACAAAATCTAAATTAAAATTGTGCAGTCATACTTTGATACTCTTTTGCGTTACGCGTCATCAGTGACATTCTGTGGAGCAGTTGTTATGAAAGTCATGGACCAAAAGATACTCGTAAAGCGCAGATGAAGTTATAAGGTGCGTAGAACAGTGTATATTTTAACACTAAAAGAGTTTGCCAGACACGAGTTCACAAATCTTTGATTGGAAACCTTGCCAGACACTCTTTCTCTTTCTTTGACCGGAATAAGACTCAGCCGCAAACAAGTAAGACGAGTGAATGATTCAACGGCTAGCTTAAAACTAGCAGAACGATGGACGATTACAGAAATTCGCCGACCATCAAATTTTGTGCTGACGTATTCCCTGCTCACAGATGTCCTTCCGCTATAATGGGCGAAGGTGAATTGATCAAACGTCCTTTTAATTTCGAAGGCTTAATTTCCGGCAAATAAAATGAGCTAAATGTAAAAAGTGAAATAGAAATAGCGAAAAATTAAACTTCTAATTAAATCTTTTCTTATGGTTTAGAATAAACTATTCTCGAAACTGAGAATGTTTTGATCAAAGCTGTGTAAATCGAACCGAAACTGTGCACGGAACTTTGAGTTTATTTCCTGTATTTATCTCACCTATTGTATGGAGTATGTGTGAACATCTTCATTATGAATCGGTATATTTCAAAGAGCTACACAAAGAGCAAGAATACTATGGACCGACAATATACAGAGCGGGGGCAGCTGTAGTGTCAATTATTACTAGTTATTTTATTAGCTAATACAGCGTAAATACATCCAATTTTTCTATTAGCTAAAACAGCCTTCGGGTTGGGTGATTGAAGCTTTTGCTCGGATGACAAGCGACGTAACATGCTTGGAAACGTATAAAACTGTTAAACAGTAAAAAAAAAAACATGCACTGTAGTAAAACCTGGATAAACTTACACCGATTTTTAGACTTTGCTAACACTCGTATCTTACGGAAAACCTGTCCCGCACTAAGCTTAGATCAGGCTCTACAATCTTATTTACCAGGCTAAATAGATTCCAGGCCGGCAAGGCGAATCAAAAGTCTCCCATTTAGTACAGTACTTGTGTACCTGAATGACGTGTGCTTGCGATCGAATTTAATAAAATGATTGTTGCATCACTTGCATGTGCATTCACGTGATTACCATGACATCACACGGACCTCAAACTCAACGGCACGCTTCTCGAAAGGCCCGGAAAGCGGAAACTTTTCGGGCTCGAAGGCAAATTTTAAAATCAAAACTTGTTGACTGACACTTGATACTTTGTTAACTGATAGTTTCCTTTTATCAATGTCAAAATCATTTTGATCTTCAATGTAAATACAGCAAACACAAAATAGCTCTCCGGAGCCGAAAGGCTACCGCGACTTTCGAGAAACAGGCCCCAGGGCCTTTGCGGCCACATACCATGCATATTAGTCGGAAGGACATGGGAATCTCAAGAATGTGGACAGATCGAGAAAAATCTCGCTATGCAGTTAATAAAGTGTCTAGGCCTCACGATAGGATTTTCGTGGCTGGTCACCCATCAAGGTCCTAACCGCGTCCGACACAGCTTAACTAAAAAAAAAACGCGATGAAAACCAAGTCTTGCTAGGGTTAATGTAAGATACCCATTTCTAGTTTCAATGTTCATTCCATAGACTAATTCATTAGTTGTTGCATATGATTGTTGCAATTACTATCCTTGTCCTAACTGATATGATTTTCCCCTCCTCGTGTTTTGTTTGAATGTTAGCATGGCGGAAGGAGGCCAACCTTTGACGGATGAAGTTGATAGGTAAGCTTTGAGTCCAGACAAGATATCGACTAGAATGTGAGAGAAGTTGTATATATAATTTCATTACTTAAAATGTCTCTCTTTTCTTTTAATTTCAGTGATCAAACGGAGGAATTTTTAATGCTTCCTTTCAGGGTACGGTTTAAGACTCGTACAGTGTCCAAATAATTCTAGCAAAATTTTCAGCCAATTATTTATTTGCTTTGGTTTGTGTTGAAGCAAACAAATAACGATAAAGACCTAAAATGTCAGTCAAATTTAGCTTAAAAATAAACTTTCGTAAAGCCTTTGGTGAAGAAAAGTATTATTCTGTAGTCAAGTCAAAGTCTTGGCACAGTGACTACATCAGTTTGGTTGGCAACAAAAACAAATTGTACTTGAAACGGGTTCGTTTGTTCATTCTGTTTGCTCGCTGGGAAGATTGCATGAAGTTTGATGGCAGAAAATTTACCATACCATGGTCCGAGACCTTTTAAAATAAAGGAGGTACCGGCTAGCCAGCTGCAGTTAAATGCAGTTAACTAATTTATAGAGACCAGTTTGTGAAGCTGTGTGTAACATCGATTCAGCAGTTCGTAGGAAAGCATAAAGCCCTAAACATCATGTTAATCGAGCTATCAGATCTGAAATAGCCTTTTTATAGTTAACAGACATCCTAGTTCTTTCTTTTTTTTTTTTTTTTTTCAGGTGCCGCCACTACTGGCGCAGCTGAAAATGCAGGGTGATGAAAGGTTTCGAGCACACGACTATGAAAAGGCTGCACATCTTTATCTAATGGCACTTAACTATCCAGTTCCTCTATTTATGGCCGAAGTGCCTGCAGTTTCCGAACAGTTATTTCGCAGGAGAGCCGTGTGTTTGTATAAAATGGTAAGCTTAATAATCTTTGAAATTACATGCCAGTTTTCGACTACTTCAGTAGTCCGAATGTAATACTTCTGCTAAGTAACGACTTGCATTTATTCATATGTTCTGATCTCGTGGTTTCATGTCACGGCGTTTTCACGGACCTTTTTTTAGATACATCTGAGAACATTTTTTCCTGTCGTTAGGGGCTCCTCTTCTTGTGTATTAGAAGCTTGCCATCGTTTTCCTATCGTATCAAGAACCCAGCATTGCGTATTCACTTCAAACATTACAGACTTAAGGTGGCTGAACACAGTTTTGTGGGCGGTCAGCGGTAACTCACTTGACCGCGCTTGTTTTAAATTAGACTAACAAACATGGCAACAAAAAAGCAATGGAACACAGAGGACGATTTCTCAAAATCTACTCATTTATCGTATTTTAAATAATGAGAACATTAAAATGGAAGTTGAACAGACGAATTTTGTGACACAATCAATAATTACAGTACAATTATATTATTGCTAATGTAAAAACCCGTCTGTTAAAATTTGGTCAAATAAGTTTCAAATGGTAATGATTAATTATAGTAAGCTGTGTGCAAGTTTATAGGTAAATCTAATGAGCAAATTTTATGTAAACTGAGCAAAAGTGAAATTTTAAGGTTGTATCCAGTCGTTCATGTTGCCATGGAACCCACGAAAACGTCACATTTTACCTGTCAATCAAAATGTTTCATCAGTGTATTTTTCACTTGCCGAGTTTCAGCCTGTGAGCTGTAACCTTTCTCTTGCTATGATTTGGCAAATGACATATACTCACAAACTGCCAAAACTGTGTTCAGCAACCTTAAATCCATGAGCGTTCTAAGAACTTAGACCACAGTCCTATTAAACAGCTGGCATAACTCGAACTTGGGATCTCTTCTTTTTCTGTGTCGCATTTACTAGCAAATCGCGTACATTAGTGGATCTAGCGGAAGGGACTGGGCTCTGGGCTCCACCTTATTTACAATCCAAACTGAGGCCCCCAACACCGGGGGCCGGGTTCCCCGCTTATCTTAGGGTCTAGATAAGCGGGCACTGCTTACTTAAGATCTGAATCCACCACTGGCGTGCATTTGGAGAGCTGCTTCGCTTGGGGCTCAGTGGCCTGGTTAGTCTGGTAAAAAGTGTTCGTTCCCTAAGCTTATGCTTTCTTTCGTAGAGCTGATTTCCTTCTTTCCATTTTAAAGAGCTTCAGTCTGGAATTTATCTATCACGCTTAAAATTGCTGAGGAAGTGCAAACTCACTTCCCGTCTTTAAGCAAGATTAATGATTAACATAATCATGTCAAAATGGTTATTAAAATGAATAACTTCTTAGGGGGACATTTCGTTTTTGTTCATGACGGTGAGAAATAACGTGTGGACGAGCTCTGTCGTAGAATCTTCACTTTTGACAGTATTGCACCACCCATTTTCCTTATACCTTAATTCATCATTTCACAGGGCAGATATTGTGAGGCTGTTGAGGATAGCGACAGAGGTAAATATGATAATCTTTTTTAAATTGAAATAGACCTTTTGAGATTACAGTGTACTTTCACTCTCATGCGTGCACTGATAACTGTCATCCCCGATTGTTCGGTTACATTGTGACACCTTAATTCCCTAAAATCCTATAAACGCCGGGGAAAGTCTGTGCAACAATACAATACCTGAAATTTTATGCGTGACGTGGCCCAGCTTGGCTACAATTATGCAACATTAAAAGTAACAGGCGATTGTTAACTTAAAGGTTGCCCCTTTGTGATTGGCTGAAAGTATTAAGGTGGGTAAGCTCCTGGCGATTGTAATTTACCTTAGGAGTACAGATGTTGGAAAGAAATAAAATTATCATTGTAGGTAATGCTAGTTATGGAAGTAGATTCTACTGCAGCTGCGATTTGTTTCGCGCCCCCTTTTTCTACTGCAACTTAGACACTTGCGAAAATAGTGAGATATTGTACCATGCGCGTGCTCTTCAGATAAGTTCTCAGCGTTAGTTGCTCCCGAAACTGTGGAAAGCGCTCTTCAAAGGATTAATCCTCGCTACACAGTGGATGGCACAAGTGCTTTCCCTATAAATGCTATCCACTGATAAAGTTAAAATCAATGTTCCTTTTTATTCCGGTGATAGCCATTGCCATTGCTGAATGTATTAAAAGCAAACACATGGTGGATTCCATTTTCATTAAGATGAAAGCAATAGAGTGTCTTGGAGACAATGTTCATGCTTTTAAGTTGGCTGTTTTGTGCAAGTTCTTGAGACCGGAAGTAAGTTTTTACTGGTATTAGATTAAGATATACATGTGCCACCTTTTTTTGTTGTTGTTGTTAATATATGATGTTTATGTATTCAGTATTTGTTCTTCATCATTCAAGACCAGCTCCCAGTTGGCTTGTTAGCCGATACTAGAGCGCTGCAACGGCTTAGCCAGAGGTCAACGGTTCGATCAATACAAGCCTGCATTTTTCACAACACCAATTTAAAGTTGACTAAAACGCCGGTCTTCTTCACACTGTGAGAATTGTTGTTGTTGGTTTTTTTTTTTTTTTTTTTGCCACCACAGGCGGATCCACCGAACTGTTCGAGACATCGTGATATATATGATCTCATACATTTGCTTTATTTCGCAACCGCTCGTCCGCTCTCGCCTCGATTAAATTGATCAAGAGAAATGCTTTATAAAATACAGAATTTTTTTTTATTTGTTCAGCCAAGTAAAAGGAAACTCACAGGATAACAATTTATGGCAAAAATTATGTCTCAAAGCGTCCGATGCATAGCCTGTGTACCGTCCCCTCCACTGAATTCGGTGAGAGAACAAGACGTCCAGGGTGTAATGCCGCCGCTAATCGTGTTCTGGTTTTCCCGAAATATCCACCGATCTTCGAAAACGATCCGGTTAGCTGGAAGCATGAAGAAAATGGAGAAAATTCTGAAGGCGTCCAGCTGCGGCTAGCCCTTGAATTTGCAAGCCTTGTCGTTTTCTTAGGAATTTGTTGGGGAGGGGGAGGCGACTTCCGGCACCTCAAAAGGCCATAAAAACGCAAAAGACCACTTTGAAAGCATGCAGTAACCTTTATTCATCTTTCTTGTATTAAATCAACGTTTTCGAACAAAAATAAAAAAATTCTGTATTTCATGTAGCATTTCTGCTCTTAAGCCGGGAGCGGCAGTTACAACAGTAAATGTATGAGATCACATTTCGAGTGTGACATCACCCAACCTAACGAACCGGCAAATGGTCCGTTTGTTGTTCTGTGATGCTTAATGAAAACTTAGTAAGTTTGCGTAAAAACTAAAACTCGAAAATTAGGAGCAGGTAAAAAAGGTAAACAAAATACTTACTACAACAACCTTTCAAATTGCTTTTCCTATTTTGTAGAGTGAGAAGATTAAGACAGCCGCAAATGAGGTGAAGAAAAAACTGAGAGAAGAATGCAAAAAGGTGACTTTTCTAAAATTACAACTGAGGCTTATGTCCCCTCGAAGATTTTTGGGAAGGTGTTTGCTTTGCTTTGAAACTAAATATTGAAACGAAACGAAAATGAAACGAAATATTCTTATAAATGAAAAGAAAAGAGGCGCAAGAAGCCATAAGAGGAACTCAACAAATATTCAACAAATTATATTTGTTTGACAATTATTTTCGATGATAAAGTTATTCATTTGCTGTTTTCCCGTCTATCGAACAAAGTCATACATAAATTTATTCAATGATTAACTAGCCTGCAAACGTAGACGCATCTCCAGTCTTCTGCTATTTCCACCCCCAGGCTAGTGATTAAAATAAGTCTTAGAGCATTTTCAATAACTTATTTTCTCTTTATTTCATCGTAGGACGATGGACTTGTAGATGAATTACAGTACGAAATGCTTCAACGCGCCAGGGAACTGGATAATAATCCTGAAACTGTCCTGCTGGCGCTGGAATGTTACAACGAGTTACTGGATTTGCTCGACTTTATGTTCTGCAATATCCCTGGAGTCTTCGTTAGAAGGGCAGAATGCTTGATAAAGCTGGTAGGATTTGCTAAGGGAGAGGCTACATAAAGGCCCCGCTTTTATAAGAAAAGCTTTCCCGGGAAAGAGGGGAACCCTCCCAGCCGAGTCAACTTTGGCGAGCGTCTCTATACGAAAAAGGGTACCTCTTTGCCCGGGCCAACAGCAAGCGCGTGTGCTCTGATTATCTCCCCTTGACCGGGCAAGTCACCTCGGCTGGGCGAGCAAGTGTTCAGTTATATGGAGAAAAGGTGGGCCGGCTAGGAAAGTGAACCTACCTTCAGTAGACGGGTCACCACTCTAACCGAGCCAACTTTTGTTTTTCATGTAAACGGTTCGCCACGTTTTGTAAGTTGACTGGCCCAGGGTTATAGCTCGGGTGGGCGAGTGACTCTTCTACTCGGGACCACTTTTCTCCATATAAGCGGGGCCTAGGGCCGTTTCTTTGTTAACATTTCTTCAGTGCAGCAAGAAAGATTTCATATTAATACAAGTTCGTAGACTACTCGATACGAAACTCCAGACTGTTACGTTTTATAAAAGTCCCGGACTTTTGATCATCAAACTGCATTTAACAGGAGTGATTCTATGCAAAAGAAGGTCTAACTTGTTTGCAGGTTAATTTAGGAGTTTATTGTTTAGTCTTATCGACCAAACATGACTTTCTTGTGATGATGCATACAAAGAACACCAGTATTGCGCGCTAGTTTTATTCATTTATTCAAAATCAGGTATATAAACAGATGAGTACGCCAGGATTCACATCTGTCAAGACGTGGATTACAAACAAATGCCTTGCTTGTAGCTGGAAGTCAACACAGTCAAGTCGGACGGAGCTTCTACATAGTTAGATTTTGGTTGAATTCGCAATAGCAGTTAATTCTGAATCTAGAAATCGTACATAGCAGTATCAATGTGGATTTCACGCAGATTTCTTTTTACCTGCTTTAAAACTATAAGGCCCGGGATTCATGTTTATTTTTTCCCTTTCAGATCCTCTTATATTTCCCTGTCTTTAAAAATAGACAAAAGACAAGAGAAAATGTGGTTTGGGGTTAATTGTGTTGTGTAAATAGCCTAGTAAGGGAAACTATATCCTATTTTCACTCTACTCATAAATAAGATAAAGGTAGAGTTGTGTAGTGAATCTGATTATTTTTTAAGTTTGCTTTCCGTTTTCGTTTGTTTGTTCTCGTACTTAGGGAAGATACGACAAAGCGAAGGATGATTGCACGAAGGGTATGATTTGGAATTCCTAAGTAGCGATGTTCCTAGTTCAGTTTCTTCAACTTTACTTTAGGTAGTCTAACAACATTTACAGTGTGAGTACTTTTTTTGTTGTAGTACTTTGGATGATGCCTAGCCACGAAAAAGCTATAGCACTGATGCAAAAAATTTCTCAAAGCTTGGTGGAGGCAGAAATGAAAGGAAAACCTGCAGATATGGTACAGTTTTCTTTACCTTATTGTTAACACAATAACAAAACAGATACTTTCAGCAGCAGCAAAACTGGCGGCAAAGTAAACGGCGGTACTACACACGTAGTTTAGATTGTAGAGGAGCGAATAGAGACAATGTGCTATTACGATCACTTTATATTTCTTTGTGTAAGATACGCACGAATTTTGACAAATTTCTAGTTCACCATCCTCAAGTGATTCTAGCCAAGGCATCTCTTTGATGTCCCTCTCTCCTTCGTAGTCTTCGTACGGAGATGAAGAGCCACGCTTGTCCGGTTTACCAAATCGAAGACCACGACTACGATTCGTGCTGCTTCTTCATTGCTTCCTCTCTCTCAAGCTTTAAATAGAGACAATAACTTAATGTGACAGTAAACTAAAATTTCTACCTGGAAATGTGTGAAATTAAAAATATTAAAACAGACTTGCTCAAACTGCAAACCCGCGGTCGATCGAGAGTGTTTACCTTTCCTCGAGTCAGCCAATATTTCTTCCATGACGACCAATCAATTTTAAAACTAGGCAGCAAATGAAACAACGGATTTTGATTTCGTATTTATACTAACCTTGTGATTACAGCTCGAATTAAGTTTGATTTCCACTACGGAAGGCTTCTCCTCGATCGAGAACTTCAGTTCAGCTTTTCGGAGCGCACAAACATACAAAGTCGACGCTTTCGTATTTTTTTTTTGTGGGGGGGGGGGGGGGGGGGTGGAACTTGGGTTTCAACACTGTTAGAAACCTACATCAAGCTAAATTTGGCGAACTAATGTACACTTGACTATTTAAATCCAAACACTGAACATAGCAATGAGGCGGTCATTGACACATTCTCCCAGAGCAAATGAGGAGTAACGTGCGCCATCTCACTTGATAAAAAAAAATAGTTGATCCGCGCTGCATCATGAGATACTTGAATAATCCTCTTAACAGCAGCAAACAAAATGATTTTTTCCCGCTTATGGAAGCGATAATTTTACTCGCAGCTTTGCCGGTAGGCAACTGCGAAAGCCCACCACACAGAAAGAAATATAGCCAAAGCAAGATCACACTATCCTCGTGGGAGTCACGTACGATGCGAATTCCGACAAAATGATAAACTTACCTGATTTCAACTAAATTAAACGTCATTAAACAAATAAAAAGGTCCCCAGGCTTAATATAATAAAACAATACAATAAGTTTATGAACATGTCCCAAACTGGGATTATCAACGTTAATTTACAATACTCTTGAAGAACTACTAAAAATTATCAAGATTAACTAAAATATATACGATCCTAAAAACATTACATACGTCAAAGTATAGATGCCCAAAGTTCCCTACGGGCACGACGTTTGAAAAGATCAATGTTCATACCGTTTGGGGTCCTCGTTTAACTTATTCCATGATGCTATTGCGCGAAGAGAAAATGACCTCTGCGCAGTCGATGTTCTCCAAACTGTAGTATCTACAATCATGGACAAAAGTCTTGGGAAACTTTTGCTCTTCTGGGGCGTTTTCCATTTCACACAGGTCCAACCCCTCTTCTCGCCCCACAAACAATGTTGGACGCGTGACTCCAAATTTTTTTTTCTTAGTTTCAACTTTGTACAGGGTGGGGGGGGGGGGGGGGGGAGGGGGAACTGCAACAAAATTTTGAAAAGGATTCACTGTTTTAAGAGGGAACCGAGATTATGACAGAAAAATATGAATGTTGCAGTACTGTCCCAAGAACGTTTGTCCAAGGTTGTAGGTGATTCTTCTGTCTGGTATTGTGACTGTGGATTACACATATAATCCATACAATTCCTCTTTGTAAAGTATAAACGTGTCTCACTACAAAATCACAGTTCCGTTATCTGCTGTCTGTTAATTTTAGATGCAGTGTACGCAAGAACAAGAGAGGAATTACGTTTCTGCACCAATCTATGGTAACATACAAATTCTTCTTCTTCTTCTTCTTCTTCTTCTTCTTCTTCTTCCTGATTTGTAGTTGTTTTCTTCTTTTTGCTCTCACCTTGATTAAATGAATTTATTTATTTGATCAGGTGAAGGTGATTTTCACACAGCTCCAAAGAAGATGGAAGAAGGTAAACCATTGCAAGATCAATTTAGAACAACCAAGAAAGATGAGGCAGATGGTCAGCTTTATTACTGATTTTCGTTCAATATTTCATGTGCTATTGTGTTCGCTTATCATTATCAAATCCCCTTTTTTCCCTTGGATGCTTAAGCAAATGGTAAAACGTCCAAATCACTTTTCTTTGTAATTGATTTAATCCATCATTGTCTTACAAAAGAATTTTACACAGCTTTAGATAGGATAGAATAACCAAAGATTGTTTTACTATGTTTTATTATTAATACAGACCTTGGGGTACATCACTTTTGCAAATACGGGTAGACCGACTCATACCCGTGGAACGAGATCAGGATTTCAAGTATTACAATGGTTCCATTTTCACCTAAGATCAATAATGGTCGCCTTTTATTTAACTAAGTATCAAACATGTTCGCTGATCGGTGCCCGTAGGCAGACACGATGAATCGTAAGGTCCCTAAATAACAATTATTTTCCGTTAATAGTCCAAGAGCAATTGACAGTACAAGTTAATATAGCCAGAGTTATTCGTACATGATCATTCTGTTTATTTATTGGTTTAATCTGTAGTTCACTGAGTAATCCGGTCATACCTTTCGATACCTTATATTCTAGCAGAGAGGGAAAGGAGGAAAAGAAGAAACAAGCATAAGAAACTGAGGAAGAGGAAAAAGAAAGAAGCCAAAGTGAAAAAGGAGATTACCTCAGGTACATAGTTCTGTTTTGACGTGGTAAGTATTTTCTTGAAAGGAAGTGGTCATGTTAGTAATAGGTAACAACAATAACTCATATCCACGCCACAAACTCACAGTGTTTTGAAAGATGACTCAACTTCTAGTAAACTTGGGCGCACAACCTGGTTTACTTTCCTCTATTTTCTTTTTTTTTTCTGCGTTACCAACATATACACAAAAAACAACGAGGTTATATCATGTTTCCCCCAGCCACCATGGGATTTAGCGTGTAAGCTCTCAAAAAGGCTAGATATATTTATACCCATAAATGACCACGGAAGCATGAAAGCTAATTTATACAACAGGATAAATTGAAGTTAATGTGATAACCATAAACCCGCCCTTACCAGTAGTAGAATCAGCTCACTTCCTCTCAGGGGTCACTTCCTGCATGTGACCCCTGTCACACTAATTGTTTCGCTCAGCCAATTAGATGCCAGCTATCACATGTACAGTTGATGTCTATATTTTCGCGCCTAGCTCAGCAAAATAGTACTTCATATTCTTCTCTTCGTGGAACAAAATGTTTGTTACTTATAGCCTGGATTTTTTCTTCATGAATTGGAATTTTTGCTAAGCTGTAATGACGAGATCACCGTTTAGGAAGAGCTACCTTGATCTTCTACCTGCATACAAGCCGTACGCGGTTGAGTTTTTTCTGGACAGACCTTCCACGAAGAGATGTTCCACCGCCGCTCTTGGTCAAACTCCGTCCTTGGAACATTGATCTACAATCGTGCAACCCTCCTCTCGAATGTCGCTGCTTTCTCCTTTTCTTGAACTTTGGATATCCTCTCGCATGTACCGTCACTTTAGCCGTTTCGACTCTTTCGGCTGGCACTTCACACTCAAGGTTCCTCCGCAGCAAATCATCTTAGCCCAGTGTGTCTTCCTTTGGGATCAGAGTTGCTCTCTCATGATACAGGTGCGGTATTTTTCTGGTTTATCGATAGTTAACTTAATATTCTTATTATATTGTGCCTCGAACGACATCTGTGTTTGCAATATTGTGTGCATGTGACTGTACTGAGCGCTTCCAGACATGGAAAGTTATTTTGAGTTCACTTATTATTATGAAGAGGGACTTCGCGCCGCAGCCTCTGAAATTCATTTTATTCAAGTCTCGGGGATTCAAGTATGCATGTCCGTGCTTTTATTATGCTCTTACTATGGAGTAAGAAAGAATACGGACTGTTAAAATTAAATCTGTGACGATTGGGTCTTCGAGGTTTCTTCAAATAATGGATTGAATTTCAGTTTTTAATTCTTTATTCACATCTAACATATTATGAGTTGAGAATGATACATGACAGAAAATCATCAAGGTCGGTTTCATGCTTCGCACGTGCAGACTGCTCCTTTAAAAAGACGCGTTTTTACAGTATTTGAAAATCAAAAATTTCCTTCGTTCTCTGGATCATAAAGAGGAATTATTGCTAGTTTTCAGTGTCACGCCATTCAAAATAGATCAAAAGAAAAATCAAAACCGTTCAATAGATAAAGTCCAGCATCTTTGAAATGAAAGGAGGTACATATGCAAAGACCCTCACCAAGATTCAGGTCAGAGGAATATTTCGTCTACGAGATATCCGTAGAATTGTTTTCCCTAAACTTATAGAGATTTGTATGGAGACGCCATGCAACATGGCAGACGGAAAACAACAGAAACATCTGTTACCGAGTTTTGCTACAAAAGGGTGAATTTGTCCTTCGAGAAACTCATAAACATGAAAGTAATACTTTTTCTAATACACGAACTGTTTAGATAGCAAATTTCCTGAAATAAGTCATTTTTTAAACCTACATGACAGCTCTTTTGGCGGTCATGTAAATTCCGCGTCACGCAAAAGCTTAGAAATTCAAGCGTATTCTATCACAAAACCAAGACCCCTTTTGAGGCAGAAATTTGTATGAAAATTAGTTTTCGGCTGCTCTAATGCATCATGAAACTAAAAATCTCGGTAGGATAGTGACGTCATGTAAAAACTAGCAATAAGCTAAAATTTTCAGGGATTACCACCTCTCAGGGCCTAGGGATCAGGACCCCAGAGAGAGGATTAGGACCTTCCTTTTAGCCTGGTTGTTGTGTTGTTGTTGTGTGATAATGTTTTTATTGGGTGAGTCCTCTCGTTCAGAGCTCACCTTTCTTGTTGTGGTTATCCCCAGGGGGCCTGGGAATTAGGATCCCAGAGAGAGGATTAGGACCTCTCTGTAGCCTGGGGACTTGATGGTTTGTTGTGGTTGTCCCCAGGGGGCCTGGGAATTAGGATCCCAGAGAGAGGATTAGGACCTCTCTGTAGCCTGGGGACTTGATGGTTTGTTGTGGTTGTCTCCAGGGGGACAACATATAAGCGCAGATATATATAAAAAAAAAGAAATAAAAATACAAAAAAAAAATAATAATAATAATACAAAAAAAATAAAAAATAAAAAATAAAATAAATAAAAAAAAATAAAAAGATAAAAAACAAACAAACAAACAAAAAACAAGACAAAACAAAAAAAAAATGTGGTGGCTTGTTGTGGTTGTCCCCAGGGGGCCTGGGAATTAGGATCCCAGAGAGAGGATTAGGACCTTTCTGTAGCCTGGGGACTTGCTGGCTTGTTGTGGTTGTCCCCAGGGGGCCTGGGAATTAGGATCCCAGAGAGGATTAGGACCTCTCTGTAGCCTGGGGACTTCATGGTTTGTTGTGGTTGTCCCCATGGGGCCTGGGAATTATAACCTCTCTTCTTGTGGTTGTCCCCAGGGGGTCTCGGAATGTACTATTGTCATTGTTTCAATAATTCGGTTGAAACCATAAATTATACGGTTACTTTTAGTAGCTTACAAACAACAACCCTGAGCATGTGTATTCCGATTTATCGATAAGGAATTGTTCAAAAATTTTGTCGATATATATTGGGTTCTCCCATGTCAGTATCTGGCCCTAACTTGATAGATACACCAGTGGCATCCAGTTTGTGTAATTAGTCAATTAATTATGCTTAATTTACAGACTGATCCTTTGTTTTGTTATTTGTTATTGCATATCTCCTCATCTGCTGTGGAGGAAGTCTTAGGCCACTGACCAACTGGTTACTGTTCTTGGTTAAGTCCTCAGCTGATACCTAGTCAATGGGACATTTGCCCGGTCTAATCTTACAGCAATGTTCAAGTACCATGTGACCATTCTTTCAAGTGACATTTGCCTATGGAAATAGCCCTACAATTCCTGTTGTTCGTCTATGGGGAATACCCCTTTGGGGTATTTGTGGGGATGAAGTGCTCCCATACAGGTCACACTTTGCCCCATAGACTCTTTTTACTCCTTAAACCAGGGAATTAGACATCTAGAGAGGTCTTTCCACCTCTTCAGTACCCAAGGGGGATTATCACCTCCACTCACAACCTTGGGGGATTATCAACCCCTAGAGAGGATTATCACCTAGCTTCTCACTATCCTGGGGGATTATCACCCCCAAGAGAGGATTATCACCTCTCACTATCCTGGGGGATTATCACTCCCTAGAGAGGATTATCACCTCTCCCCTTGTAGATTTCGGACTGTTACACCAATATGTAGAGAAAAGTGACCTGCTGTCCATATTTGGAGTACTTCATCCCTTACCCCTTTTCCCATAATAATTCTGGTCTAGTTACTTGCTTATCTAAGGGGTTATGGGTTGAGAGCATTAAAGCTAATTTATACAACAGGATAAATTGAAGTTAATGTGATAACCATAAACCCGCCCTTACCAGTAGTGGAATCAGCTCACTTCCTCTCAGGGGTCACTTCCTGCATGTGACCCCTGTCACACTAATTGTTTCGCTCAGCCAATTAGATGCCAGCTATCACATGTACAGTTGATGTCTATATTTTCGCGCCTAGCTCAGCAAAATAGCACTTCATATTCTTCTCTTCGTGGAACAAAATCCCATCTCCCCCCCCCCCCCCCTTTTTACTGCTTGATTCTCTCTGCTGGTTTTCTTAAGGTTTTATATATGAAGTTTTTTCTCTTGCTTAAAAATTTAAGAAGCTGCTTATACTTTCGGCAGTCATACGAACTACTGATCTTTATTGTTTACACTTTGAATCAATTTGCAATTGTCAAGAAGATATGGCAGAAAAGAGGTAGGGTTTCTACTGAGGGGAATCAATCATTGTACCAGGCATCCTAACATGCTTGTGCACTTAGTTACTTTGGGCCTCATTTTGATTATTAAGTTGATAAAAGTTTAATTGTCAGTTACTTACAACTTCTATTAATATATTTTTGTCTAACCTCTCTCCCTCGAGGTTCATGTTAAGTGTCTGGCTCTGCTTTCGGGAGGGTTCAGGTTTCCCTCAAAATAATTGAGGGTTTTTCCTGACGGGCAGCAGGCACGCAATCCTAGTTTAAATTAGTGATGATATCTGTATTCAGAGTCGTTGGCAATTAATAAACATGGGTTCGGGATGAAGTGCTCCCATACAGGTCACACTTTGCCCCATAGACTCTTTTTACTCCTTAAACCGGGGAATTAGACATCTAGAGAGGTCTTTCCACCTCTTCAGTACCCAAGGGGGATTATCACCTCCACTCACAACCTTGGGGGATTATCAACCCCTAGAGAGGATTATCACCTAGCTTCTCACTATCCTGGGGGATTATCACCCCCAAGAGAGGATTATCACCTCTCACTATCCTGGGGGATTATCACTCCCTAGAGAGGATTATCACCTCTCCCCTTGTAGATTTCGGACTGTTACACCAATATGTAGAGAAAAGTGACCTGCTGTCCATATTTGGAGTACTTCATCCCTTACCCCTTTTCCCATAATAATTCTGGTCTAGTTACTTGCTTAGCTAAGGGGTTATGGGTTGAGAGCATTAATGGTGAATTCAAGAGCACGAAAGTGGCCGTAAGTAAAGCTTCAAAGTATTATTTTATTTCAGAAGAACAGAAGACCATGTCACCCGAGAGAAGCGCTGATGAGAGTGAAAATCAAGAAACTGAAAGCGTTATTTCTAATGATACAGAAAGCATTATTGAAGAAAAGGACTTGGGGTGTGGTACCAAAGCAGAATTAAAGACCTTTCCAATTTCATCCGCCTGTGTGACTTCGGATGTTAGTGAATATGGCCAGGACGGATTTGTATTAGTACGACGTGGTCGCCGATCCCGCGGCCAAGGAGTGAAAGCGGCTACGTTGGAGGGCGACCATCAGTTTAAACATCCAGTCCCGCATGCATATACCATGACTAAAAAACCTCCGCAGTCCTCGACAAAAACATCAGGAGTCGCACAAGTACAACAGACATTTCAACTTACTAAAAATAATGTGCGTGCAAATGAAATTCCAAGCAAAAATAGATCGCAGGATCGGTCAAGCGCCGTAACATCAGGAAACATTTCTCAGCAAGCTTCTAAGGCCAATTTCGTCAGTACTGGTCTTTCTTATGCTGCTTCTCTTAAAAAATTACCTCCACCTGCAGCGAGAGGTGACAGCGACACTTCCTCAAGAAGGACAAGGGTTGGGAAAAACGTAAAGGAAGATTTACAAGCGATGCCTGATGACCTGAAAAGTTATAGCGCCTCTAGTCATGTACAAGCAGGGTCAACATTGTCAGCTTCTCAAGAGCTGGAAAGCAATGTCGCACCAAGAGTACCCTTAGGCGATACATCTTTCCAGTTGCGTGAAGTCGGAAAAATTCCTCAGGGAATACGAGTCGTTTGTGACCACTTTTTACAAGTTTATCCTCTTCTTCCACCCGGGACCATCACTGCATCCCCATGCGAAGATTGCAAAAGTCACAATAAGCTGAAGTATGCCATCTGGAAAAGCACCCGACTCTATTGGCAAGAAATACGACCTTATCCTGCTTTGAAGGTTCCTCCTAAAGCCACTTTAGAAGTGTGTCGCACCTTCGGACAAAACAGGACATGCCCCAAATTTCTGTGCCCTTTCCCTCATGGCAAAGTAGAATTGGCCATGTGGACAATGGAGAGGGAAGGGGGTAAGTACCAAAAGAGGATAAAGCTTTATCCTCTCTTGTTAGTACCGATTGCACTTTACAGATTAAGTGAAGTCTGTCGTTCCATGTTTACTAAAGGCGATCAGATGGTATTGTATGTCATTTTATCTTTCGGTTTTATTCGGTGTGTAGCCATCACAGAAGAAAATTTTTCCGCCAAACAGTTCACACATAATATTCTTATGACTTAAATGTAACAAATTAGTATTGTTGTGTAAGTTATTAAATTCTTGTTACGAATTATTGCAGATAGGTATCGATACAAATAAAAGTTCCCTCCGATGACTTTTGAAAAAAGAGTAATTCATCCTAGCATTTATCAATGCAGTGATGTTATACTTTATTTAATATCTCTCAATTTTATTGACAGTCTTGCCCACCCCGCAAGAGTTCCTTGCTGCCCCTGCATCTTCTTCATCATCATCTGGCAGAGCGGTCACTTCAGATGCTGCCTCGTGGAAAGGATTGCAATCCACTTCTACTGCAGTGTTGTCTACTAGAAGAAACAGCAATAATGCTTTCAAGGCGACAGAAATGAGTATAGAGGATTTGACTGAACCTTCTAGTGTTTTGTCTTCATCCGTGAATAGATTCGCTAACGTGGAATCTTTGAAAACTGTGGAGACCAACGAAACGATGCTACAGCCAGCCAAACCAATAAATTCGCCCGTTAAGATTGCTAGCGAAACACAGAGCTACTCACAAAGCTTAATTAAAAGTAATCCTGTGAATCCTACGTCATCTGCAACAACAACTGGATCTCCGGAATTGCGCTCCCGGGTGGAAGAAATAGGGGCTAATTTTAGTGGGAGTCTCGACACAAAGAGCGTTAAGAATACCACCCCTTTTACTGGAAACTCAATGGTAATAAACACCTCAGACGGAATTGCCTTTGCTCTTCCTGATCCAAACATCACGGTGCCAAATGCAAGGACTATCACCGAACCATCAGGTAACATTTACAGAAAAATCCCTGATGGAGTATTTGTTGTATGTGACGACTTTCTTCACAAAAACTTTAGGCGAGCTGCAAGCATTCATGAAAAGAAAAAAACCTGCAAAGGCTGCGAAATCCGTTCAAAGCTAAGGTACGCCTTCTGGAATTACAACAGGAAACAGTGGGAAATGATAAGACCGTATCCAGGAGATAAGGTTCGACAGAACGTTGCTTTCAGGCGTTGTCCACAGTTTGACAATAACACACCTTGTCTGCGGAAACCTTGTTCATTTGCTCATGGCGAACAAGAATTACTCATGTGGACATTGGAAAGAGAAGGAGGTAAGTTGGATACTGTTCCTGTCTGCGATGAAATATTATTGAACCCATTGAGCAAAGACAAACCCTTGAGATTTTACGGACTGAAAAATCGATGTGCTTTCTTTGTAGAAAAAAAGAGGGAATCTTTTGTGTTGCAACTTATTCTATCTTGCTCTATTCTATTAGTTCTTCCTACTCCTCGGGAGACTCTTACTGGAAAATCTGAGAAGACAAAGGGAACATGCACTAACACGCAACCACAGTTACGATACAGACCTTGCCCGCCAGGTGTGAGAGGTGGCGCTTTCAAGCTTTGCAAAAGGTATTGATAGCAGTTTAAGATACCGTCCACGTCATTTTGGAACCATTTCCCCTTTTTTCAACATTAATGGCACGTTCCACGTCTAAACAGTTTTACTTAACACACACTCGTTCCTATGTTATATATTAGCATTATTTCTATTTATTCAAATTTTAAGGGGAGTCCGCAAGAGCCCGGCCTTAACAACTTTTTGGCTGCAGACATAAAAGGATTAAAAATTTGTCTTTGAAATCTCGAGTTGAACAGTGGCAGAGGCCTCTGTTCACAGGTATTGAAATTCATATTTGTTTTAGAATACACACACGAACTGATTTCAACATTATCAGAGAGAAAAAATTATTTGAATGACGGGTGACAATGCGCATGTATTGGTAAATGGTTCACGGTCGAAAGTTACAGGAATTAAAAACATAGCAAATCATAGTTTCACTCCTTTTTCGAACAATAGCATCACGTCAACGGTTTAAAAAGAATCGTGAACATTTGAATTCTGTGAAAAAATGCTGAGCTTTGTTGTCCTCTGGCTAGCTATCTGCCGCCGCCGCCGCCGCCGCCGTCATCGCCACTGCATATCATCGGTTTCCCTCCTCCTCCTCCTCCTCCTCCTCCACTTCCTCTTTTCACCAAATAGACAGGTTATATAAAATGTCAGACAGGCCAAAAAGGTTTAAATTAGGCCAAAAACGAAGAGGAGGACTTACAGGCCATCTATCTAACCTGTCTATTTGGTTGAAACCAATAAAAATGAAGGAGGAGGAGGAGAAGGAGGGTGGAGTGGGGTAAATAAAAAAAATGTTTTTGTAGCGAGGAAAAGCTACTTTGCCTTCACCCTCTTGAATACGCACGGTTTGGGCGCAGAGAATTGTGAACCAGAACTGTAACAATTAGCTGGACAATGAAAGCGTCAGGAAACAGAACTTGCATAATTACGTTACGACTCAGTGATTTAAAGGCAGTGTTCACACTTAGTGCCCGTGCACGCTGCCCGAGTTCTTTACTCGCTAGGCACTAGTATGAACACACCCTTCTTGCAAGTACCGATGCTAGAATTCGGACACCGGCATGGTGTCCGACTACAAGGTCGAGACCTTGTACTCAGGCACAAAAGTGGGCATCGGGTCCGTGTGTACACTGTTTTGCTAGTTCTGGGGCATTAAACTGCTTTGTACTTGCTGCTAAGCTCATGTTTCAAATGGGCGTCTGACATGTCGAAAAGGAGAAACTATATGCGCAGTTACATATCAGTTACTCAAGGTATGAACTCAACACCATTTTGTGCCGGTACCCAGGCATAGTCTCCCGGGCACCAAGTGCGGACAAACCCTAAGTCACGGGCAAGGTAGCGCTTGTTGCTTCAACGAGATGAATCAAACCATGAATAATCTACTAAAACCATGCCGAGAAATAAGAAAAAGTTTTGAAGGAAGTCTGCGATGAGAAAAGCTTGTCAACAACTAAGAAATATTAAAAATGAATAATAAAACAATTATTGAATTCGACGTTCTTATGATGTGGAGAATTCTGCAGATCTTGGATAACATTCTCCTTTATTTGCCGAATTCCATACATCATACGAAAGGGAATTCAAAAATTTTTCAATCACCCACTTATGCTAGGTAAAGAATATTGCGGAATGCCAGTGATCACGAATTAATCAGATTAGAGAAGAGAGAAACATATCGTCAAACTTGTCAAGAATTGTCTTGATGGACAAGGTCCAAGTTATTTCTCAGATTATTTTCGACGACGAACTTATGATATTCATGACTATGACACTAGGTCTAAGGATAGGTTATCTATTGATAAAGTCAATCTCGAGTTGACTAAGAGGGCCTTTTTTATAAGGGGGCTACCCTTTTTAATGATTGTATGAAGTTTTGTTCATAAGGAGGCTACCTTTTTTCATTGATTATAATTATGTAATGTATCCCAGTTTCGTATATAATTAATGTTTTTATCTTTTTATTCATATATTTTTGTACAGGACCCATATTGATAGCAGTTTTTATAACTGAAATGGTCATCCTGTTTAACCATGTTATTATTATTATTATTATTATTATTATTATTATTAGATTACTTGAAACATCATGATCACCGAGCGTGCATGACTAACTGCACGTGCATGTGCTTTAACTGTGACAATAGACGGATCGAAACACACCAATCACTGATTACGAGTCTTCATAGCCAATAACATCACGGCTTAACTGACAGACGACCAATAACATCGCGACATAATTGACCAATCAGATCAATAACCAGAGTATAATACCATCAACGGACGTGATACAACTCACTTTGACTTTGAAGATGACTACCGCACAGGTTGTCGAAACGTCAGTCACTGTCAACAACAACAGTCCTATTCAGGACTACGTTCACCCGGACGATCAAACTCAACCTTTTGAAATGACTCCTGGGTTCAAACCTTTCACAGTTTTGTGCATGACTAAATTCATCCTTTTATCTGTTCAAATCTCAGTTTTAATTCAAACGAACGATGCAGATACGGGCGAGGATGCATCAATGCTCATGGTAATGAGGAATTGATTGAATGGCAACAAGAATACCAAAGAGTAGAAAAGGAAAAACTTAGGAAAGAGCTCCAGGACAAAGACGAATTCCATTATATGGAAATGACAACCACAATCTTAAAAGGTCCTCCAGAAGAGGTAAGTCCAGTAGAGTGTTCTTCGTCTTGAAAGAAAATTAATTCTTGCCAAGAATTATCACAAAAGCAAGAAATGAAACAGATTTAACAAAGTTAATCTGGTGTAAAGTTAATAAATCTGAAATTAATCTGATCTGACGTAATTGTACCCAGTGAGCAATAAAAGAAAAAGAAGTGCCCAGGGCGTCTGAGGAGATCAAAAACCAAAGGTTTGGTAGAACTGTGCGTTCGTTTGCTTGATAATTTGCACTACGTTTAAGGGGTGGCGAGGAAACTTGTTGGTGACTATTATGGTGATCACTGATAAGAAACTGACCCACAAGGCAATTGGAGAGATTTGCACTCTTTTTTCAAGATGATCCTCAGAAGAGTAGCAGTTTAACTACTAAATTACAAGTAATTAGTCAAAAATTAATCGTCTTTTATACACGTAGCTTGTAGAATCCCTACCAGGAGTTGAAGTTTCCTGCAGTCCCCCTGATCTAAATGTAAAGCTTCAAGAAAATAATGGTAAAGCTGTGTGTCAGTGGATAATCAACCTTACTTTCCAGGTTAGTCACTCTTTTACCGAATTTCCTTTCATTTATCCAAAATATACGAAACGTAGTTCAATCTAACAAGCCTCATGCAGGAAAAATGAACAAAGAACAACCAACAAATTAAAAATTAACAGTTTCAACTTACTTACTTCGGCCGGGAATTAGCCCGAGCTGTCCTAATAAAATCTTTCCACACGACCTGATTGAGCGTTGCATCTCTTATCTCTTTGGTATTGTCCAGTCCAGTATCAGCCTTGATAATGTGAATGTATGTAGTTCTAGGTCTACCTCGATTTTGGTGACTATGTTGGGGTTCCCAAACCAGCACTTTTGAAGCAGTCTCTTCATTGTGGCATGCACGATGGCCAGCTAATCTTAATCTTCTCCCACGGACTGTTTCACCAATTCTTGGGAGGCTCCCGTACAGCTCCTCGTTGTTCATAAGTTGACAGTTTCAAAACGTGGGTAATTTATTTCATATATCATTAACACGTGGGTAAAATAGTTAGCAACGTCCAAAATGAGGCTACGAAAGGCCAAGGAAAAAGGGCTAACGTCACGGTTAAGAGAGTAGGCATCTTGAAAACAGTTACCTATCTCTGCCTTTGACTTTAGCTTTTAATCGTTGGTAACAAAACTCAGAACTTTGAAAACGGTGAATTGTATATAGGCCAAGCAAACTGTCGTCGTCCTCGTTTTATGCTTGAATGACAAACAGTTGGTTTTTATTTGTTTCTTAATGGCAGACAAGCGTCATAGGATACCTCCAGCACGTTCTTCTGCTGTATAGTCACCACAGCTGCTATCAACTGTCAGAAATTCGCGTTGGCTGTTATCGAGAGAATCAAGGTTGTGAAAGCTACAACAAGTGCTACACCGTTAAACTGAGGGGATCCTGGTACAAAGCTCCAGACGTTAATAGCATATCTGGGCGTATGATGGTCTCTCTTAGTATCTCATTTGAGTCATCTATGTATGGGAGTTTTGATCAATGCGTAGTCTTTGACTTCGGAAAGACATCCTACCTAGTGCAGAGGCTTAATGCCGACGTACAGAGCGCTTCTTTGTCGGAAACTTCCATTGTCTCTCAACCTGCAATTGCATCAGCTATTTGGGTTGAACGTTCCATGGAAGTGGTCAGGTTTGGTCATTCGACAGGAGAGGCTCTGAGAGCAGAACACTTGTCCAGGAGGTACAGCCTTCCAGAACAAGTAAAAATCACAGCGGATCATTTGCATCAAGACAATTACAAGACAGTTATGCACCAACTGCTGTTCGAGGAGGAAGGCTTTATGAAGAGTGAAATTTCAAGGTACGTTTTATGCACTAAATATTTTGCTTTGCTTCTTCGCATTGACAGAAGGTTTCCTTTGTCTTACGTCAAGGTGTCTATTAGTGTGCTTGTTACATTTGATTGTGGAACAGGAATGTCCTGCATTGAGCAACGCTTGACGTCCCTCTTATTACAGCACTGACAAAAATATATCTGGGGTAAGAGGGTTGGAGCTGGACAGATCCTTGATCTAATCCTGGTGTTAATCACTTGATTAGCAGCAAGATCAATGCGCGTTTCTATGATTAAGGGACGGATTTTTTTTCAGGAGGGTCGGGTAGCCCCACAACAAACCTACAATCTGGAAGTTTACGTGTTTTCTTTGTCTGGCCTCACCACCAGAACTACCAGAACTACTCACATTACCAGAACCTAACCAGTGGGAGAACCCCGCTGGTATAGAACTTGAGATCATCAGGATAGGTACACTTCATCACCTCGACTGGGTGACTCATTGTTTAAGTGTTACTTCTTAGGCCTTTAAAAGATACTAACAAGTGTATCCTTTAATCATTCAGCTACACTTTGAATAGAACTCAGCTTCATGTTCAGAGGAGCATCTTTGATGAAATGTCAGGAATGAAGTTTGCCTTAGAAAAAGAAATGTTTGGTGTCCTCTGCCTACAAGAGGAAGATGCTCTTAGACCTGACGACGCAGCAGGGCGTCTCCTGTATCGCAACGTAAGCTCGGTGTGGCTTCAGTTGGCTGAAAGTGTCTCGAACAAAGTTTATGAGGCCCCTGTGGAGAAAGTACAGAAAGAAAGTGTTGTGCTGAAACTATCATCCAAGATGGTTGCCGACTTACGTCTTAATGACACTTGCGATGTTTTTGTTAATGCTCAATTTCAACTGAACCGTTGGCCACTTTGTGAGCTTCACGCTGCAATTGACAGACTTACGACAGGCCATCTGAGTCTTATTTTCCCAGAGCCAAGAGTTCCAGTTGTCAGGAATGAAGTAAGGCCCAATCAAAAGTCGTATGTTTCATGTACCGAACTTAATACCTACTTGGGTCGACCTAAATGATAGTTGATTCGGTAGTCAGAATACATTCATTTCCACGATATGTAGAATGGTCTACAATGGAAGATGATTGTTTCAATTTTTGAAAAGTTCAACGTTTGAGGCATTAGCTATAGGCGAAATTCCCATAGACTACGAGTAGTTCCCATTTTTCCTCAGGGATAGTAGAGCGAGCGAAACGCGAGCGCCCGTGAAAATCCCCTCACGCGAGAAAGGCGAGACGCAGTGGGAAGAGAGGAAAATGATTTTCACGCGCGCTCGCGTTTCGCTCGCTCTACTATCCCTGAGGAAAAATGGGGACTACTCGTAGTCTAAAATTCCCATGTGGTCCAATGGAAACTAGGGGGTCTTATGGGTCGACCCAAAATAAACGTGTCGCACTTAATTGATTCAAATGTCCATCGTTCAAATAATTCACATGAATCTGCGTTGACTGAGGTGGATTTAATGGTTTTTTATCTGCACTGATTTTTCGCGGACCATAAATAGATGGAAGAAACGATGATCCGTAATTCGCAGAACCGACAAAGAAAACGAGGGTAATAATAAATTATTTGGCTTCATTTCGGGAGAGCTGAAATTAAGGCAGGACAAGCGATACGATTGTCACTTGACAGCCGTCAAAAAATGAACGTTTTTCAATAGACTCATGAAAACAATAGTACTTTACCAAAGGTTTGAAAGTGAAATCATATGCAAATGCGCCTCGTTGGAAAAGATTTTGTCAAAACTAAGCGCACTGTAAGTTTTAGCTCGCCAATGCGACGCTAGAGTTTTGACTGACATGACACTGGAGTCTGAACCAGAGTCAGAGTCAGAGTCCATCTTTATTTTGTTTCTCTTTGAAAAGGAAATTACACGTACTGCAAATGGCAAAGAACCTTGTCAAGGTGGTTAGGTGCAGGTACGTTTGTTACTTCAAAGGAATGTCACGTAATCACTGCCACTCGATTCTCGTCCTTTAACCCGAGTTAAAACGTTCGGTCGACTGACTAGAATCCTCTTTTTTGGTAGAATTATGATTCAGTCTCCTCATCACCGGCTTTGTTCTCTTATAAGCGCAGGTTAAATTTGGAAGAGCTTAGTCAAATCCAAACTCTCAGAGTTTAGAGACAAATGGTAACTGTAAATTTCTATTTTATCGAAAAAAACAGATTTAGAGCTGCAATATGAACATTTGCTTTTGAAATTTTCTTCCGTAGATTATGTTTTGGACGGCAAATTGACTAATCGTTGGGCGAAAAACAGACTTAGCCAGGAATTAAATCACTCCCATTCCTTGATAGTAATTGAAAAGGGCAATGGAATTTTTAGTCCACCAAACGTTCTAAAACAATATATAACAGTTTGATGCTGTCATGAATGCTGACTGAACCAATACAAATTCTAATGACTAGCAGCTTATTGTGTAGGGAATAAGCAATACTTACTCTAAGCCAAGTGCACTATTTAGGAATATGACGATCAATTTTCTATTTAATTAACTGGTGAAAAAATCATTTAATGTAATCATTCTAGGTAATAATCCGCTGGCAGTGGCTATTGGATAAACGACTGAATGACAATCAAAAGAAAGTTATTAAGCACATTGCTTCCCCCGAATACAACGGGCCACCTTTGGTGGTGTTTGGCCCTTTTGGAACAGGAAAGACGTTTACACTTAATCAGGCTGTTCGACTCCTGGTACAGCTTGACAAGTCGAATAGAATCCTTCTTTGTACTCATTCAAACCGGGCCGCTGATATACACGTGGAGTTACTCCATGATTACTTGACAGGACAGAATGGTACTCCTGCGGCGAGGCCTCTAAGAGTGTATCAGCCTATGAGAAGGTATTTCTGATACCAGTCGAAACTGATAAAACGTGAAATAAATTAAGAACGTGTTTAATCCCCACTGACATTTAAAAAACCATGAACACCAGAAATATTTCTGGAATGCTATTGTGTTGCAAGAAAAAGCCAATCAGGCGTGAGAAAACTAAGCCGCAAGCAAGAACGTTAATTAGTTTGTGGTTTTGTGGCTTGCTAGCATGTTCTGATCTTTGCTGTGATTGGTCTTAACACAATAACTATTTTTGAAAATATTTCAAGTGTTCACGCTTTTCCCGGTCGCACTGTAAATCAGCGGCCAAGAAAAGTAGTCATATAATGTTTTTGCCGTCCAAAATGTCTGTGTCGATTTATAGCCTCTAGTCTGAAGAATGACCCACACTGAGTTTGTCTGGGTGTTAGATTTACCTAGTACATGTATTACTTTACAAACTCAACTTATATCGAAACAAACTTATAACTTTAACTTATAACTTTATAACTTTATTTGATTTACCACAAAATACAAATAACGATAAAACAAGGCAGTTACACAAAAGCAAATGAAAGTGGCGAGGAAGCCCAAAAAGAAACCGAGGTTTCAGAGAAGATAACTAGTTTTGCTTGTTCATTTAGGTTGGAAACAACGTCCAGCGTAGCGAGGAAATACTGTTTGATCAGAGATCATGTGTTTGTATTGCCTTCTCGCGATCACCTGGTTGAACACCGTGTTGTTATAACAACCCTAAGTACATGGCAAGTGCTTCTGGATCTGCAAGTTCTGCATGGATTCTTCACCCATATTCTTATCGATGAGGCCGCCCAAGCAATCGAACCTGAGGCGCTGACTCCACTCATCTTTGCCGGACCTAACACAAAGGTTGTTTTCACAGGAGATCACATGCAGGTTATATATTTCCCCATGTACACAACTGGGCCCATTTGTTCGGAAGATGGATAACGCTTTCCTCTAGATAAATCTTTATCCAGTGGACAACGCCATTGCTTTCCCTAATGCTTACCAGTGCGTTGTATAGGAGTTTATCTGCTGGATAGCCCTACATATCGAACGTTTAAACACCCTGGCGTAGCCATCATCAGTACACGTTCCCTATGTTCTGTTATCGCAAAATTAGACGAAGAGTTTTCAGTCATTTACGAGATGTTCCCATATTCATGGCGAACCGGGGCACTTGGAAGAAGATTATCAAATTACAACGGTTTTTGAAAACAAAAGATTCTCAAGTTTTTTTTTCTGCAAACGGACCAATAACAGTCATGAATTTAAAGTTTGCCCAAAAACTTATAAATCTTTTGGTTTCAAAAAATGCTGTGATTGGATAATCCTCTCCCAAGGGCCCCGGTTTGAGTGGCGTCACTGAAAAGGCTTGCATTTGTAAAATTTTGGTGTTTTGGAAGTTCGTCATCATGTGAGGTTCTTTGAGGATCATCTGAAGCAAGCAACTAGGGGAAAAGCACTCGCGAAAGACAACCATCCCTAATAACATTACCTCTGTCGTTACCTTGTTTTAGATGAGCCCAGAAGTGTACTCACCAGAAGCAAGACGTTTAGGTCTTCACAAATCCCTGGCGGAACGGCTCTTCGATACGTATTATAAGCATGAATCCCAAGACGTTAGTGAATACTATGTCTCATTCCTGACGGAGAATTATCGCTGCCATCCAGACATCCTCAAGTTTCCCTCTGACAACTTTTATGGGGAAAAACTGCTTTCTCGCGGTGGTGGCTCTCAGCTAGCACATCCTAAGTACGGTCCTCTGTTGTTCTTCTCAGCACGTGGCAAGGAGCGTAGAGAGCATGGCAATTCTTATGTCAACTTGTCGGAAGTTTACGAGGTGGTTAAGAGAGTAAAAGAGGTAGCACAGAATTGGCCCGCTGGTGTCTGGGGTCCTAAGAAACTATCCGACATTGCTGTCCTCTCAGCGTACCGCCACCAGGTGACTTCAACACTTCTAGTAATCTAGCAGTTTCGTTCCTAGCTTAGATCTCGAGGTTGCATCATATTCAGTTATTATCGACGTCTTTTTCCTTGTACATATTGCGTAAAAAAATCAAAGGGAATGAAGAGACCAACACCTGCGTGTTCGAAAAGGGCAGAGACCATGTGGAGCGGTCCACAGTTCGTTTGATATCGGACCTACGTTGAAAAAGTTCACGTATACTTAAAGTGATCACACGTTTAGTAAAGGGACCTTTAAAAACGCAAACAAATTAGAAGATCACCCAATACATACCAATGACAAACAAACTGGTAAATAATTATACTTGGCGTCTAGGTTCAGGCAATCCGCAATGGCCTAAGGAAAGAGGGAGACTTAAAAGCTGTCAAAGTGGACACAATTCACAATGTCCAAGGTAATAAACAATCTTTCATAATCTATTTGCTATTGTTAATAGCGTTTTATGGCTACTAATGATGTAAATAATAATGTAATAAGATAACTGTAACATGAGCTAGAAGCAAAATGGGTACATTTAAACACAACTATCTTGTTAAGAGATCGTTTTCTTAAATACAATGGGGAAATCTCTAAAATGATTCAAATGCACTTAACCATCATCGATAGATCACTACATTTTCATTGAGTAAAATTCGGCGTGAAACTTCTGTAGTATTGTATATTGAAACTCATCCAACATCTATTATGACTTAATTGGCCTGCCAGGCGACCTTCTAATTTAGATTAATTTGGTGATTAAGTAGTCTAACCAACCAGTCATATCGACAGTCATACTATCTATCTGACTAATCAGTGACTAAACTCAAACTTAATAATCACTTGCGATTCATTTCAGGAGAGGAATTCCGCGCACTTTTTATCAGCACGGTGCGTACATTTCATACCTGTAAGCCTCAGCAAGAGGAAGTACGCGCCAGTGGATCTGATCGACCTTTATACTGGGAATTTTTGTCTGACCCAAAACTACTCAACACAGCAGTTACAAGAGCGAGATGTTTGGTTGCCGTTGTTGGTGATCCTGTTTCAATATGTACTGTTGGAGAGTGTCGAAGTATTTGGAGAGACTACATTAAGAGATGCAACGAGAAAGGAGGCCTTTATGGAGTCACAATGGAAGAGCTGGACAAAGAGATAAATGCAGCCATCGCCAGCATCGAGCTTAACCCGAAAGCAGAACCGTTTGTTCCAAAATCTCCTTCAACGGCAGAACAAAGTGTTAACACGGAAATTGCAGAAAAAAAGAAAGTCGAAAACAACAAAGAAATTTCGAAACAACCACAAACTGAAGAAATTGATCAAGAGGTCAAAGCGAAAGGGCCAGACATTTCTGCCGAAGACAGTCAGAATGTAAACGACCGATGTTCTGGTAGCAATTTCCTCAAAGATAATTCAGACAGCAGCCAAGATAAAAACAAAAAGGACGAGGTGAACGAGGAAGAAGATGAAGACGATGAAGAGAGAGTTGTTGAACCGGGTGACTTTCAAGATGATCTCCTTGACGATGAGACGGTATCGCCCCGAGATCTGGATGAAATAATTTTAGCGTTTGTGAAGAAATGCGAGGAGACGTTACAGTTAGATGTAGCACGACGGTCCATGTTTCAAGATTCCGAGTTTCCTCCCTTAGACGCAACTGGATCAAACGTCATCAGTTCTCAAACGAATGAGAATAGGTACCGATTCTCAGTCAAGAGCAAAGAGGATATCAAAGATCTGTTCCCAGAAATACGAGTTATCAACGGACGGGTAGAAGTGCGTCTTACTAACCTTGGATTTTATAATTCGCCTTCCGAAAGGGTTCAACGAATCATCGCGTCTACGAACGAACAGGATTTTCTGGATCCATCTGTGCTGAGGCAACTCGTAAGTGATGAACCGGACAAGTACAAAGTCTGCAATCTTCGCTTAAATCCGGAGAAATTCCAAGTTGGATATGCCGAAATAGAAGACACAGGAACTCCAGACATTGAAATTAGGGGACGAGTTCGTCAGGCTTTCGAAAGGGACAAGGTTGTGTTAGAACTAGTAGAGAACAAAAGTCCATCCAATGGCGACAGGGGAGAAGTCCAAATCCAAGGAAAGGTTGTAGGTAGGTATAAAAAATTCGCTAACTATACATATAAAGCTACAATTTATCGTAAACACGTGAGCCAAAAAACAGAACGTAGCACTCTTCGATCTGCAGATTGATTCTTAAAATCATACGAATGCCAAATGCAGTTACTGTTTTGTCATTCATTTAAAATATTTACAACCTCAAATCATACTTGTCTGTTTTTGAGGTTCTCGTCTTCGAGACATATCTGTTTCTCGGAGGTTTCAGACCATGGAAAGATATTCAATTTAGGAGGGAATGTTACTCATACGGTCGTTGTCCTCTATCAAGTGGGTTTTTGACTATTTTCGCTATGCTTTCATAAGATAGTAGTTAGGTGCCCCTCCCTCCTACTCAGTCGCTTAATGTGTGGAGTCTTCTCTTATTTTCTTTGCCTCTAAGGTACACTGAAAAAAATTCCGTGCCACCGCGCCGTGAGTTCTTCTTTTTTTATCGATATCAGTACAATCAGCTACTTATAATATGTCCAGGAGTGACCAGGTATTATTTAACCAAATCATAAGTATTGTGGTAAGCGTTTGTTCATGGGGAACAATTGTAGTTCTTACAATAAGAATCATGCATTTCATAATCGTTTTCTAATCCTGGATATAGCTGCAATTGGCGTCAACTGTATTGACATCGGTAAACTTCTTCCAAAGTTGGTCAACGATAGCTGGTCAGAGAGGATTCAAATTTTAGTCCTCAGATTAATACGCCTTTCAGAAATTGAGAAATATCTAAAATGATAATTATAATGACAAATTAAGAAGGGGATGATAACGTTATAGTAAAGACAGCGCCAATTATTCCATGAAAATTCTCATTATGACTTATATCACTGACGAATCTTCAAGCAGACGATAAATTTGCTTTAGAGTAGGAATTCTGAACAGCAATCGGGGAACTTTAAATTTTATCCAGCCAGTCTTGCCTAATACTATCTGCAAGAAAAAAAAAACCAATCCGTCGAGGTTCGGCGAAGTTTCACTCAGGGAATTAATGACGGTGGCATGACTCATCACCTTGTAGATGTAAAAGCCAAGGAAAGTGTGGTTCATTTAAAATGCTTTTAAGATTCCAAACAAGAAATCCTAGTTTAGAAATCTGGCTTCTTGGCTTGCTCTGGACTAAATGGCCGTTTATTGGCCTTTAAATGACATTACTTTGAGTCGTGGAAAGCTGATTTGTGAATCGCAGAACTTATGAATTAACGCAAACGCTGCAAGTTGTAGAAGAAAAAACGGCAAGCAACTTAGGAAGGGAGTGTCGAGGAGTGTTCAGCGCGCTCGTTGGCCTCGCTACTAGGAGGTCATGAGCTTGAGTTCCGCTCCGGCCACTGGATGGATACGGGTGATAACCCCTTTAATTTTAATTTAATGTTTGTTCTTTTAATTTATGAAGTCATTTCTATGATCCCAATTCGAGTACTTAATTATCAGAAATAAGCGTCAACTTTTCAAGCATTCTACTTCTCATATAGTACTAAGTAAGGAAATAAACATTTGCAGCTGATTTTCTTACACAAAAAATCTGATATTGGTTTTATAGTTCACCCAGAGAACATGTCTATACATGAGCTACAATTAAATTTACACAGGTGTACTGGAACACATCATCAGCCCACATGAGCGCCAGTTTGTTTGCACAGCTGACTACGTAAGCACTTCCTTGATGGTGCCTATAAACAAGTCAGCCCCCAAAATTGTCAACCTGTCAGACAGGAGCTGTGAAGATATCCCAATCTACAGGAAGAATAAAAATAACAGACCTACCCAAATAAGAATGATGAAAAGGGAGACGGCCCTCAGCGGAAAGTATTTGTTTGTCGTAAAGTACCTTCAATGGAGACGAGAATGCTGCCATCCCCTAGGAATTGTCGTGAGGACTCTGCCCCGAGGTGAGGATTTCAAGAGCAGCTTGGAGATTGCTTACGCAGAGCGTGGAATAAGAAGAGTATTCAGGGAAGATACCCAAAAATATGTAAAAGAAAACTTCTCACCACAGTGGTCGATCCCTAAGAATGAGTACGCTTCACGCAAAAAAATAGACAAGGCTTTTACTATTGATCCTCCTTCATCCCTCGATCTCGATGATGCACTTACGATAGAAAGCATTTCTCTAGCCACCTTCCGAGTAGGGATCCACATTGCAGATGTCAGTTTCTTTGTTAAGCCCGATTCTCCATTGGATAAAGAAGCCTTTTTGCGTTGCACCTCGTATTATCCCGAAGAAGGGGAAGAAAATATCCCAATGCTTCCACGTGAGCTAAGTGAATTTCACTGCAGTCTTCTGCCTGACCAGGACCGTCTAACGGTGTCATTATTTATCACACTAGACAAAGACGGAAGGATTGTTGAAGAACCAAAAATACAACGCACGATTGTCAGATCATGCTGTCAGTTAAGCTATGCAGAAGCACAACTGATTATTAACGAGAGAGTTATCGTTTCTAAACAAGTTCCAAAGGAGATAGTGGAAAGCGTCAGGCAATTAAGCTGTGTAGCGCAAATAAGAAGACATCATCGACTGGGTGACCGTTCGTTTGACCACTGGCAAAACGAGGAGAGTGGAGAAGATTTCAAGGCGCATGAGTTAGTTGAAGAAATGATGATTCTTGCCAACGAGGAAGTGGCAAAACTCATTTCGAGAAAATGCTCCGAATTGGCTCTCTTAAGAGTACAGCTACCTCCAAAAGACCACAGACTAGCTGAATGGATTGAAACACATGGCAGATATGCCAAATTGTCACTTCAGTTTTCAGGAATTTTCGAAAGTTTGAAAAGTGACGAAGCTCCAGCTTTGGCCTTGTTGCATTCACAGAAAACGATGTTCAAGATCCAGAAGTGGGTTTGGGCTGGAATCTGTCAGGCGGCAAAGTCGGACGACTTACAAACCCTTTGCCGCTTGATTTGCGAAGAGAGAAACCACCCTCAAATTGCTGTAGCCCAGTCCCAGTTTCGACGGATTCAGTCCCAGTCTCGTTACGTCTGTGAAGGAGATCCGACTTCTGCTAATATCAAGCACTACTCACTGGGTATTCGGTCATACACTCATTTCACGTCTCCAATTCGACGATATATAGATATTGCAGTTCATCGCCTCCTACTTGGTTTGGAGTCCCCTGGTTGTCACAAAGATAACATTGCCAAGGATGACATGACAAAAGTTTGCCGCCGTTCTACGTTTCTTATCGACAACGCAAGGAAATTTAACAAGGATTGCAAAAGGATACGTTTAGCAACAAAGCTGCGACGACAGTGCCATGTGACACGTGTTTTCATTGAATCTATCGAAAAGCAGGCAATCAATCTCCATATTTGTAACCCAGAAGACGACCACCTGGCTGGTAAGCAAAAAAGAATGTTGATCAGTCATATGAATCCGGTCGCTCTGACAGAGGAGGAAAATGGGCAAGATGGAGAAAAGTGTCTCGTTCTCACGTGGAAAATTAGAAGGTACGTAGCACCAGATGGCGCCCGAAATGTAAAGGAAGAAAGCAACGCTGCTTTATCAAGTCAGAATGTGGTCAACGAAACAGTCGAGATTCCCTCGGACATGTGGATTCAGGTATTGGATGCCATAAGGGTCAACGATACAGCAAAACTGCCCAGAATAATCACGCAAATGGAAACCCATTTGAGTATTAAGTCTCCTTCCAGTACAGAAATGAAAAGAACCCAAAATAAATCGCTTGATCAGACCCGAGGTGAGCTTTACAGGCACCCTCATTACGGTGAAAAAGCGCCTCCATCTTCGAGCGAAGAAGCTTTCCATTTTTACGAGAAAAAGGTTGCACTGAAGAAGTACAATTTCTTGTCTGTGCAACTCTGCCCTCACATGACGCGTGGAATACTCCAACCGGATATACAGATGGTAAATGTGAACCGCTACCTAAATATTTGCATCGAACATCTAAAGCACCCGAGGGAGTCATTTGCGCACACTGCCAGACATCAGGCGTCACGAGAGCAGTACGAGACCATTGATGAGTACATAAACGCGTGGAAACCAGTTCTTGCAATGGAGGCCGCAACGGAAGCGGTGAAAGAAAATGATGGCTTCGTCATTGAGCACCTTAGCGTGGAATGGGAAAAGGAAAACGAAAGTCTTACTGGGTTCTTTACTCTCACCTTGGACTACTGCAAAAACAGACAAGTGGAATTTTATCCAGGAGACCTAGTGTGTGTTCGAGTACCTTGCCCTCCTAAAGAGTGTTCTCCTTTGGAAAAGCAAGGCCAACAGCAGGTAATACCCATTCCAGGTCTATCGTTTGCTTTCCTTATTTAGATCCAAAGAACTGTAAAATTAACTTTTGATGTTTAGTTAAACAAGAATCACAGTGCTATTTTGAATCCAGATGTTTGTTCTAACTTTTAATAATGTTCTGACTTCTTTATTTTCTATTAGTCGTGTTCAAGTTACTCACACCAAGGTAGCTTCTGGGTGAGCCACTGCATTATAGACGAGGTGATTGAAGTCAAAAGGAGAAGGTAAAGGTGACAATGAAACATCATCAGGCGGCATGTAATATCCCAGCAGAGATAACTCATGGAGGTAGTCACAGATGTACCCTTGAGCTTATTCACAGAACACTTCCACAAAGGTAGGATGTTTTCATGCTTTGTTGCATCTTCATATAGATACCTTGAAAGAAGAACTAAGGTCCGGTTCAGACGCCGTACTTTTCATGAGCCGAACCTAATTCGAATTAACACCGACCCAAATTATTTAGACCGGCTTAACTTGATTCAGACGCCGATCTTAATTCCAGCCGAACTAAATTCAGAAGGAGAAAAATGCTCATTTCGGTCAAACTGCTTACAAAATACGTTATAAGAGTTTATGCATTAAGTTCGGTACATGAAAAGTTCGCCGTCTGAATCAAAGGCGTTCCAAAGTCGATCCAAAGGATAAATTCCTGGCCGGGCTAGGCGGAAAGAACGGCTGAGCCGTTCCAAATTGAAACGTTCCTAATTGATTCAGACGCCGAACTTTAATTTCATGTACTTAATTCAATGTATTAAGTTCGGCTCATGAAAAGTACGGCGTCTGAACCGGGCCTAAGAATGCAGTTTCGGACGTAACCAGTCGAAAATTGTTCTTCATTTACGGTGTTAGACGAAGAATCGTCAATTATGCACCTTAATTTTTAGGGAGTTATTATAACTCCAAAATGGAGTAAAAAATTTTGGGTACAGGATAACCCCATTTTTGGGGTTACTCTAACTCCTAATTTAAGTCCAAATTTGGGGTCACCTTTACTCCTGAAAAAGAGTTCTTTTTACTACCAGTCTGGAGTTAAAATAACTCCGAAAATGGGGTTATTTTTACTTCTTAGATGGGTTGTTTTTACTCTTTTTGGATTTAATTTAACTGTGATAGTAGAGTAAAAATTTTAGGTACAGGATAACTCCTTTTTGGGGGTTATTTTAATTCCTCAATATCTGGGGTTATTTTTACTCCTGAAAAAGAGTTCTTTAAACTCCTTTTTGGAGTTAAAATAACTCCCCAAAAAATAACTCAACTGTAAGGAGATAAATTAACCCCACTAGAGGAATTATTATAACTCCTTGAAAATTACTGTGTGATGAAATTTACCATGGAAGTAACATTGCAGAACGTCCTGTTTTTGTATTTCTTCCTAATTTCTGAAATTTGATTGGCCTAGAGCAATGGTATTTCTGCACAAATTAAAATACGTACATGTGAAGAATACAGTTAAAAAAAGCAATAGCGGATAATTTCCAGATTTTCTAGTTAAAAAGAGTCACGAACGCAACGAAAATTCAGAAAATCAAAAACCTAAGAAAGTGCATCGATCTGTTTTGACCAGCTGGGCCGAAAGGAAAATTTCAAAACACATTTGTTTGCTTATGAGGCGAAACAACTGGAAAAAACGTTCCAAAACTTCTGCGCTGAGACCCGTAACAGAAGGTACAGAGTACGAGCTCGAATCGATTTGAGAGTTATGCTGCCCTTGTTGGGCCGATACCTGAGAGTGAAGGATACCGCCTTATTCTCAATTTTCCAACTGCGGAAAAGGCATTGAAGGAAAGTCAGGCCTCTTTGTTAACAGGCTTTCAGTCAAAAAGTCTAACGCTGCAAAAGCATTCACCTCCCAAGACGAAAAGCTGTTAGCGTCTAAAGGAGTGCTTGAAACAACAACAACAACAACAACATAAACAACAATAACAACAGTCTATTCAATTTGCAAATAATTTAGGGCTATCTTACACACAATCAGCGGAGCTATTCTAGGTGGGCAACAATACAATAATTGTCTCCTATAAAAAAGTGCAAAGTTCAAGGTTCAAAAGTCGGGAAAAAAGAAAGCTGTTCTCTATATGGTTCTTTCTCATCCAGCCCCTTGACTGCACGTACTTTTAAGATTTTTCCTTCAACACGAACGAAAACAGAGTTATATTCGTTAATAATGAAGAAAACCCCCCGAAAACTCCGTCATTATAATTAAGGTTCTTTTAGCGAGGAGTCGTTCAACTCAAAAATGAAGATGCTTGCTACAGGTGGAGAGATGTGTTCTGTTAAACCTGTTAAAAATATCTTGGTAAAAAACACCCGAAGAAGCTTGAGATTGCCGCCGATTTTATCTTAATGTGAATAAACTACCCAAGACACAAGTGACGAAGAAAGGGCGTCACCAGCCTTAATTATATAATTGCTTGTGAAATTAAGTAGAAATTTTTTTACATATAACTCGTAGTGTTCATGCCAAGTATCACTAAAAATCATTTTGTTACTCTACTAATAACTTAGTATATTACTTCCTTGCAGACGAATGTATGCAGCACTATGCGTCAATCTGCGAGACGCGCCAGAACTTGTTCATGCCATTTGCAAGGGAGAAGAACCGAAGAGAGGTATGCATTATCACTATAACTGCATTTTCTTCCATGGAAAGTAAATGTCTGTTATAAACAAGGTTTGTGGAAAATCGCCGTCAAGTAAACTAAGTTTCTTCAGGGGACGGTAGTCGTTGTGCCAAGTTTTAGAGAAGGTGCCTGGTCAGAGGAGAAAATTCATAATTGCCAAAAGTGTTTTTATAAACAGACGCAGCGATACCTTGCTCAGAGTTTTCTTTAGATATATCGGCCGAACGATCCTTTGTTTGGAAATTGAAATTACAACTTGTGGCTCATTCTCTCCGCCAACCCCAACATTGCTGTTTTTTGGATGATTACAAACAAATAAATGAATTCAAACATGATTAAAAAAACTTAAAAAAGGTTGGAGCCTTTGCGATCAATGTCACATGAAATGTTAAGAAAAAATAACGTGACAGTCGACGCATTTTTCATAAGTGTATTTTTGGATCCCCATAAGGAATTCTCGCCAATACGCTGTTCATCTTATCTTCCCTCACAGTGTGTGATATGTCTGATATATCACATAGCCCCAACCTTTAGGCCAACGCCCTAAATCATTATGCTTTTGTACCCACGAAACATGAAGAATAGCTTCTTCCTTCCTTGTCAGCTACCCCTGAATTAACCACTTTCCAAATGATTTTTAATAGACAAATTTGGATCCCTTCCTCCCAACTTGTCCTTGGAACAGCATGGATTCAAACAATTGAATCAATATCAAGAGGCTGCAGTGAAGGAAGCACTCTCCAATCCATTTAGTTTGATTCAGGGACCACCGGGTAGGTAGTTCATGAAAACCTTCATGCTCAGTGCCAACACTCACTCGGCTTGCAGCTACTTCACCTGTGTCATATATGGTGCTGCCAATAAGAATGTGGTGGCACGCATTTCCATTGTTACTGAAAGTTTTCCCCTTGTTGTTCTCGTTATCTCACTCAGGGACTGGAAAAACCGTGACGGGTGTGCACATTGCCTACTGGTTCGCTCAACGAAACCAAAGGTTGACTTACAAGGTTTTGAAAAAAGACAAACGAAAGAAAGAGGGCGAAACAGCTTACAGAGCACCACCCCAACTCATTTACTGTGGACCATCCAATAAGGCCGTGGACGTCGTTACAGGTCAGTTTTGTCAACTATTAAGATGAATTAAGCGGATTCAAAGCCGGAAAAGCTGGCATAATGTCAGAACATAGCGTGAGCATACCCTTTTGCAGAAGTGGAAAGTTTTCTATTCAAAGCTTTCCTTGAGGAAGCAGGTGGAAAATGCCGTTTGAAGATACTAGATTGAAAAAGATCTTCAGGAAAATAAGCAAAGTGTTGTTGATAGAAATCTAACAGCGTCAACATCAGTATCGTATGATGCATCATCGTTAACCTGATGGATAAAACAGTATTTTTGCTTCTTGTCCTCCTCTCTTTTACTTACACAGTGAGCACAAGTTAATTTTTGCGTGCTTTCTTTCTTTCTTTCTTTCAGAGTATCTAATGAAAATTCCATTTTTGAAAATACTGAGAGTTTACAGTGACCAAATTGAGCAAAAGGAATTTCCAATTCCTAACAAGCTGAAACCTGCCAGAATCACAAGAAGTGAGGATGAACTCAAAATGTCCAGCGAAAAGATAAGGTCCGTGTCTCTTCATCACTTGATTCGAAGTGACGTTTGCCCATGTGCAGAGGAGCTGCGGACATTTGAAGAAGGTTTTGCTGAGAATAAAGCAACGGGCGAACCTATTAGTGAAGAAGATGTTAAAAAGTATTGCAAAGTAGGTTAAATTGAGCCTTTATTGCATTAAGAACATGACTTATTTTAGTTAAAGTATTTTAGAATTTTCTGCATTATTAAACACGGACTTAAGAGAAAAAGAGAAAGAGTACAATCTTTTTTTTGCAAAATTTACAGGTTACATTAGGTATTTTCTTTATTTTCCTGCAGCTTATTGGAAAAGCAGAAAGGTGGGCGCTGGAGGAATCTGGTGTCCAGATAATCTTGTGCACATGTGCAACTGCTGGTAGTCCCAGGATAGGCACCTCCTGTGACAATATCCAGCAGTGTATCGTGGATGAGTGCGGCATGTGCTTAGAGCCTGAATCACTCGTGCCGATCACGAGCTCAGGAGCGAGGCAAGTAGTTCTCATTGGTGATCACAAACAGCTGCAGCCTGTCATTCAGGATCAAGTTGCCAAGACGCTTGGTTTGAGTGTTTCCATGTTTGAAAGGCACTCCAAACGAGCTATGATGCTGCAGGTGCAGTACAGAATGGTACGTAGAGTCGAATAGCATAACATTTAACCTGTAATTTTTATAAACAAGACCATAAGGTTTTATTCTAGTTTATTCTAGCGGCTTCATGATCAACCAGAGGAAAATAAAAGAAGCGAGACACTGACAAATTCGGGCGACAATCAAGTATTACGTGAAGAACACTTTTAAGGGTATTGAACAGCTTCTGTGCGAATTGAGAGGAGAAGGTAGCGTGGGTTGATAATAAATATTTATTACCTTCTTCTTTTTTCTCACGATAAGTCATGTCCCATTTAGTTAAAAAAAAGTCCTTAAACAGCTGCGAAAGAGGCGCTGGGGCGATGGGTTGCAACAAATATAACTGAGACAAGAATGGAGAAGGGTCAACTCTTGTCTGTAGACCGCAGGAGGTTTGCGGGCTCGATATATCATGTTGCCAGATTATTATTGTCAGCTTAAATTTAAAGTGACGGAAGAGAATTCGGCGAGAGGAATGCTTTTAAAGCTCAACATTCAACGACGTTTCTCGTAACTGGTAGAACTTTCCTCCTTTAGGACTTCGTATTTGAAATTACATTAACCTTTAAAGAAGCCTATTTCTTTATGACCCTAAAATAAACACTAATCTATTACTTTTCCTTCGAATCAGCACAAAGGAATATGCGAATTCCCTTCAAAGGAATTCTATGATGATAAACTCCAGACTGCTGAAGTAGTCAACTCGCGTCCTCCTAGCCCAGTATCCTTTTGGCCTGCTCAGGTTCGTCGGAGAAGAGATCTTCCCATTGTCTTCTGTCATGTGGAAGGCCAGGAGGAGTCTTCTGTGATAACCACGTCAGAAAGTAATCAGGAATCCAAGAGGAACATGAAAGAAGTTCGGAAAGTGGTGAGTGCGGACTACTTACATTCCCATGTGTGCGATAGAGTACAAAATTAGTCTAAGTTCGTACAGAGGGACACGGCCAAAGTTACATATTGACGTGCTGCTGAGTTGACCAGACTTGCTTGACCCTTAGTAGTTCCCTTATATCCACCAATTTTTAGAGTCATTCTTAAGCTACGTGCAAACAAACGCAACATTGTTGGCCAAAAACTCTGAACATTGCTGGGTGTTACATGTTTCCGTTTGCGCAAACTGTTGCGTGTTGTTGGGAGTGGGTGCGCAAAGTTTGAAACCGGTCAAACGTTTAGCCACTGCAAACGGACGCAACAACTCCCAACATTGTTGGCCAAACAATATAAGAGTTGCTGCGTCTGTGAGCACGTAGCTTTATCGTAGCCGCAAATCGGAGCACCGTTTCGTATTATTATGCGATGTGAGCCCCAAATTACGTAAACTAACGGCACCTCCAAAGCTAAATTCCACTTTATCTCGATGAATAGGATAAAACCCAACTGAGTCTAACTTAAACTTAGTTTCCATAGATACGTTTCTGTTATATAGCACCTTTACTCCATACCTAAAGGGACTGATTTCACGACAGGAAGACACATTTTCAGCGCAGTTTGTCCTTTTGTTTCTCGTCTAGGTGCAAGTCGCAAAATACCTAGTCAATCGGTACAACTCAGTGAGCAAGTCAGATGTGGTCATATTGTCGCCTTACAGAGAACAGCGAAGTAAAATCAGTGATTTATTAAGAGGGGCGTACGACGATATTCATGTCACAACAATCACGAAAAGTCAAGGTACGGCATCGACCACAAAGATTGATAAATAGCGGGTACTTCCACTTGTCTTTTTTTGCCTAATGTTTCTATATCTAGGAACTGTAACAGGTAACCGCGTAGACTCTTTTACTAATACGTAATAGAAGTCAAAATACCGTTTACACTTCTGGCATCTCAGTGATCGAAGAATGTTATTCATCAGCTTATATCATCATTCATTTACCAATCCTAAATATCAGCAAGTGTATGAGTTATAAAAAACTGAAACGATTATTATGATGAGTTAATTTCGGAATTAAATTTCAGGAAGTGAATGGGATTACGTCATCATGTCTTTGGTTCGCTCCCTAAAGAAAGAAGAAATCGACCCAGAGCCCTCCCTCAGCTGGCTCGGTGAACACCTGGGATTCTTAAGAGACGAACATCAAATGAACGTGGGACTCACACGAGCACGAAGAGGGCTTTGTATCATTGGTGAGAAAAATCGCGTTATTGTTTACATTTTGTCAATCAAAGCACAGGAACGAACCAGCTTAAGTAACGGTATTCTCACTGGTTAACGCTATTAAGAAAAGCATTCTTCAACAATCATTCTGCGCTCCTTTATTTAAATATTTTTTTCTTAATACAAGGTGCACCAACTTACATAACGTCCAAAAGTGATGAGAAGTTTAGCCAAAAGGGCGTGATTTTCATCAGACTACAGTTTCTGATTCGGACGATTTAGTGCCCGAGTGTTCTCATTGTTTCATTTAAAATTGTGAGATGGGTGTTCTGCCTTGATTCTTGTTCTGAAAGAACGTTTTCCTCTTTTAGGAAACAAAAATCTTCTTGGGGTAGACGAAATGTGGAGCAAGTTGATAGAACACTACGAAAATAATCACTGCCTTGTGGACGAGTCGTGGCCCTGGACATAGTAAAAATGAACTGCGTCATATTTTGTTTGTTCCCTCTGTTAACAGCTAATGAAAATGCAACAAATTTGTCTTCTCCTTTTGCTTTGTGTTTTGTTTTTTTTTTTCTAAAAAAGAAACAGTTATAGCCAACTAATACTATAGTTACAGGCAAATAGTAAAAACTAAAGGAGCTAATGTAATATCTGTGTCAGTTCTAATTCTGAAATTAGCTTTGGAGAATACAATTGCACATTAAAACAAGAAAGTCCAGGAGGATTTCAGTTAAGTCCGACTGTGACGCGACATCAAATTTCAATTCATGATAACACCCATTATGGCTATATTCACACTATACCGGATAGCTTTTCGTGCCGACATCAAAGCTATCCGGTAGCGTGTAAACATAGCCTAAGTCAGACAGTCTTTAGAGCTACTTAAAGATAACATTGTAACGATCCAATCACAGCGTCAGCGACACCGCTAGTCTCTAGGTCCAAGCCAGCCTTAGTCTCAAAGGCACGCGTCATTACGGATTATATTTTTGTAACAGAGCTTACTGTTTGCTCGAATTTTTTTTTTTTCGCCTAATAGAAACAAATTGCAGCAAAGATTGCAGAAAAGGTATTCTTGTAAACTCTATTGTGACGATGTTAAGTTGTTCTGCTGATGTGTTTTTTAATAGTGCAATAATTTTAGTAATAATACACGAGTAGTTCCAAAATCTCTCACTTTGAGGCTCTAAAGTACAAAACCATTGTTGTTAAAATGAGTTTTATTTGCATGAGAATAAAAAAAATCATTTTTAAATCAACGGTTTCGGACTTTGACTCCATTTAAAACAGTGGTGGTCGCTTGCGAGGACTTTGACTGTATTTCAGTCAACTGTTTGTCCTTCGTTTAAACTAAGGGTCTTCTCTGCTTTTTTCGTCAAATCACTTGATGTTGACATCAAGATCGCCTCTATCACCATTTCACACCTTCTCAGAGAATAAGGCGAACGTCACTGAGCTTTAGTTCATTCATAACACAATTCCCGAAAATTCACAGAACTGATTTCTCGGGAATAAGTGTTTCGCTAAAGCTTATTATAAATTAAATATCCTATTTCCAGTAAAGATCTTACGCCCTATACTTAACAGTGTGGTTTTAGTTACTTTATAGTGTCCGCCCTCAATAAGCTGTACGTGCATGTTTAAAGGGGACATTTTCAATCTCCCAAATGCATGCACAGCTATTTTCATCGTGAACTGTCTACGATAGGCTCATTTTTTCGTATGTACGCATGTTCCACCTTAGTCACCTTATTTTTCGCGGCGTTTCTATAATTAGTCCGTCTGGTGGTCTGCACCAGGCCATTATCTTCATCTTCACATATCAGGAGTCCATTTGCTGAGCGGGGCTCTGCATGGTTCTTAGTGACTAGTGCTTTTCGAACTTAACTTATGGTTTAATGGTGGGTTTCGATCTGAAGGATTATTGGCACTGTTAGTGCAAGGATACTTTAGACTACTCTATCTCGTTTCCTTGGATCAGTAGTATACCCTCACGTCGCACTTTGTGTCTTCTAATGGCGGCCTTAGGATGCTAAAAGGGAAAGAACAGAAAATGCTTTAAGTTATTAATAACAGATCTAGGAACAGGCAAGGGACATACCGCTTTCACTATCTCAAACCTCATCCGTTTCACTGAGTGCGCCGACAAGACCGGGCATTTTCCGCTTTAAGAAGGGGTATGGATTAGTAAATTTGAGATTTTGCGTGACACTGGTTTCAATATTCGAGACTGAGACTTTAGCGTTTTTATCAATTCCGAGCCCGAAACTTTACTTCTAAAAAATCCGAGAGGGAGACTTAGCGGAGAAAATTTCGAGATAATGATGCAGATAAATTAAAGCTAAATGAAGTGACCGAAAACGCCAATGGAAGCTAGCACAAGCCCACCAAAATACCGCTTTGTCTTGTTTACTGTCTTAATCTACTAGCTCTGTTTGATAAACTATACTCATTTAATGCTCTAATTTTAAAATTTGGTATTGAAGATTTCACTGATACAGGTCTACTAAAGGTGAGGCTGGTTTATCACTGTGGTTTTGCCTTCGGCACAAGTGTTTTTTTATACCCATGAACTCTAAAAAATTCGACTTCTGAAGACCAGAGGGAAAGATTGAAATAACGTCAAATCCGAGCCTCTAAAACCAGTCGGCAAAAACAGTCAATTAATTCAAGACTTCGAGAGACAAAAATCACCCTAAAAACGAAACTTCTAGAACCATCAAAAACGCTTCCTAGATTTCGAGATCGGGCAAAAATTTTGTAAGACCCACGTTTGTCGAAGTACCATTCGGTACCACAACGGACCGCTGAACAAACAGGCTTTCTTTGACACCAATAGTGCTAAGGACGGTTCGGATCGAGACCCATCAACCGTTAGTCAGTTTGTAATGCATTAATCACAAGCAACCAGCGTGTTTAACTTATTGAACAGTCCCGCTCAGTAAAATTGACATCATCGCATAATGAGGACCAGGCGTAGTACGCATTCAAAAGGTCTTAGAGCTTAGTTGGTAAAGCACTGCAGCACCAACGCAGAGAAATGTTTATAATTACCGCTCTAATCAGTGTCGCTCTAATGAAGACCGTTTGACAAAAGAGTCCTTCTGTTTGTCTTGGAGGTATATTGATGTACTCGAGAATTCCTTGATTTATAAAAATATTCAGATTAAATCGGCCAAGTTGAGCTCTACGTACAATATTGGAAGCTTTATTGCTTTCTTCTAGGAAGCGATTGCAAACTTTCGTTTTCTGAGCTGTCCCAAACCATTAAATCAGGTTTAGCGTACACCCCACTCTTCAATATTGTATGTCAAAATTGGCAAAATTGTCATATCAAAAAGTT